>CM062806.1:396305365-396905365 GCA_031772625.1 Pinus tabuliformis | reverse complement strand
CCTTTCGGACTCATAAATGCAGGAGCGACATTTCAAAGAGCTATGGATACAGCCTTTAGAGGGTTAATTAACAGAACAGTAGTTGTCTACCTCGACGACATTACTGTATATTCTAAAAAGAGATATAATCACTTGCATGATTTAAATCAGATTTTTCAACGATGCAAAACATATGGTATCTCTCTTAACCCGAAAAAGTCTTTCTTCGCTCTCAACCAGGGCAAGCTCTTAGGGTTTATTGTATCTGTGCAACAATGATGTACATTTGATGTCTTTATTTTCTTGAATATATATCGTAGCCTGGATGGATGAAACTAGATCCGGGGTTTTCAATCTCGTTCAATCTTCACTCAAAGTACAAGTCTATCCATGTGAGAAATGTTCTGAAGTCGAACATGGAAAGACATCGCTTGATTACCAGCCAATGATATAAGTTGTTAACAAGCGCGAGAGGAATCACCGATAATGATAATGCCGCTTAAGGTACTACAATAAAATTCACGTGGTGTGAATAAAGGACTTCGTGTCGAACACCACGCAAAGTATTTCGGTCGAAGGTCATTGATGTAAACCTGTCGCCGGAAGTGAGAAACTTGCCATTGAGGCATGCAAGCTTCAAAGTACTGAATGGGGTGTTCCTAGATCAACTTCTTGGATAATGAGCTGATGTCGACAAGAAGTGATCCGTCACAGGAGGGCCTTAATGAATCCCACATCAATGACACAGAACGAAGCAAATGATTTTAATGGAGGTGAAAACGATCTGGTGATATAAGGTTCAGGGTGGCGGTCATGAAAGAATGGAGTATAAATCTATTGTAGTGGGTGAGACACAGGTGAATTCTCTGAATGACTTCTCTTGAACATATCGGCGACACTGACGTGATGGATTGGTAGTATTAACCGCATGTGGATGGTATGATGGGACCATGGTGATGTGACCGGTGAATGAAACAACCCAACCTGACTTGGATGCGGAGTGAAAGTGTCATGTTCAAGAGCGACTTGCTACCAACAAAGTTTCTTCAAGTTTTCTTCCCAATTTTTCCCCAGTCATTGCTGACCAGTACCTCTTTATTTTTATCAAGCTTGAGGAGGATAACATATGCTTGTTCTATAATTTTCCCTTCGGGCAAACCCATCGCTATGTTTTAACGAGCCTAGCGATAGTGAAACTCGTTCTCGTCTATAAACAAGTTTGTCGCTATTAAAATTTTAACAAGCTTAACGAAAAAGATAACTCGGTCCTTTTCAATTTTAGAGAGTCTAAAAAGGAACGTAAAGGTAACTCCAAAATTCCTTTTTCGTCATCTAATCCCTTAAGTCCGAAAAAGTATAAAACAATATAGAAGGGATGAATTTTCGATACTTTTAATGAGCCGAACAAAACAAGCGCTCGATCTTTTTGTGTAATGATCCCTCAGGTCCAAAAAGATTAAAATTTAGAGGAGGGATAACACTTCCAGTCCCTTTAATGAGCTGGAGAGGCCAATGGCTTGGCAATATTTTCATATTTTACGAGTCAGTTGAAAAGATCTTAAAGGAGACTCATCTTTTGAGGAACGAGTGATAAAATGGGTAGCAACTGATTCCAGGTAAGGTTTGGAATTTTCCAATCACGGCAGTGTTACAAGGATGGCTAGTGAGATCACTCTTCGCAGCTGTTCCTCAAAATGGGTAAACAATCAAATGGAGGTGAATGATCGGCCAATGCAAAAGTGGAGGTGACGGTGCAAACACGACCAAGGCTTTTAAAGGCTGAAGTACTACATTCATGATGGTTATTTAGCGGGGAATAGTTCATTTTTTAATGAGCTTAAACGCGGGGGGAAACATTTGCTCATGGCTTATGTTTATTTTTTAACGAGCTTGAACTATGTGCTAAAACTGCTCGATTAATCCAGTGATGTGATAAGAATGCCTCATATATAAAACGACAATTTTTAGAGTTTTGCCCCACATCCTTTCTTTATGTAAGTTAGGAAACGACCAATCCTACGAGTTTAAAGGGTTAGAGGACCTACAAATTTAAAAAATAAATAGTCGCTCTTCGCTTGCACGCCAAAAGGTTTGCATGCCCCCCAGGTATAAAACAAAATTTCAAGGTTACCCCTTCTTCTTTCCGCCAAAACATTTGTTTTACCGAGATATGTCTACCTCTTACAGGTTACCAAAGATTGTTCTATTCACAGTGTAAACAAAACACTTCTTCAGCGATGTTTATCGAAATAAACAAAGGTGAGTGGCAATGCCTGCCAACTCACATAACTTTGACAAGAGAATCTTGTTCCAGAATAACCCCCTCTTCCAATCATGGATGGGAGTACAGACTAGTCATATTCTCTTGCGAAAACCTACCCTATACCCGAAGTTTTCCTGCCGAAGTAGACCAGGGTGCATGTCCCTTGGGTTTCAGTCATGTCCCCTGAATTACTCGCGCTCATCGGGCGGACGGACTGGGGATTGAGACATTTCTTGCGTGAAAAGACCATTCAGGGATGGTATATGACTATTTGCTATGTGTGAACCGGGGAATGAAAGATGGTCTACGGGCTTGACCACTCTTCCTTCGTGCGGAAAAGACATTACTCTAAAGAGTGAGGAGACAATCGCTCCCATGCAATAAATATAGTCTCGTCCAAGGAGTAGATTGTAATCCAGGGGTCCTTGAACTACCATTACGTTCATTTGAACGGTTTTCCTTCTCAATGTTATTGGCACATTGGGAAGTATCCCTAATGGTCGACTGGCTCCTTTATCAAAGCCTATTAGATTTCTCTTCTAGGGAAAAAGCAATGGCGAACCAAGCGCTTTCCAAGCAGTCGAGGAAAGGATACTCACAGAAGCCCCTTGATCTATGATGGTACCAGCCATAACCATTCTATATATTTGGACAATAATTCGGAATGGTATACTAGCTGGTAAACGGGGTCTGCCTAGTTGATTCCAATCAAAGGAGACAACTAGGTCGCTTGGAGGTGGGACAGAATAGACGGTCGGGTATGACTCTGACGAACTTCCTTCTTGTAGTAAAGGAACAGGTAAATTGTTCCCATGTTCATTAGAGTCTGTGCTTACGAAAAGAATTTGGACGGTGTCATCCTTGTTCTCTTCGGTTACTGTATCATCTGAAGATGGAACCTCTAAAGGCAAGACCGGGTCAACTGCCGCCTCGACCTTTTGACTTTCATCTGGTATGGGTTCAAATGGTTTGTCTTCAATTATATATGCTTCAACCGACCACCTGAGCGAGCCAGCCGGATTTTCAACTAGTGACGGACTTAGCAAGAGTTTTTTATATCCAGGAGGAAGTCATAACGGTGATACAGGACGATCGTCCAAAACTCTTTTAGCCTCGTCTAAGAAGGGACAACGGTGGAAGGCATGATCGCCTTAGCACAGTTTACAAGGAAATATATATTTTCCTTTTTTTCCTGGGACTTCACTTTCACTAGTCGACGGTGTGTTTTCAACATGATCATCAGAGGTTGACGACACTGGGTTGTGCAAACGAGGAGACCAGCCCCTTAAGATCCGAGGGATGCAAGGAAAATCTCTATGATAGTGGTCTCCTTTGCAAATGACACATGGCGATTTAGGCCTGGTCGGTGCAGTGTGTGGATTTTCGCTAGACGACGCTCGTTTGCCCCCATTCGCTTTTGGCTCCTTCTTCTTCTTCTCTTTCTTCTTCTTTTCCTTCTTCTTCTCAAGTACTTGACTTTTGGCTTTACCAGCCCCATCAAGCGAAGAGGAAGGAGGAGAGGAAGAATTAGAAGAAGTAGAGGGTTGGTGGGTAACTGTGGAATCGTCTAGTTGCTGATTCGATTGTTCAGGAATTGCGTGTTCTGAACGAAAGAGGTTGAGAAGAGCCATACAGGCAAGCCGATTGTCAGTCCTGGAAGCAAAAATGTGGCCATATGGGGTGCAGAACATCTCCCCAAGAGGAGAAGGGACTAGGATTTCATCCAAGGGGAATTCCTTGGTTGGTGGATTCCATTTTCTCAACCCAAGATCAACGTAGGAAAGGGTAATGAATATTCCGTTTAAAATAAATTTTAGACACTTTGACACAACTTGTTTTTTCAATTTTTAAGAGTCGAGAAAAAACAAAAGATGACTCTAGTCTCCTTCGATTTTTAATGAGCCTGAAGTGGCAAGTGCTCAGATGGACCTTTTCTGTTAAAGAGTCTGAAAAGGAACGAAAGGGACTTCTCTGGAAATCTAGGTAGAGGGATTACCAAACCAATCGCAAAACTGCAGAATTCTTTTTACGGTACGACAATCAATCTTCTCGAATGTTGTGTTCAGTGCATTGTGATCGATAGGGCAGCAGACACAGCTTCCTATGGATAAAGGATTAAGCCTATTTGGGTCTCCCAAAATATACTCGACGGTATGTGGGAGCACAAGTCCGTACTGGCACTTATCGTCTCAAAGTGGAGGAATCACCCAACCATCAGTGAGAACAACAATTACCAGGCTTTACGACGCCGGAATATGTCTCTAGCCTAGACTTCTAAATGTTGTGCGTTAGGTTCCAAAGCGTTGTTAGATTCATTGAATTTATTTTATGGTTGATATTGCTTATGAAGTTTTCCTTTCAGGTTCACCGCTAGGTGTAGATGTAATTCCTAAAATGAAATCTAAGATGATAAACAATCTTTTTATCTTCTTTGTGCAATGAAAATCCTAGCTACTAAGGAAAGAAAGACAAAATTTTTTCACAAAGAGAAAAGAGCACACTCTAAATGCACTTTCCTAAACCAAACCAATCAGACTGTCTAAATGCAAATGCACATGCATGTATTTGTTTTCGACTTTCTTAGTATATGAATGATAAGAAGAAAGTTGATGCACAAATCTGAATTTCTTTTCAAGCGACAAATATCAACAAGTTTCTTTTCGAAATAAAAAATGGAGACAATCAGAACACCTTATGATTTTGAAATGAATACTTGTTTTTGACACTAGAAAAATTACAAATTCAGACCAAAAACAATAGTAACAGGATAATCGACCATCAACAACAATCAAACTCTTTCCTATGATTGAAATCGACACTTACGACACTTTCTAATCAAAGGACGACAATACGATTGCGCTACTTTTGCAAAGGAGAACTGAAAATGACTCAACAAACACACAAAAACATTTACAGTTCTTTTGTACAAAGGAGGCGGAATAACAACAAGGAAAAGGGGTTTCAAACAGACATATTCTGATCACCGGCAGCAAAATTCAGGAATAGAACTGGAAAGAATGAATCACAGAAACCAAAACTGCACAAAGCTTAGCCTGATCAACGCACCTGTAACACAGGGAATTTGAAATTCAGCGCACCTTCTACACTCAGGAAGTGCGCTGAATTTCAGATTCTCTGAACAGTACCTGTGCTGGGCCAGAAACGAGACTTTGCTTGGGTTTCGGGTCACAGTTTGCAGTTCAGTTCATGGGTTTTGGCCGAGCAAAAGGTAATCAGTAATGTAACAATCAGGGGTACATCTAAGGAGGATCTAAGAGCTATCACAAGGGAAATCAGAAAGTTTGTGAATCAGTCGTTTAAGTCATAAACAGATCCCATAGATGGATTGAAGTGGCATTTATCTACTTTTCATTTGTTATGGCAAATGGAGTTCGAATGCTACTTGTAAGTTTATGAAATAGACAACAAGGAAGATAAACAAACAAACTAATTCGTCCCCAGGGGAGTCGCCATTTTGTTACAGGGAAAAGTGTCTACTCAGAACTGCTTATCCCATTAAGGTGTGACAGCTGCCTAAGAAACAAATAGAGTAAAGCTACTTTCATTTTTCCTTTATGAATTATAGATAGAGAGGAACAAAAAGTTTAGCCTCTGTGTTGCATTAATCTCCTGATTTGATTCCTCTCTTCCTTGATAGTCTTTCACTACTTGTTCCCTTGCACGCCCAGCTTCACAAAGTACCTGTAAGATCACAGTAGCATAGCACTATACAAAGACATGGATCTATAATCATAAACAATCTAGGATCAAATGTAAATTGACCATACAAATGCAGCAAACATGAATGACACAAAAGTATGGAGGAAAACTTGAATAGCTTTTATTGATAAACAAGAAAGAGCCAAGAGGAGTTACAACCAGTTGTTCTGACCCAGCATCAACCTCTCAGCAAGGAAGCCCCTCTTCACCTCATACAAAGCTTAGATCACCCAACAATGTGATGTTTGTCTCAAGAAACCAACAGAAATTCCTTACAATATGCAAAATTCCAGCCTCTGGATCTCTGGGATGAGGGATCCATATATAGATATCTGTAAGGGAGATGAGTCAGCTTGTGATTTGATTAGTGTCTTCTCTCTGATAGTTCTTGCTTCCACTTAGAGATTGATGATCTCTTACTCATCCTTGGTCGAATTCAAAGAGGCAAGTGTCACAGGAGAAGTTTCTGGAAGCTTCCATTGCCTCTCCACCTCGCGGAATGACACTGCCATTTGTCATTTCTTGCCCATCGCACCCCATAGAAGGGATTTTTGAAATGCAATGCACCCATACAATGTATTTAGGTGAGATGCAACACACCTGGCCTGTGGAGCAGCTGAAATGATCCTGTTTTGACCAATTCTGAGCATTGTTTCATGGAGAACTTATGGGAGAAGTTGTAATCTACTGAACTTGTTCCTTTAGGGGTTAGAACAACACTTTTAGGGACTTAGGAGCCCTTGGTTTATGGAAATTTCATGCTTGGGGTTGTAGTGCCCAAAAATGTCTATAACAATGGGGTAATCACTAGTATTATAGGGACCCAACATGCCCCTCTCCTTCAAAAGAGTGTTGTCCTCAACGCTTGAGTAGTTCTGGATACTTCTGCCTAAAATTCTCATCCTCCCATATGGAATCTTAAGCGGATAAGTTCTTCCACTTGACAAGATACTCTGAAATTGATCGATTTCGTAGTTGTCGAGTTCTTTTTTCTGTGACTGCTTCCGGTTCCAATATAATTTTTCCTTCCTCGTCAAGTTCTGGCAATATTGTTTGAACTGGGAGCCTGTCGCCTATAACCTTCTTTAAACATGAAACATGGAAAACTGAGTGCAATCAAGAAGCTGCAGGAAGCTCCAATTTGTATGCCATAGTACCAATCTTTTGCAACACCTTGTACGGACCATAATACTTTGGTGATAATTTATTATCCTTCTTAGCTTGCTTAAGGGACCTTTGCTTATATGGTTTTAGCTGTAGGAATACCCAATCACCTACATCAAAACTTCTTTCACTGCGATGTTGATCTGCCTGTTGTTTCATTCTATTCTGTGCCAACATGAGGTTATCCTTTAAGAGTTGGAGGACTTGTTGTTGATGTTCGATGTGATGTTCCACTGCCTGAACCTTAGAATTTTCTCTTAAATATGATGTGATGGATGGTGGTTGATACCCATAAAGTGCCATAAATGGGGTCATTTTTGTTGCTGTATGGAAGGAAGTGTTATACCACCATTCAGCCAGAGGTAACCATTTGACCCATTGTGTCTGTTTATCAGATACAAAGCAACGAAGATATCCTTCCAAACATTTGTTTACTATCTCATTTTGCCCATCAGATTGAGGATGATAAGATGAGCTATGAGCTAACTGAGTACCAAGACAAGAAAATAATTCTGTCCAAAAATTTCCAGTGAAAATGGGATCTCTGTCACTTACAATAATCTTTGGGTTTCCATGTAGCTTTTGAATTGTTTCCATTAATGCAGTAGAAACTGTACTGGCTTTAAATGGATGTGATAATGCACAAAAGTGTGCATACTTGGTAAGTCTGTCAACTACCACCATGATGACACTCTTTCCCTCAGACTTGGGTAAACCTGTGATAAAATCCATTGAAACCTCCTCCCAACGTTGGCTTGGAATGGATAAAGGTTGTAATAGACCCGATGTCTTAATTGTTTCAACTTTATTTTGTTGGCAAACCAAACATTCTACCACAAACTTTTGAATATCTGATTTAAGGCCATCCCAAAAAAATTCTTTCTTAACCCTGTGGTAAGTTTTTAAAAATCCTAAGTGCCCTCCTAAGGGAGAAGTGTGCAATTCCATAAGAATCTTTTGTTTTAGCTAGGAATTCTTACAGAGGTATAAGCGATCTTTGTACCATAACGAATCATTTTGCTAGCTAAATGTATCAGATGTACTGGAATCTTGTTGTAACTTTCGAATAAGTGCCCACACTTCTTCGTCATTCTTCCATTCCTCCCTTGCTTCATTTATCCAATCTGGTTGGATAATAGAAATGGCGCACAACAATGCTTCCACATCCTCATCCTTTCTTGAGAGTGCATCTGCCACCACATTTTGCTTCCCTTTTTTGTAGATGATTTCAAAGTCATAACCCAACATCTTTGTGACCCACTTTTGTTGCTCTTCAGAGGATAATCTTTGTTCTAAAAAGTATTTAAGGCTATCATGATCCGTTTTTACCTTGAAGTGTCTTCCCATTAGGTAGGGTCGCCATTTCTTAAGTGCATGGAGTATTGCCAACATTTCCTTCTCATAAATAGCTTTGCTTAAAAACTTTCCCTTGATTGGACGACTTTCAAAAGCAATGGGTCTTTCATCTTGCATTAGAACATCACCAATTCCATTTCCTGAAGCATCACATTCCACAATAAAGGTTTTTGTGAAGTCTGGTGTAGCTAAGACCGGTGCTTGGCACATTTCCTCTATAAGATGTTCAAATTGTTTCTTCCAGAGTCCATGAAAATGCATCTTTCTTCAATAATGTTGTTAGAGGTGCTGCTATTCTCCCATAATTCTTAACAAACTTGCGATAATACCCTGTCAACCCGAGAAATCCTCGCAGATGCTTTATGGATGTGGGAATTTTCCATTCCTTAATGGCTTTAATTTTGCTAGGGTCTACCTTAACTCCTTCATGAGATACAATATGACCCAGATATTCCACCTCCTGGACTCCAAAGAAACATTTGGATCTTTTTGCATATAATTGTTTCTCCTCCAATAGTTGTAGCACCCTGTCAACATGTTCAACATGATCCTTCCAAGACTTGCTGTAGATTAGTATATCATCAAAAAATACTAACACAAATTTTCTAAGGAATGGTTTGAAAAATGAATTCATCAAACCTTGAAATGTTGAAGGTGCATTGGTAAGGCCAAAAGGCATGACCAAAAATTCATAATGACCCTCATGAGTTCTAAATGCTATTTTCAGAATGTCTTCAATCTTCATTCTGATTTGATGATATCCTGAACGAAGATCCAACTTGGTGAAGTAAATTGATCCATGCAATTCATCCAGTAATTCATCAATGACAGGAATGGGGAACTTATCTTTAATAGTGAGCTTGTTGAGCTCCCTATAATCTGGACACATGCGCCATGATCCATCCTTCTTGTGCACCAATACTACTGGATCAGAGAAAGAACTTTGACTCGGTTGAATTATACCAGCCTCTAGCATTTCTGCAACCATATGTTCAATTTCACTCTTTTGAACATAGGGATATCTATACGGCCTGATGTTTGGAGGAACACTTCCTAGAATCAGATGAATAGCATTATCATGATCACGCATAGGTGGGAGACCTTTGGAAGTCTCAAATACCTTGGAATGATTGTCCAGGATTTTTTGGAGATCTAGAGAAATAGATGATTCCGATGTGGAAACATCTAGCGAACATAATTGTGCAATTACACCTCTTCGCTCCTTTTTTAGAAGATTTTTCATACCATTAGAGCTGATTATCTTTCCTGGCTTCCCTGAAATAGCCCTTAATTCAACTTCCTTTCCTTCCATATAAAATTTGATGAAAAGTTCTTGAAAATTAAAAGCTATTGTAGCCATTGGACTCAACATCAACACCTCCCATTGGAATGGAAAACATTGGGCTAGTCAATACATATTCTCCCATGGATAACTTGATATTATGGCACTTTCCAGAGCAATTTATTGTTCCTCCATTTGCAATCATCACTTGACACTCTCGTGCTGGATATAGGAAGCAATTAAATTCTTTTGCTACCTAATTGTGGGTACTTCCTGAATCAATCAACACTATTACCTTTTTCTTCTTGATTTGTCCTTCTATCTTGATGGTTTGAGGAGTGGTAATTCCTGCCAATGCATTACAAGATATGGTCGGATTTATTTGTTCTTCATCTAGGCTTTGCTCCTGGAGTATATCCTCTTCTTTTGACCTTTCTTGCTCCTTTTCTTCTTCCTCTTCATAGTCTATGTAGAATAATTTCTTCTCAACACACTTATGACCTTTAGTGTATTTTCTATCACAACTGTAACAAAGCCCTTTTTCTCTTTTTACTTTCAATTTTTGTGGTGTCAACCTTATAGGTTGTGGAAGACTAGGGGTAACAACACTTCCGTCTTTATAGTTGTGAGTGGTATTCTTCCTGGTTGCCATAATTTTGCTTTCCATTTTTCTTGCTAACCTGAATGCCTTCTCTAATGAATCAGGTTCCCAAAGGCGAACATCATGTTGGATATTATCCTTTAAAGACGCTATGAACACATCAATCCTATGCTCCTATGGAATATCTTTTACCCTTATGTTCAATTTTTGGAACTCCTCAATGTGCTCCATTATTGAACCCTTTTGTTTGAGACTTATCAATTGGCTAAAAAAAGTGTTGCTTTTTGTATCCTCATAATGTGCTATCAATTCTTCTGTAAAAATTGCCCAAGTGATAAATTGTTTATGAAATCAAAGCCATTGATACCATACAAACTGATTTGGTTCCAAATATAAAGTTGCCATACGTACCTTTTGTGTGTTTTGCACATTATTGAGATCGAAGAATTGCTCCATCTGTAATATCCATGTGGCGGGATGCTTGCCATCAAACTTCCTCATATCAATTTTTGGAGCATGGTGAGTCTTCGATCCAACATTAGAGTCTATGGAATCATGATTAACATTTATTTTGTTCTCATCATGAGTTTCCTTTAGTACCCTTTCACCCTTAGTGACCATTTCATGTAGCAACTTATTCATATTCATCTTCAATTCTTCCATCTTATCATCCATGCCATCAATTTTAGCGTCCATGCCATTCACCTTAGCTTCCATGCCATCCATCTTAGCTTCTACGCCTTTCTTTAAACCATCCATCTTAGCTTCTACATCTTTCCTTAAACCATCCATCTTAGATTCTATTGCTTTTTGTGCAAGTGACCCTTGTTGCAATTGTTCTTGTAATCTTGATATATCATATAGCATTTCTTCTTCTTCTTCATGAGTCATGCTAGAGCTTTCAGGTTCCTTACTAGGTGTTTGCATTTTCTTTCCTCGGGGCATCAATTATCGATAATAATGCTCTGTTATGCCCTTTGAATTCCTTCAAAATAAATTTTCAAACCAAGCTTAACCAAAAATTTAAGAAAATCTACACCTTTTTTCACTTTGTAGGAGCTCGATATTGCCTCTGATGTATCTCTGTACTTTCCGATCATCTAGTTCTAAATTTGTGACTTGCCCTCTGTTTCCTCTTTCCAATGCCACACGTCTGACCTAAATTGGATTCTCCAAGGAAGAGTTATGTGAAATCTTCCACAGTGACTTGATTATAGACTAGTTCAGTAGAGCGAACTTGTATGACGTGCCACGAGTCACTTTTTCAACCTTTGGATCTAAAACATGCATACAAGAAACTACAGTCTGTCCTTTTTCTGTACCTTCTTACGAAATTTCAATCCAACCCAAAGAGAGAAAGTTATGATGATTTTCCCCAGGTCACCTATTTGGAATGTAATTCAGGATTCTGCAAAAATACCAACTTCCTCAGATCATATCTCCGCAAATATAGCGCGAAAAGCTCTGAAATTTGGACCCAAGGTTCAACGAGATTTCTTCACACATGGGTTTTTGTTTCAAATTTTGAAACGTCACAGAAAAAAGGTTATAGCGAAAATGCCACGATGACCTGTTTGGAGCAGCGAATCCCTAGAATCCAAAGCTCTGATACCAAATGTTATGAAACCAGCTCAAGAAAAGATAGAAAAGATAGATCAACGCCTTAGAATTTAGCCTCTTTGAGGGGGAAACTTACTTTACATTACATAAATGAACAATTCTTTGATCATTCAAATGAAAAAACCTCCTTTCTATATATAGGAGTCTAAGGAGTCACAATATAATCCAACCGACCTAACGATAATAATATAAAGCCACAAAAATAACAATAGAGGGATTCTATGGGGCACAGTAATAATAATATGGGGGAAATAGGGGCACAACAATATTAATAAGGGGTATAACTACAATAGTAATGGGGTAATCACTAGTATTATAGGGACCCAACAGAAAGAAGGAGTCATACTAGGGATTGTACCTCCCTCTGTCACTGCCTTTGCTACCATGATCATCCATGTATCTTGCATATGGAGAATTCTAACGCCACCTTGCTGCAATGACCTTTTCTCATATTTATTATGTGTTAGTCATGGGTTTCAGTTTATAATGATCATTTATCACTTCTTGGGATTGGCCTTATCTAGGGCAGGTCACCTCGTCTTTGGTCCTAGTATGATGTTGATTGCTCTCCCTCATTTCAAGTTCATCTAGGTGAACACAACCATATTTTAACTCTTCTTCTTAGACTTCATCCCATCCATATTCACCCATCGCAGTCGTTGCTCTTGAACCCTCATTCGCCACCATGTATGCCACTTTGTTGGTAGATCTACGAACGATATTGATCTCAATGGTCCAAATTCCTTCCAAGTGTCCATAAATGAGATGAATTATATGGCTTAGGTGTCAGTGGTTTATAATGCTTTGCTGCTTTGGAGCTCAATTGACCATAGTTGAGAAGCTAGTAGAAGTGACTAGAGACATTATCCAATGAATCCAATGGTGCCTGTAACCTAAAGCTTTCAATAGGTTCTCCAAATATTCCTAGCTAAACTTGGTATACACTTTAGAAATATCCAGTTGCATTATCATTCCATCCTTTTTTTGGGCATTGAGGGAATGAATGAGTTCATGGGCATAGAATATATTTTCAAGAATATATCTCCCTTATACTGCATGGTCTTCCAAGAATAGAATGGAAGCAAAAGTTTTAACCAATTAGCAATAAATTTTAAGATAACTTTGTAAATTACATCATAGAGAGAAATGGGGCGAAATCTATCAAGAGTGTTGGATTTTTTTCTTTTGGGATTAGTGCTATGAAGGTGGCTTTTAGGGCTTTTAAGACCATTGTTGATGTGTGAGAGTCTTCAACAACTTCAGCAATATCTTGGCCAACAAATTCCCAACATGCTTTGAAAAAATCAACTATAAAGCCATCTGGACGAGGCACCTTGCCACTGAGCATGTCCCTCACTGCCCGTTCCACTTCCTCAATTGATATTGGTCTAATTATGTTATCATTTTTCTCCTCTATAATTATCTTTGGGACATTCTTCAATATTTTTTGTATGGCCTCTGACCTGTCACCTGGGGGTTCTGTTGTTATGTCTTAGAGATGTTGGACTAGAGTTTGCTCGATCTCCTAGTGGGAATGGAGAATGTTCACATTTTTGTCCTTTAGTTTCAAAATTTGGTTATTATTTTTATGGGAGATCATGGTTCAATGAAAGAATTTTGTACTCTTCTCACCATCCTAAAGCCACCACACCCTCAAATTTATTCTCCATAATTTCTCTTCTTGTCTACATATTTCTTCCCATTCCCGATGAAGGGAGTGCTCCTGATTTTTCTTCTCCACTGCGAAACCTTCCTCCATTGTAGATCTTTGAAGTGCTTCCATTTTTTACTCTATTTCTCTTTTGGCCTGGAAAATATTTCCAAACTCATGTTTGTTTCATAGTTTAAGTTTCTCTTTAACTTTTTTCACTCAATAGTGTAGCATAAACATCTTGGATCCTCTCATGATTCCTCCCTCCTACCACCATTACTTCACTTTGTCTAAAAAATTATGGTGGTCCATACAGAAACCCTCAAACTTGAAGGGATTTTTGGGGTGCTCATAATCTTGACAACTAGAGTTACCGGGCAATGATCTGAGCCACTACTATAAAGGATGTTTTTCTCTAAGGAAATACCTTGCAAGAATAACTCCTATGATAATAAGAATTTTTCCATCCTTGAGGCGACCATGTGTTTTCACCCTCTTTTATTTGTCCAGGTGTACATATTGTTTGTTCTTTCTAAATCCACCAGCTTCATGTAGTCAATCATGTTCTAGAATCTTTCAGTCTCTTTCTAGTTTCATCGATCCTCCCTTCTTTTCTCTAAGAGCGAGAATCATGTTGAAATCGCCAACAAGGATACATTTTATATTTGGATACCTGTTGTAGAGAGATTCTAAGGACTAAATGAAATTAATATTTTCATCAAATTGTTGAGTTTTGTTTAGTCAATTTAATATTCTTAAATTTCTTAATGTTAGAAGCCTTTTTTGAGTTTATTAAAATGATGATTGTGGTTGTTTTAAGGATTTTATTTATTCCTATATTCCTAATGAAATTGAAGATTTACAATTAAATTCCTACAATCAACTCTGAAAAGAAAATTAAAACAAGCTATCATGATCCTATTTAACTGACTATTGTTAGTTTCAAAAGAATTACTGTGAAAGGTGATGGAAAATCAAAACAACTTTGTAAATTCTACGAAAACTTTTTTAAGAAAAATTGTGTTTATTAAAAGAAACTAAAAAGAAAGTTATTCTAAAATCTATGAATAAACTACATATGTTCTAGAAAGTTAATAAGACCATGGTGATACATGGTATTCTCTATAAACTGAATTTTCCTTTAAACATTCCCTGACATGTTTCTTAGTCTATTAAGTAAGAAATATGGAATATTTATTTCATTATCCTCAATAAAATTCATCAGCTGACAAATATGATAGGAAAACATGCAACCAAACCTCCCTTCGCATTTAACAAATTTTTGGATTATCAAAAGTAAATTTCTCCACTTACTCTTCAATGTTGTGCTCAGAATTCCCTCCTTGAAAATGGTGGTGTCCATGCTAGGTTTCTTCAGAAAAAACTTCCAGTCCTCCCTCTCAATACCTCTATTTTTAAATCATTTTTCTCCAATTCGAGGCAATCCTGTAGCTTCAGCAACAAAGGACTCTGTTACTGTAAATTTTATGTCCCCTATCTTGACTTCCACCCCATCAAAATCTTTGGCAAAGGATTTGGTTACCTCTTTGTGGAAACCATAAAATTTCTCCACAAGCTCCAACCACTGCGCTTTCCACAATAATTCTCTTATTTTTGGATATCCTTATATAAATTTTCTCCATGTTGGTTCATCTCTGACTATAACCCCCATGGCTGAGAAGCTTTGTCTTAAGACTGTTTTGTTTGATAGGGTATGAGGATTTCAGAACGATGAGGATGAGAGTGTGAATGATGGGAGTGTAATTGGTAAGGGTATAAAGAAGTGCAACAAAATCTAAATGTTGAGAGCATGAATGAGCATGATTTGTGCGATCGGACCAAAAAAATTGGAATGTGGGTTGGAGCATAAATATAATGATGAAGAGTGAATGGCAGATTAGAACCAATTTGACATGATACTGTGAACTCTTAGTAATAATGATTTTGAATTTTGGTAGTACAATGTCTAT
Source organism: Pinus tabuliformis (assembly GCA_031772625.1). NCBI lineage: Eukaryota > Viridiplantae > Streptophyta > Pinopsida > Pinales > Pinaceae > Pinus > Pinus tabuliformis. The sequence goes on along the minus strand of CM062806.1, from coordinate 396,889,759 downwards.
ATTATTCATACATTCAATGTTTTTGATCCCTATTATCAAATTAAAGAGTTGCATACCTTTGAATTATTGCTTTCTAACCTTTGGTTGTTGTCCTTTATATTGTCTTCAGGTGCTTTGCAGTGGACGGATTCAATCTCTCTTTCAATTGTTTGATCATAAATTCCTATCAGATTGGCTGTAGTAATCTGTTAGAGTAGCAAAAACTCAGTAATTTTGTAGCTATTTTATTCCTGAAAAGAAAAGAGAGATATAAAGAAAATGGGTTTAGAATAGATATGAGGAAAATTTAAGGTGTCAAAAATTGATTTTCACTTTAGATTTTCTCTAAAAGCATGCCAACCATTGTTGGTTTTCAAGTATATATATATATATATATATATATATATATATATATATATATATATATATATATATATATATATATATATATATAGAGAGAGAGAGAGAGAGAGAGAGAGAGAGAGAGAGAGAGAGAGAGAGAGAGACTTTTGGAGATTGAGTTGAAGAAGAAGTAAAATCCTTCTTCACCAATTTTAAATGATTATTATTTTGCAAATATTTGATTAAATCTTCCTTGGTCAATTTCTTATGATAGATTCTCAATTGATGACCATTCATAAGAAAAGTGGTCCTTTCTTCATCAATAGTTCTGATCCTAACTACACCATTATCAAAGACACTTTCAATCTCATAAGGCCCAAGCCAATGAGTTTGAAATTTCACTTGGAAATCTTTGAACTTTGAATCAAACAATAATGCCCAATCTCTTGGCTGAATCTTTCTCTCTTTGATATATTTTTCATGCCATCTGAATCTCTATTGTTGAACTAGATTGGTTCTTTGGATTGCATATTGTCTTATCTCATCGAGTTCATTCAGTTGCTCCATTGTTTGTTTTTGTGCCTCTAAAAGATCAAGACCCAATTTGATTGTTGTCTTCAAATTTTTGACTTGAAACTCAATAGCAAACATGACCTATTTCCATAGACAAGATCATAAGGAGTATGCACTGTATTATTTCTCCATGTGGTATGTTATGCTCATAAATATTCTGGAAGCTTTTCTACCCAATCTCTTCTATGCAAATGCACAATTTTGGTGAGAATTTCTTCAATGAATTTATTGGTGGACTCCACCTATCCATTTGCTTGAGGATGATATGGAGTAGACTTTCGATGTTTGATTTTTTATTCCTCCATTATCTTTTGTACCAAATTCACTGTGAATTGAGTGCCTTGATTTGTTACAATTTCTCTTGGGACACCAAAACAAGTAAATATATCCTCTAAAAGAAATGAAACTACAACATTTCTAGTAGAAAAAAGAAGTGTTTTTAGCTTCTACCCATTTTGTACCTTTTTTGTCTTGAAGGTGGATTGATTGGACCAACAAAATCCAGAGCCCATTTTTCCAAAGGCTCAATAAGTACCTGAGGTTGTAGAGGTATCTCATTAAATGGGAACATGTTTCCCCATCCTTTGAAAACTATCACATCTCTTAACATACTCCTTAACATCCTTAAAAAGGGAAGGCCAATAGTATCCTAAGAGAAGAAATTTGTAAGAATTTATTTTGTTAACGAAGTGTCCTCCACATGGCTCATCATGAAAATATTTCAGTATATCTGGTACTTCATCTTCTCTAACACACCTTTGGATGATCAGATTTGGCCTTGTTTTATAGAATTCTTCATTTATCCATGAATAATATGCACTAATTTGAATTACCTTCCTTTTTTCTCGAGGAGACAAGTATGATGGTAATTTTCCTGTAGCTAAATAGTTAGCAATATCTGCAAACCATGGAGATTTAGTAGATACTGCAAAAAGATATTCATCAGGAAAATTATCTTCTACAGGCATATCATTGTTATCATTTTGAATCCTTGATAAAAATTTAGCAACTATATTTTGTTTTCTAGGTCAATCCAAAATAGTAATGTTAAACTCTTGTAGAAACAACAACCATCTAGTGATTATGCCATTAGTGATTGATTTATTCATTAAGTATCTAATTGCAGAATGATTAGTATGTACAAAAGTTTCATAGCTACTAATATAATGTCTGAATTTATTGATGGCATGAACAACAAATAAAAACTCCTTCTCTGTGACAATATAATTTAACTCTAAAGGAGTTAGATTTTTACTGGTGTAGTAAATGGCATATGGAGTTAAGTCTTTTTGTTCTAGTACAACTCTTAAAGTTGTTTCTGAAGCATCAGTCGAAATGTGAAAAGGTAATTTCCAATTTGGTCCTCTAAGAATGGGTGCTTCAGAGATTTTCTCTTTTAATGACTCAAAGGCTGTTTGGAAATCAGAATTCCAATTGAATTCACAGTCTTTTGTGAGCAGTTTGAAAAGTGGAGATGCAATTTTTATAAAGTTTTCTATGAACATTCTATAATAACCAGTGAAACCAAGAAAACTTATAACATCTCGTTGACAGGTCGGAATTGATAATTTAGAAAGAAATTCTACTTTAGATGTGTCCACTCTAATTCAATTTCCTGAAATATGGTGTCCTAAAACAATTCCCTCACTAAACATTATAAAACATTTTTCATGGCTTTATGAGATTTTTTCCTCTTTACATCTAAGTGTAACCTTTTCCAAATTTTTAAGAGCTTCTTCAAAATAATTTCCATAAACTGTAAAATCGTCCATATACACTTCCACACAATCATGAATTAGATCAAAAAAAATTCCTAGTACTGCTCTTTGTAATGTTGCAGGGGAATTACATAATCCAAAAGGAAGTACTCGGTAAACATAAGTTCCCCATGGGTAGGTAAAGGTAGTTTTATCTTGGTCTTTTGGGGCTACTTGGATTTGATTATACCCACTAAAACCATCTAGAAATGAAAAATATTTTTTTCCTGCCAATGTATCTAAAACTTGATCTATGAAAGGGAGTGGAAAGTGAACTTTTAAAGTGGATTTATTCAATTCCCTATAGTCAATACACACTGTCCATTTTCCATTAGAAACAATTACTAAGGGTGAAACCCACTAACTATCTGATATTGGATAGATAAAATTGACATTCAACAATTTTTGTAGTTCTTACTTAACAATCTCCCTTAGATTTGGGTTCATTCTTCTTTGAGGTTGTCGAATTGGTTTGGCATTTTATTCAATGTAAATATGATGTATACAAGTATTAGGATCAATTCTCTTCATGTTACTATAATCCCATGCATAAGTAGATGAATGTTCTTGTAACATCTTGATTAATTATTTCTTTTTAAATTCTTCCAAATTATTGTTGATATTCAAAGTTTTTTCTTGAAATATTTCAATTGTAGAATTGCCAAATTTTTCCATAGAATGCAAGGATAGTTGACGGGATGATAAATATTCAATATTGCATTATTCTTGAAAATTATGACTAGATTCACAATATGATGAAGATTCATTATTTCCATTAAATTTAAAATTTGATCTTCTTCATCTATTTGTGAAGTAGCAAAGATTGGTCTTATATCAAAGTCATCATATATCCATTCTTCATTTTCAACCTCTACTGTTGTTTTTTCTAGTGGATACAATGTGAATTTATTTGTTGTACTCCCATCAGAAATGAACATATCACCAAATCTACAACTTATAAAAGCATCGGTTGTAGCTAGCCATGGTATTCCTAGAATCAATGGACGTCCTCCTAAGTTATTCTTGGGTGTTAAAATCATATAATCAATAGGGTATTCCCAAGAATCTAAGGATACATATATGTCTTCTCACACACCATCAAGTTTGATTATAGATCTTTCTGCCAATTGCAATAGTGTAGGTGTATATTGAAGATTAGGAAGTTTTAATTGATTCATAGTTTGTTTACTCATGATATTTATGGCTTCTCCTAGATAAATCAATGTATCTAGGATCTCCACACCATTGACATGTGTTTCCACAATGGGACTTCCTAGATCAAATATATTTATGAATTGTTGTTTTACCCATCATGATATATGCAATTTTTCCAACAAGTTGGATTCTTTTGATTTCTTTTCTTTTTCTTCCAGGTCTTTTTATTCTCAAGTCTCTAATTGTTTTTGTGAAAATTGGTATTTCCTTGATGTTTTGAAGCAAAGGAATCTTTATGCAAACATTCTTCAATTCATCTAACATGTCGTAATCAGGCAATAAAATTTGTTTTTCTACCCCTTCATCAATTTTTAATCTTTCAGGGAAAGGTGGTTTTGAAACAGATATTGAAGGTTGTTCCATAATAGGAGTTGAGTTATTTGAATGTGTTGGAGTAACTTGTTTTTTAGTTTTGTCTTTTTGATTAAGAGACTTTTCTTCTTTAGTGATATTTTGTTTTTCACTTTCTTGAATAACAACTGAGGGGGACTTCTTTTCTAATATTCTACCAGATCTAAGTTGAACATTGTTTAGATCTAGTGGAGTTATCATGTAGGTTTGAAAAAAATTTCCTTCCATACTGTAAACAGGTTGTGAATTATATTTGTTATTTCGATTTGGGAGTGGTTGGGCAAGGAATTGGTTTGGTCTTTGAGGAAATGGTAATGAAAGTTGTGGACTAAAATTGTGAGGTTGAGTTTGTTGAAGAGGTTGAGGATAATATTGTGGGGGAAAATTAGGATATGATTGTTGAAATTATGGAGATTGAGGATATTGAGGGAATTTTCCACAAGGATTTTTCCATCCCTGTGAGCAAGGTTGTGGCCAAGATTGCTAAGGCATTGGGGTAGTCCAATTACTTTGTAAATATTGTGCAAATGGTTGAGTATTAAAACCTTGAGTTGTATTTGGTTGTGGATTCTGCCAAGGTCTTTTAGCAATAAAACAGAGAGGATCTACCCGATTTGGTACTCCTTCTTGATAAACAACTTTAAGACCTGGTATTGAGGGACATTCTTTTGTATCATGATTTTCCGCACAAATAACACAAGTTTCTACACTTTTTAAATCAAGAGGACATTCTCTCAAGGCATGTTTCTTTCTGCACTTAGGGCAAAAAATGGATAATGCAACATTTTCATCTTTTTTCTTGTTTTGTATTTTAAGGGTGTAAATTTTTTCACTAAGACTCCATAAAGAGCAATGAGGAGTGGTCGAAAGATATTAAGTGCAATATCGGAGTTAAATAAGGTTGTCCCCTCTGCCCTACCTTATTAGGCATTTACATCGACAATCTAGAAGGTTGTTTAGAGGAAGTACGATGTGCTGACATGATCTTAGTTGGGATAGTCATCATCCTTCTTCTCTATGCTAACGATATTGTTCTTCTCTGATCTAGGTGGATGTTGGTGGCCACCCACCTATCCCATTTGGACTCCCACAACTGTCTCTTTCAGTTTTTTCAGTTTCCTTAATTGTAGCACAACTTACTATTTTTAGCAGTTTTTCAATTCCTGAACTTCCGGAGCCCTTTTGAGGCCCTAAATGAAATTTTTTGGGAAATATGGGGGCAAAATGGGTTGTTCTCGGATAGATCTTTCTAACGAGCTATTTTACGCGTCAAACGGAGATCGTATGCAAAGTTACGAGCCCAGGAAGTTGATGTACCAATTTACCCAAATGGGGCCTACAGTTTGGCGTTTCATCTTCTAGGGTTAGGTTTTGGAATGTTAAGGATTTTCCATTGTTTCTCAACAATAAATAGGCCTTCAAGCCTCATTGTAACACATTTCAAAGGCATGTAGCCACCACATCTCTTCTTATAGATAGGCTACCATCGCCCTAGTTGGTTTATTTCCATTACTGTTTGTAAGCATATTTCAGTATTTTACATTAATGAAATGAAGTATTATTTCCGTTGCATATCTGTGTTTATGGTTATCTCTGTAATTTGTTGCGTTCGTGTTTAAGTCTGGATCAGTGGAATCAGAGTGGTCTACTTTTTCTCGGTTTTTCTTTGCATGTCCCCAACGAGGTTAGGATATAAGGAGTTAGGGCTCGAACTGGTCGAACCTTTGCAAGACCAGCCTCACAAATCCCGATGGCCTCCTATGGCAGATGAGAAGAAAGACGAGGGGGCAGGAGATCCTATCAAACTCTTGCTCGAAGAAGCACTAGAGCGGAAAAGGAACGCGATGATGGATAGCTTTGCGTAGATTCTTCAGTGGCTACCCAGAGGCGACGCATTGGCTTCCAACAGCTACTCTAGAAACGCCACACCATTTAAGGTACAAGTTAATTTTGAAATCCACATCTTCGAGGGTCAAATAGATGCAGATGCCGTAGATAAACGGTTAAATATGCTAGAAGGATATTTTTATGTTCATGAATTTTCGAGTCGAGAAAATATTGTTTTCGCTCTTCTCAAAGCAGCCCCCCATGTCAAGGACTGGTGGGAAACCTACTGCGAGCAAAAGGATGAAAGTACAGGCTCACTATTTTCAGCCACACCCACTTGGGATTCATTCTGAGATTCCATCAAGGAGCAGTAATACCTTGTCGAAAGCTACGAGGACAAATACATAAAGTGGACCATGCTGTGGGAGGGACGGGACCAAGATGTGTCGGAGTTCACAAAAATTTTTCATACCCTTCGCACACAGTTGGGTATCAAAGATTCTGAGCTGCATATGGTACTCAAATACCACGACTACTTACACAGATACATCCAGGAAGAGATGGAGTTCCTGAAAATCTCCTCGTTCGACATGGCATACCAATACGCTGTCAAAATCGAGAAAAAGTTCAAACAGAAAAAGCGAGACTTTGGATCTGCGAATCAAAAGACCAAAGGACAAAGCCAAGGCGGGTGACCCAAGACAACCCGTCAAAGCTGCAAGAAAAGAACAACACCATGAAGCCGAAAAAGGACACAGGAAAGTGGTGTGAGTTCCACAAGAGTCCCACTCATAACACAAGTGAGTGTCGGACCAAACAGTCGCTAGTGGCCGAGTTGAAGGCTTCAGAATCAGATGCATGTTTTGATCTTGAGCTAGAACCTGACAAGGGGAATGGAAGAGGGAAGCAGATCATTGATGTAGATCCCAGCACAACTATTGCCACCGCCAAGATCCAGAAGAATGAACCCGAAGATCCAGAGGAGGGGGAGCATCTTTTCCACTTACAGATGTGGGTGAAGGGTTCGCCGGTTGTTATATACATATTTGGGCACTGCAACTCCAATCACATATGTCCATAAACCAAGGGCTTCTAAGTCCCTAAAAGTGTTGTTTCATACCCTAAAGGAGCAAGGTTAGCTGATTACATCATCTCCAAGAAGTTCTCCTTGAAAAACTGCTCAGAATTGGTTAAAACTGGACCATCTCAGCTGCTCCATGGTCAAGGTGCGATGCATCCCACCTAATGCACACAGGGGGTGCAATGCATACTGAAAATCCCTTCTATAGGGTGCGATGGGCGAGAGTAGACAAATGGTAGAGACAGTTTGCAAGGTGGATGATCATGGAATCTTCCAGAAACTTCTCCTGTGACACTTGCCTCTCTGAATTCGTCTAGGGATGAGTAAGAGATCATGAAATCTCCAAGTGGAACCAAGAACAATCAGAGATATGACACTAATCAAAATCCTAGAAGCTTACTCACCCACCTACAAACATCTATATATGGATCCCTCATCCTAGAGATCCAAGGGCTGGAATCTTGTATTTTGTAAGGAAGTGCTATTGGTTTCTTTGTGGAACATCATAGTGTTGGTTGATCTGGCTTTTCATGAGGTGAAGAAGGGATTTCATGCTGGGAGGATGGCGTTAGGTCAGATTAATGGGTTGTAATCCTCTCTTCTACTCTTTCTATCAATAAAGATATTTGAGTTTTCTTCCATATTCTTGTATGTCTGAGTTGATATATGCATTTGTGTGGTCAATATATATCTGATCCTATATTGTTTATGATTGTAGATCTCTATGCTTTGATGGTATTATGTTGCTTTGACTCTACAGGTGTTCTTTGAAGCAGGACAAGCGAGGAAGGAGTAGCAAAGATCTGTCAAAGGGGAGAGGAAACAAGCAAGGAGCCAAGCGAAAGACTGAGGTTGGTACTCTTTGCTTCTCTCTCATCTACTTCTCATAAAGGAAAACACAAGTAACTTTAGTTTATTTGTTTCTAAGATAGCTACCTGTCTTAGTGGGACTAGTAGCTCTGAATGGACACTAGTTTTCCCGATAAAAAAATGGTGACTCCACTGGGGAACGAATAGCTTGTTTGCTTGTTTATATTTGTTTGCTTTATAAACTACAGACGGAGCCTGAAGTCAAGCCAGCTAGCCTTCGAACTACTTTTGCTATGCAACTGCAAAGTAGATCATTGTTACTTTAGTCCATATCTGGGTTTTGTTTATAAACTGAACAACTGATTTGAAAACATCCTAATTTCCCTGGTGGTGGCTCAAGTAACCTCATTAGATCAGCCCCTATACTTTGTATTTACTGAATATCATTAGCTCAGCCTAAATCCCTGACCTAAGTTGCAAACTGTGACCAAAAACCAAGTTAAAATCTCGTCCCTGAACCATCGCATTGTCTCCTTTTGACAGTTTGGATGCATCGCAACTCCTTTGTGCAGTAGGTGAGATGCATCCCTATTTCCCTGTGTTACAGGTGCGATGATTAGATGAGACCGTTTCTGCCTCCATATTTTGGTTTTTTCTTCATTGTCTTCAGCTTTATTCAGGAGTTTTGTTGTCTGTGATCAGTATACCACTGTTGAAACTCCCTTCCTTTGCATTATTCAGCCTCCATTGTACAAATAATTGTGAATGTTTTTATGTATTTTTCGCCATTTACAGTTCTCCTTTACAAAAAGTAGCTTAATTGAACTATCGTCTTTTGATTTGGAAGTGTCGCAAGTGTCGTTTTCAGTCAAAGAAAAGAATCCTACTCTTTTTGATGGTCAATTACACTATTACTCTTGTATTTGATTTGAATTAATAGTATTTCAAGTGTCGAAAGCAGTTTTCAAATTGAAGTTGAAAGTGTCGCTCTTAGCCTTCCTTTCGTTTTTTAAATTCAAAATCGCAAATTTTTGTCTTAGCCTTCCTTTCATTTTTTGAATTCAAAATCGCAAAGTATCTTACTTTCATTTTTTGAATTCGAAATCGCAAAGTATCGTCTTAGTCTTCCTTTCGTTTTTTGAATTTGAAATTGCAAAGTGTTGTCTTCGTCTTCCTTTCGTCTTTTGAAGAGAAAATTGTTAGTACTGTCACTTTGAGAGAAAAGATAGTTCAGATTTGTACTTAGCATTCTTTTTGTCATTCAAACATTAAGAAAGCAGAAAACAAATACATGCATGTGCATTTTCATTTAGATTTCTTTTTGATTTTGATTTAGGACAGTGCATCTAGTGTCTGCTCTCTGCTCTATGTTGAAAGAATTTCGCTTCTCTTTCCTTAGTAGTTAGGATTTTAATTGCAAAAAGAAGAGTAAATGACTGTTTATCATCTTAGATTTCATATTTAGGAATTGTATATCTACATCACGCAGTGAACCTTAAAGGAAAACTTCTTAAGAAAGATCAACTGTAAAATAAATTCAATGAACATAAAAAATTCTTTGGAACCTAACACACAACATTTAGAAGTCTAGGCTAGAGACGTATTTCGGCGTCGTAAAGCCCGGTAACTATCGCTTTCATCGTAGGTTGGGTGATTCCTCCTCTTTGAGATGAAAAGTGCCAGTACGGACTTGTGCTCCCACGTACCATCGAGTATATATTGGGAGACTACAATAGGCTATATCCTTTATCCTTAGGAAGCCGTGTCTGCCGCCATATCGATCGCAATGCACTGAACACAACATTCGGGAAGATTGACTACCGTACTGTAAAAAGTATTCTGTAGTTTTGTGATTGGTTTGGTAATCCCTCTGTGTAGATTTCCAGAGTAGTCACTTTCATTCCTTTTCAGACTCCTTAAAAGAAAAGGTCCATCTAAGCACTTGTCACTTTAGGCTCATTAAAATTGAAGGCGACTAGAGTCATATTTAGCTTATTCTCGACTGTTAAAGAATTGAAAAAGCAAGTTGTGTCAAAGCGTCATAAAATTTATTTTAATTGGAATAACGTCACTGTTCCCTCATTGGTATTAGGTTGGGAAAATGGAGTCCACCAATCAAGGGTTTCCCCTTGGCGGAAATCCTAGTCCCTTCTCCTCTTGGGGGGATGTTGGTGCACCTCATATGGCCACATTGTCCCTTCCAGGATTGAAAATTGGCCTGTCGGTATGGCTTTTCTCAACCTCTGTTGTTAAAAACACCGTGATTCCTGAGCAATCAAATCAGAAACCAGATGATACTGAAGTTACCCCCCAACCTTCTACTTCATTTATTTCTCCCTCTCCTTCTTCTTCTTCGCTTGGTAAAGTTGGTAAAACTAAAAACCAAGTAACTGAGAAGAAGAAGAAAGAGAAGGAGAAGAGGAAGAAGAAGCCAACGACGAAAGGGGGCAACCAAGCATCATCTAACGAAAATACACACACTGCACCGTCCAAACATAAATCTCCATGTGTCATTTTCAAAGGGTACCACTATCATCGAGATTGTCCTTGCATCCCACAAATCTTAAGGGATTGGTCTCCCTGCTTTCACAATCCGGTGTCCTCAACCTCTGACAATCATGTTGAGAGTACGCCATCAACTAGTGAAAACGAAGTCACTGGACAAAATGGAAGATCTGAAATTCCTTGTAGACTGTGCGAAGGCGATCATGCCATCCACCGTTGTCCCTTCCTAGACGAAGCTAAAAGAGTCTTGGATAATCTTCCTGCTTCACCGCTATGGATTCCTCCTAGATACAAGAAACTCTTATCGAGTCCATCGCTAGTTGAAAATCTGACTGACATACCTTTGTTGTCGGTCGAAGCACCTATCGTTGAAGATAAACCCTCTGAGTCCACCCCGGACCAAAGTCAACAGGTTGAGACAGCAGTAGACCCAGTTTTGTCTTCAGAAGGTCGACCTTTAGATGGTACAGTCACCAAGGAGAATGAGAATGACACCGTTCAAATTATCTTTGTGAACACAGACTCCAATGAACATGGGGGCAATCTACGTATTCCTTTACTGCAAGAAGGAATTTTGTCAAAGATTTATCTGGTTGTTTATCCGGTCCCACCTCCAAGCAACCTAGTCATTTCCTTCGACTGGAATCTACTAGGCAGACCCTATCTACCATCTAATGTACCATTTCGAATCATAGTACAAGCTTACAGAATGGTCATGGTCGGTACTATCATAGATGAAGGGGCTTCTGTGAGTATCCTTTCCTCAACTGCTTGGAAAGCGCTTGGTTCGCCATCGCTTCTGCCTGAGATGCGAAATCTGACAGGCTTCGACAAAGGAACCAGTCGACCGTTAGGGATCCTTCCAAGTTTTCCTATAACTTTGAGAAGGAAAACTGTCTACCTGAACGTAATGGTAGTCCAAGGACCTTTAGATTACAATCTACTCCTTGGGTGTGACTACATTTATAGCATGGGAGCCATTGTCTCCTCACTCTTTCAAGTGATGTCTTTTCCGCATGAAGGCGGAGTGGTCCAGCTCGTAGACCAGCTTTCATTCCACGTCTCACACATCGCTAATAGTCAAATGTTGTCCCTAACTGGTCTTTTTGCGCAAGGAATGTCTCATCAATCTCCAGTCCATCCACCTGATGAGCGCGAGTGATTCGGTGACTGTGACTGAAACCCAGGGGGCATACGCTCTGGTCTACTTCGGCAGGAACACCCCAGTTATAAGGTAGGTTTCCACATAGGAATATGACTAGTCTGACACACCTGTCCATTTAGGAAAATGGGATTATACTGGAATAAGATTCCTTCGTGAGAAGGTAGGCCTTTCCCGATAGAGCCAAGGAAGTGTTATGTTTGCAAATTGAAGGGTAACCTGAAAACTCTACTTCGTTATACCTAGGGGCATGCAATCCTTTTTGCATGCAAGTGAAAAGTGACCAACGTAACTCTAACCTTGTAGTTTTTTACTAACTTCAACTGCTTAAGTTAGGTGATTGGTCTGATCAACCATTCACCTTTGCCGGGACCAACGGAAACGGCAAAGTAAAGGAGATGTTTCCCACCGAGAAGCTATCCTACCTAACGTTAGTAGTTCTTTAACCCCTAGGATAGTAGTTGGTCATTCCTAGCTTGCATACGAAAGGCTTCGCAGCAAAGTTTTGAATGGGAAAAAATCCCTAAAAAATGAACCTATCGATGAGACATCCTTATTATATGACTAGCACGAGCAGTTTTGCGCGAAGTTCAAGCTCATTAAAAAATGACGATCGCATTATCATCATCTTTTGAGCCTTGGTCGTGTTCTTACCATCACCTCCACTCTTTTTTAGCTGATCATACGCCTCCATTTGATTGTTTACCCCTTTTGAGGAACAGCTGCGATGAGTGATCCTATTAGCCACCTTCTTTACACTTCCGTGATTGAAAAAGTTCCAAACCTTATATGGAACCATCTACTATCTAAAAACATCACTCGTTCCTAAAAAAAACGAGTCTCCTTTAAGCTCTTTTCATCTGACTCGTAAAATATGAAAATATTGCCAAGCAATTGGCCTCTCCAGCTCGTTAAAGTGATCGGAAGTGATATCCCTCCTCTAGATTTTAATCTTTTTGGACCTGAGCTATCATTACATAAAAAGATCAAGCATTTGTCTTGTTTGGCTCGTTAAAATGATCGAAAAGTCATCTCTTTCGTATTGTTTTATACCTTTTCGGACTTAAGGGATTACATTACGAAAAAAGAATACTGGAGTTTCCTTTCTGTCCTTTTTCAGACTCTCGAAAAGTGAAAAGGACTGAGTTATCTTTGTCATTAAACTCGTTAAAACAATAGCGACAAACTTGTCCATGCAGGCAAGAGCAAGTTTAACTGTCACTAGGCTCGTTAAAACATAGCGACGGGTTTGCCTAAAGGGAAGTTATACAACAAGCATATGTTATCCTCCTCAAGCTTGACAAAAAAAAGAGGTATTGGTCAGAAATGAATGGGGAAAAATTGGGAAGAAAACTTGAAGAAACTTTATTGTTAGCAGGTCGCTCTTGAATATGACACTTTCACTCCGTCACCATGATTGAGTCGGGTTGGGTTATTCCGTTCACCAGTCATATCACCATTGGTCCACCGTACCATCCATTTTGGGGTTAACGCTACCAATCCATTTCAGTGTTGCCGATATGTTCAAGAGAAGTCACTCAGAGAATTCACCGACCCAGCTTGTGTCTCATCCACTGCAATACCTTCATGCTTCATTCTTTCATGACCACCACCTTGAACCTTGTATCATCAGATCATTTTCACCTCCACAAAATCATTTGCTCCATTCCATGTCATAGATGTGGGATTCATCAATTCCCTACTACGGTGGGTTACTTCTTGTCGACGTCAGCTCATTATCCACGAATTCGACCTAGGAACAACCCTTTTAGTACTTTGAAGCTTGCATGCCTCAATGGCAAGTTTCTCACTTCCGGCAATAGGTTTACATCAATGGCCTTCGACCGAAAGATTTTGCAGGGGGTTTGACATCGAATCATGTATTCACACCACGTGAATTGTACTATAGTATCTTGAAGGTCATTATCATTATCGGTGATTCCTCTCATGCCTATTAACAGATTACATCATTGGCTGGTAATCAGGCGATGCCTTTCCATGTTCGACGCCAGAACATCTTTTCACATGGATCGACTTGTACTTCGAGCGAAGATTGAACAAGTTTTGAAGACCCCAGATCTAGTTTCATCCATCAGGGCTGCGATATATTCAGGAAAGTAAAAACATCAAATGTACATCATTTTTGCACAGATAATCATCCAAGCCAAAGGATGATGTCTCTACCAGAATCATCAGTCTGCCACACAGACGGTTGTCTGTCCTATGTACATGAAAATGAATTTATAAAGTTGAGCATGGGAATGCCCGCCTCAGCTAGATAATGAAAATATTATGAATATAATGTATTGTATTGTATTTTATTACAGGTCACCTTCTAGTTCGAAAAACCTCGGATCCTCATGGTAAAGCATTTCACCCGACACCAAAATGATTTACGACCTCATGCTTTAGGGGGCAACTGTTATAGACATATTTGGGCACTGGAACCCCAATCAAATATGTCCATAAACCAAGGGCTTCTAAGTCCCTAAAAGTGTTGTTTCATACCCTAAAGGAGCAAGGTCAGCTGATTACATCATCTCCCAGAAGTTCTCCTTGAAAAACTGCTTAGAACTAGTCAAAACTGAACCATCTCACCTGCTCCATGGTCAAGGTGCGATGCATCCTACCTAATGCACACGGGGGGTGCATTGCATACTAAAAATCCCTTCTATAGGGTATGATGGGTGAGAGTAGACAAATGACAGAGACAATTTTCAAGGTGGATGATCATGGAATCTTCCAGAAACTTATCCTGTGACACTTGCCTCTCTGAATTCGCCCAGGGATGAGTAAGAGATCATGAAATCTCCAAGTGGTACCAAGAACTATCAGAGAGATGACACTAATCAAAATCCCAAAAGCTGACTCACCCACCAGCAAACATCTATATATGGATCCCTCATCCTAGAGATCCGCTGGAATCTTGTATATTGTAAGGAAGTGCTGTTAGTTTCTTTGTGGAACATCATAGTGTTGGGTGATCTAGCTTTTCATGAGGTGAAGAAGGGTTTTCATGCTGGGACGATGGCACTGGGTCAGATCAATGGGTTGTAATTCTCTCTTCTACTCTTTCTATCAATAAATCTATTTGAGTTTTCCTCCATATTCTTGTATGCCTGAGTTGATATATGCATTTGTGTGGTAAATATATATCTAATCCTATATTGTTTATGATTGTAGATCTCTATGCTTTGATGGTATTATGCTGCTTTGACTCTATAGGTGTTCATTGAAGCGGGACAAGCGAGGAAGGAGTGGCAAAGATCTGTCAAAGGGGAGAGGAAACAAGCAAGGATCCAAGCGAAACACTGAGGTTGTTACTCTCTGTTTCTCGCTCATCTACTTCTCATAAAGGAAAACACAAGTAACTTTAATTTGTTTGTTTCTAAGATAGCTACCCGTCTTAGTGGGACTAGCAACTCTGAATGGACACTAGTTTTCCCGATAACACCGCTAAAATTCATTGTCGACAATGACAGTCAAAAGAAACTCATTTCAATAGAGGTCGTGAAGCGGTTAGGCCTATCGACTACACCACACCCACAAGGGTACAGTATCAGGTGGCTTCATGAAGGACGAGATCTCAAAGTTCGCTAGCAGTGCCACCTTCCCTACAGCATAAAGACCTTCACAGACGAGGTAATTTGTGATGTTACACCTCTGGATGTTTGTGATGTACTATTAGGCCAGCCATACTTGTGGAGGCGACATGCTATGTATGAGTCAAGGCCTCGTTCTGTTATTATTTCTTTGGATAATTCATTATACAGGATACTGGAGGTAGCCCCACCTACCGCCACCTCTTTGATCACTGTCAAGAAAGGCAGCAAGCTCATGTCATAGGCTAGGAAATTTATTTTCTGTCTGGTTCACTCCCAAAGTAAGGGGAAGATCGTCACCACATCCATGACTCCCGCAAAGGGTTCCTCCACGCAACGGCAACAACAAAGGGATACGGTCATGATAAAACAAAAGAACAACTTCTCCTCACCCACACAGGTACCACACAAGTTCTAGGTAGGTGATAAAGTTTGGTTACATTTGCAAAGAGAATGCCTTACCAGAACCCATTAGAAACTTAGACCACTTTGACATGGTCCTTACACCAGCACCAAGGCTATGGGCAACAATGCTTTGAAGCACAAAATTCCTCCATTCCTTGGCTTGCATCAAGTGTTCAATGCGGACCATTGTCGACCATGCTTCCCACCATTTCTGGACACATCAAAGATTGCAGAACAACTCACTAGAGACCCAGCTCAGCAGAAGCTTCCTCATCTCAGGGAGGAACTCAACGCAATGGGGACCATTGCTTCCTAAGGGGGGAGGAATGATCTAGGTGGATGTTGGTGGCCATCCACCTATCCCATTTGGACCCCCAAAACTGTCTCTTTCAGTTTTTTCAGTTTCCTTAATTGTAGCACAACTTACTATTTTTAGCAGTTTTTCGGGTCTTGAACTTCCGGAGCTGTTTTGAGGCCCTAAACGACATTTTTTGGGAAATCTAGGGACAACATGGATCAATGGACCAATGTTGTCCTTCCCAAAGTGGTAGTTCTTGGATAGATATTTCTAACGAGATATTGTACGCATCAAACAGAGATCGTATGCCAAAGTTACGACACTGGGAAGTTGATGTACCAATTTACCTAAACGTGGCCCAAAGTTTGGCATTTCATCTTCTAGGGTTAGGTTTTGGAATGTTAATGGTTTTCCATTGTTTCTCAACAATAAATAGGCCTTCAAGCCTCATTGTAACACAGTTCAGAGGCATGTAGCCACCACATCTCGTCTGAGAGATAAGCTACCATCGCCCTAGCTAGTTTATTTCCATTACTATTTGTAAATATATTTCAGTATTTTACATTAATGAAATGAAGTATTATTTCCGTTGCATATTTGTGTTTATGGTTATCTCTGTAATTTGTTGCGTTCCTGTTTAAGTCCAAATCATTCTCGCAAGGTTCCCATCTGATCTTGATAAGCAACTTATACTTCTTAAGGATTTCTACTGTACCATGGGTATGATTGTTAACACTGACAAAACAAAAAGTTATGATTATCAAATCCAAGAAGAACACTTACGCTAATTTTATGTATGACAATAGTAACTTGGAGGAAGTGTCTTCCTACAAATACCTAGGAATTGATATTCATCACAAGCTCAACTGAAACTATAGCATTGGGAAAAGGATTAATGGGGGATGGAAATCTTATTTTGGTTTTGAAGATAATTGTAAAGTGACAAACCTCGTAGTGTGGGATAGAAAGAAGATCCTCTTTGAAAATTTAGTCACTCTGGTTATCTTATATGGATGTGAGGTTTGTGGTTGTAGCATCTGTAGAGAATCCTACAGAAAGATTGAGCAAATCCAGAAGCGTTTTATAACGTACAACCTCAAAATTAAAAGAAACACATCCTATCCTATTCTCCTTATAGAAGTGGGTCTTTCCCCTATCGAGAGCCTAGTTATGACTAGGCTTCTGTTGTACAAGCACAAAATCAATAACATAAGAGACCATAGACTTCTTAAGCTAGCTTTAGATTCCAGCCAAAACCGCCTAAGACTCAAACGAGGTTGGTATAAAGACACCAGGGCCTGGTTAAACCATCGGGAGATCGACAAGCATGTTGCATTGCAAAGCATTAATAACATTAAAAATATTGTTACTTCTAAGTTCAAAGAGAAAATGTGGTGTGAGAAAGATTTAGTAGCTAAAAGAAAATTAAGATATTATAAGGAGGTCATCAACCCCACCCTAGAAGATCAAAAGTATTTCTCTGTTTTAACTAGCTCAAAGAAAAGAATTAATATAGCCAAGATTGTTTTAACTAGCTCAAAGAAAAGAATTAATATAGCCAATATTAGAACGAACTCTCATGAGCTCCATAGTGAAACGGGTGGTTGGGTAGTTCCTAAAACACCATGGAGGGAAAGGTTTTGCCATCTCTGTGAGAATACAAACATCGAGGATGAAAATCACTTCATCTTAGAGTGCCCTGTGTACAACATTAGATCTCAGTTTCAAAATCTTTGTTGCAACACTCACCTTCCTAGCCTTTTACATTGTCAAAATTACAATGAGATCGGAGGGTTCTCGAGCATAGAAATAAAATCTTAAATCAAACTAAATAATTCGTTTCTTTAGGTCCAATAGACCAAAATTTGATTTCAATAGATGTTAACCACCATCATCATCATATATAATTAATAAAATGTATCTAATATTGAATGAATAATATAAAAATAATAATTATTTAAATTTCAAATAAAACATATTAATTTTCTTGAGGTTTTACTTTCAATAACTTACTGTCCAAACTGCTAACAATTTTTGAGTTGTTGGGTACACACTTTGACGGAACATGTATCACTTTGTAAAACAAAAGTATTATTCACATTTTTAACACAAAATCCATATGTTGACCGCAACTGATAAAAACAAAAATAACATTCACATTTTTCACACAAAATCCATTTGTTAACCTGCAACTAAAAATTTGAAGTTGCGTATTGTTAACCTCTCATAAATTATGTCGCCACTTCTATAAGTTGTCGGATAATGCCCTCCTTTTGCATGGAGTCAATTGAAATTTCCACATAAATGAGGGCTTAAAAGAGAGTGAAAATAGACAATGATGTAACCCTGGTAGGGTGACAGTATTCACCGATTCTAGTCGTTGGACTCCGTCGTTTGATATATATGGTGTCATTGGTGTTGGTGTGCTTCCTTAGTAAATTTAAATGGCTACAGACAAATTGGACTGCATAATGGTGAAATAAAGCGGAGAAAAATAATATGCAATCATTTTTTAAACAACTCACACCTGTAAAATTTTAAGATTTAAAAATTTTCATTTAAAGAAAATAATAATTAAAAGAATGGGTATGGCGAAATCTTTGCAGACATTGAACCAGTAGCTAATCGACATAAAAGCTGACCCAGAATTCCAATATCATAGCCAAACATCAAACCAACCTTACCCGAAATTCCAATGCCGTAGCCAAACATCAAACTACCGCTGGCGGCCATGATAAAGTTATGATAACGTAAGTTTTTATGTGCGTCTCAAAGTCTTCATTCTCAGACCCTACTGGGTCTGTAAATCCTTTGCTGACCCTTTTTTCTTCTGTATACTCTACACCTAAAACTTAACAACGAAATCCTGAAAGAATTATACAAATTGTTATTTAATCCAATTAATGATAGACAAATTCTTCCTTTCAACGTCTACCTACAGACACAAATGGATGGTGGCCACAACATGATTTTGGGTTCGATTCCGCACAACATCTGTGCATTCCCCAGCCTGATGAACTTCAAATATTCCTTCAACTTCTTCACAGGGGAGGCGGGGATGACTTCTGTGCTGAAATGGCAGAGTGCATCCTGAATAACCTAGCCTGTGACTTTGGCTGAGCAATTACGGAGGGCCCAAAATAAAATTCAAATTTTATATTTCAAATTTGCTGGAATGTGCGCCATGGATGGCTATGCGGATGGCCACATGATGTATCTGTTTTGGACGGACCGGAAATAGAGACATACTTTGCCAGAGACAACATAGGACTTCTAGATGGGTTCACTTACCGAGTAAATGTCAGATGGGTAGACCTTGCCCTCTCAGTGGAGGAATGCCAAAACACCCTTCATATTTGCACTTGTCTAGACTTTTTCGGTAGGTTTTTTTTGGTCAAAATCAGGCAACAATTTATTGGAATCACAAGTTTGCACTTGTCTAGACTTTTTCGGTAGGTTTTTTTGGTCAAAATCAGGCAACAATTTATTGGAATCACAAGTTTGATAGTTAGTTTCTGCACAATCAAAGCGTCCCAGTGATTTTTCAGGGTGCTTAATCCAAATATGCAGTTAAAAAACCATTTTAACTACAACAAATCAAGATTTAACCTCAATTTCTTTCGTCGGATTCCGTCACCGGAATTTCCAAAAAGTCGCATTATAGACAACTCCTTCATATTTTACTGAAACCTTGTAGCATTAACATACGTATAAGTTTGTTTGTCATTGCACCCTATCTGAACCGACATTTGATTCTGGGATTATCGGTTTCTACAACTACTGGAATCATCAAAGACGTTGAAATAGCTAGAACAGAAAATTTCTTAGCTTCTGCCATGCATTGAGAAAATAAAATATACATTGATTGAAAAATAATGACCTCATTTATCTAAATAATTATCCCATTATATAGAGATTATGAATATCGAGTGAGCATGTTTCACATTAAGTACACTTGTGCGAGACTGTTAGTCAGGCTAGCTTATCTGGGTATGTTTTGGGAGTGGAAAAAAGTGCTCAAGGTATTTTGCAGTTCGAGCGGATAATGCAATTTCAGTGAGTAGCAGAAAGAAATCAGCGAGGAATATCATTTTAGTTGAATCTTTCTATTAATGGTGCCGAAACTGCACT
This sequence comes from Pinus tabuliformis, assembly GCA_031772625.1. Classification (NCBI taxonomy): domain Eukaryota; kingdom Viridiplantae; phylum Streptophyta; class Pinopsida; order Pinales; family Pinaceae; genus Pinus; species Pinus tabuliformis. The sequence continues at coordinate 396,869,721 of CM062806.1, read as the reverse complement.
CCCCTCCAGAAATGGTGATGCTAATTCTCGGCACTGTTTTTTGCATCTTGCTTTGTTCTTAGACATGCAGAGGTAAGTTTGATATGAATTTGCATCTTGCTTTGTTCTTAGACATGCAGAGGTAAGTTTAATAAATTCATATCAGGTAAGTTTGATAAAAGACTGTTAGTCAGACTAGCTTATCTGGGTATGGGCATTTGGTGCACTCATGTGTACAGGGTGTTTTGGGAGTGGAAAAAAGTGCTCAAGCTCTTTTGCAGTTTGGGGGAATAATGCATTTTTAGTGAAGGAGCACAGAGATTAGCGAGTAATATCATTTTAGTTAAATTTTTCCATTAATGGTGTCGAAACTGCGCTCCCCTCAAGAAATGGTGATGCTAATTCTCGGCAGTGTTTTCTGCATCTTGCTTTGTTCTTAGACCTGCACAGGTAAGTTTAATAAATTCATATAAGGTAAGTTTAGTAAATTCATATATATGTGTTTATGCAAAGGTAAGTTTAGTAAATTCATATATATGTGTTTACGTTTGCTAGAGGTAAGAAACAAAAATGTCCCTGGAGTTTTTTTCTTTTAATTTAATAGCTTCTAACCAAAGAGCTTATAAGTTGAAAATAAAATTGGGTTGTTGAAAATACAATTAGGTTGTTGTCCTTATCAGTTGGAGTTTTACCATAACTGACCCAGGTTGTATGGCTAACTCTCTCTTTAATGGCTCTACATGAGGGTCCAATTGTATTGGTAGGGCTTTTGTAACTTACTTTGCAACTTACTCCTTACCCTTTTGTGGGGAGTCCCAAGGATCACTAAGATCACTGTCAAAAAAATGCCTAAAAGTAACGTTTTAGGTCTAGGGAGCAGGAGATATTTTTAATGCAAAACCCCTTTGTAGAGATACATCCACTTTACCCATTTTGGTTTTGCGGTGATGCTATCTTGTGGGTTTTAAACTTATGAGAAAACATAGGAGCATCAATGGATGACCTTGTGGGTTTTAAACTTGTGGCATATCCTAGTAATATTAGTGCATATAACCATAGATGATCATAATTGTAGGCTCTTAACCCCATAATGAGCACGTGATCACCAAAGTAAGTTTTTGAGCCATAATCTTATGTAGCTCAATATATATCTGCATAAACACATTAGCATAACTCACATTAGCTTAACTCAAGGATTACCATAGAGGGTCAGTCCTAAGTGAAATTTTCTCATTCCTTACAGATGTTCTATATGTAACACCCTCCTCCCACATCTACTCAAACAACTGACCAGATGGGGTAAACATGCGACAAGAGGCCACTATGATATGATTCAACCTCCTATGTAACCTTAAGGAAATGGTATCGACGGAAACACACCATACATACATCCCTCAGGTGCTTTAGGACCCCCATGAGCTAATCCACCACTCCAAGTGCCCAACCCCTGAGTTAACCTAGAATTTCAATGAATTAGACCTAGAGTCGCTCCCACAACAAGGCATGAATGTTACTGTAAACCTATAGTCGCTCCCACAGTGCTTGCAAGGGAGAGACCGCAGTCTCTCTCAACCAGTTCTGTGCCAGAGACTACAAGGTTTAAGCCACTTTTTCAGGGATAACCTCCAAACCAATGCCTAGAACTTGATGAAAATCTCCAAGACATTAAATGACACCAAGGAAAATCTTCTAACACAAAATTTGATCAAAGGCTTGACCCAACCAGGCCTAACCATGACAAACATTTTGTCAAACACTTAATAAATATGTAACCTACAGGTGTAAATAACAAATCTGAGCATAGGGGTCTCATACTTATCTGAGATTCGCTATGAAGCATTGTCTCCTTATCACATTAGCATTCATTACTGATGCAAAATCCAAACCGGGGATGGAAATTACATGTTCCACCCGACTGTAGAATGGTTGAGCCAAACCTCTCTTCAGCCATTCATGCCCATGCCATATTCCAAGCATGAATGTAGGATATCTTAGAACACATTAATCAAAACTCATCCAGGGCTTCTAGAGGCAATCCACCTCAACCCATCAAATAGTGATTCCACCTCACAGTCTGACATCACAAAAACAATCATTAGATCGGTGTCTATCCTAGCCATCTAACACTTAAGAGAACTTGTCCAACCAAGGCTCCAAGAATAGTAACTCAACCCATAGATTTTATCTGGCTCTATATCTTTTGTCCAACAAAGGCTCCAGGACTAGTAACTCAACCCACCAAGGGATCTAGAGAATTTATCCAACGAAGGCTCCGAGACTAGTAACTCAACCCAAGCTGATACAGGGCTCTAGAGTGTTTGTCCAACCAAAGCTATAGGACTAATAATTCAATCCAAGCTAATGAAACATGAGAACCACGACTATCTAGAAAATGGAAAGGCTAGGTAATCCATTGTCAATCCCAACCATCCTTCATGACAATGACAGATCATAACCAAGAAACCACATGCATGTGCCATGCATGCCAAAACTAGTGAGGAAATCATACATGCAACTTGGTACTTGCAAGAAAATCCCGCTGTAGCTACTGCTCCCGATGCCCTCTTGTGCTTTCCGGCTCTCCCTTTTCCTTCTTGATCCAAGAATCCAAGTATGCCACTCCTCAAAGAGTTCTCTAAGAAAACTCTAAGTCTACGAGAGAATGAGAGAGAGAGATAATAATGAGAGAGCTCCAAAACTGAACTCACCAAGCCTTGTCCACTGATCCTCAGAAGCCTTTTTATAAATGAGGCCTATGTTTTCTTCATTTTCCTTCAATTTCTCCTCACATGCAACCTGCGACCTTTCACCCCAATTTTCTCCTAATTTCCATTATTTTCATAAATAAAATGCCAATTAATGTGTCTTTTCCTTTCCAAAACTTTAGCCATTGCCTTTTCCAATTTCCTTAGTCATTGAATTGAATTAAGACCCATTAGGATGTTTCCCCTACCATTTAGCTCGGAATACGTGTTCCATCACCATGAACTTATATATTTTTACATGGAATTTTCACTAAGGTTGTTAGAGAACCCTCCCCCTTGGGGGAACACCATCCTCGGTGTTCAATGACACCTATAACCAACAAGACTGTTGAAAACAAAACATACTTCCCATGGAGCTTTATAACACAGCTCGTTGCAGTATTTAGAATGACCATCTGCTAAAACATGCCAAACATACCATTTACTGGAGCTTTATAACACAACTCATTATGGTATTTACAATCCACATATACACATACACATTTTCTTCAACCAACAAATAACCATAATGTCTATTGAGCTTTATAAATCTAGCTCAGTACAATATTTATAGTAATACACACATATACACATATTCATATTTTCTCAACCACCAAAATGCATCCATAAGAAGGGAATCTAGAGGCTTACACCTCCACCCTCAAAGTAATACCATGATTCACCTCCTTCTCATGAAGTCCATAATTCACTACAAAGTCCAATCTGCATCCAATGTCTAGTGCTAGAATCTTGCGCCACTTGTCCTCTTAGTGAACAATTATTGACTCATTGTTCCATGACGCACTCCCAATGTGCATCTAATTCCATCTCGCAATGCTAATGACCAAAACAAATCCATCCCCAAACTTCCCTTTTTTGCTACATAGTCCCTCGGGCACTCCGGTCACCCCTTCCATGCTGTCACTCACGTTCCAAGTTCCGCTAGCACCCCCATCCTGAGCAGTCCATCCCTTGGAAAAACCTCCTCACATCATAAGATACAAAAACCAAGGCATATCCCTTCCTCAAAACCATGATACTGGTCATAGCATGCTCATGGAAATCAATGGACACTATTGGGCACCAGTGTCCCACAATGGTCATGCTCCTAAAGGCTTTACTAGCATAATGCTACCTGTTTCAATTACTTTGCTACTGCTGCTAATTCTTGCAATTGATTTTAGCCACTCAACTGGGCATGTTCTTGCATTCCTGTTCCAAGCAAATAATTTCCATTAGATTTAATATAAATTGAAATAAATTCACACCGTACCTCATTGGTATCTTGTCAATAAGGTACATTTGGAATCTTGTTCGATTCTTGTCACAACAAGTAAAACTAGCATATTTGACCAAATTAACATGTATAAAAATATCTCATCAGGTTAGCTCAAAACATAACCATCATAGATCAAAATCATAAATCACATGTAACCATCATAAACCAGAATCATAGATCACATGTAATCAGCATAGACCAAAATCATAAATCACATGTATAATAAAACTAAAATGAGATACTTATCCTTTAATTAATCCTTAGCTTCTGTCTTTGTCCTTATTCCATATGCACTCTAGATCGGTTTCCACACCTGACAAAACCCAGTGACTTCTCCACAACCATGTGCACATACCCATAGTGTGAAACACACATATACAACCATACACAACATATAAGACCATGTAATACATTCACGTACACCTATACCTAATGCATAACACAATACCGTACATACTCCTACGTCTGGTGTACAACACATCACAACACATATACATACACAATGTACATCATAAGACATGCATCTGCACACAACATGCGACACCACAAATGCATACACATACACCCAATATACAACACAACTCATACATCTATACCCGATGTACAACGCCACACAATACATGTACTTACACCTAGTGTACAACACAATAAAATATATGTATTACACAAAGTACAACACAAGGAATAAACATGTCACGATATCACGACTACACAATGCACATAAATAGTACCACATGCCTGCAACACCTCATGTATAATATGCACGTAATACAACACATACACTAGTACCATATGTACAACATGTACACAATACCACCTGTACAAAGCACCACCTACACCACATGTGCATAACATCACATGTACATGGCACCACTTGCACAACGCCACATTTACACTACACCACCTGTACAATGTGTACACAATACCACATGTACACAGTACCACATGCACACATGTACATGAAACTACATGTACACAACACCACATGCATGACATGTACACAACACTACCTTCACACAATGCCACTTGTACAACATGTACATAACACTACATGCTCACAAAACCACTTGTACAATCATGCACACCACACCATATGTACATAACACCACATGTACAACAGGCACACAACATCATATGTTCATAGCACTACATATCCAACATGTACGTGGCATCATCTATACAAAACACCACATATCCAACATGCACATAGAACCATATGCACACAACAACACATATCCATCATGCACATAGTACAATATGTATGCAACACCGTATATTTAACATGTACACATCACCATCTATACCCAACACTGAATATGAAAAATTCATACAACACTATATGTACTAACACCATGTACATAATTTATATAAAAACATGTACACAGACTACATATGCACAATATTGCATGTGAAAAATCATCACAGATGCAACATGTACAACATGTACGACATGTGCACAACAATAATACCACACAACTGAAACCACACTACCTCTACCAAGAAAGCTTGCTTCCAGTGTCTTATCCATGCTTGTCTCAACATGTCACAGACCGCACTGCTTTCATTTCATTGATGTATCCCTTGGCATAACCTGTCCATAACATAGACATAATATAATCACATAAAATCAACTCATAACCACATGATACTGACCTCATATATTTGTCACGACTATTCTTCCACTTGATTCCTCATAAACCAAGAACATATTCATGTCATTCACCTACATAAGCAATAGTTCATCCACAAGAATGATCCCTGACAACTTGTCAGACAGTAACATAGATACATGGATACATACATACATGTATAGATATAAACCTCAATAGAATCATGGTCATACCATAGTTACTAGATAACGTAAGGTCCAGGTTAGGATAACTTCTTTTATTCGTGCACAACATTTAGAATAATCATTCCCAATCACAGCCAAGGCATCTGACACCTCAAATCCATTTACTTTACCTTTTCTGGTTACCTTTCTCATGACTATACTTCCACTATCCATTTACACCAATGGACCTAACCAATCCAACTAGCAGTCATAGCTTACCTTCTGATATGCTTACTCATGCGCCGAGCCTCATCTGTATCCTACATTACATGTTGTGTACCACACCACTCTCCCCGAGCTCCATTAAATTTCCTCCTCTCCCAACCAATTCCCAAGACTCAAAACATAAAAGTCAAGCCAAGAAACAAATAAGGAGGATCATGAAAACCAATAACAACAATACAACACCACAACCAAAGTGGCATGGCCATGCACTAAACATAACAAAATTGCAAATCAAGCGCAAGAAAATCACAAAATACCAAAGGCACAAGACTAACAATAGACGCCATGAGTTAATCCCCATGATTCCCAAGGAAACTCAACCAGAGCCTTCTTCAAGGTTTCATGGAAACCTCTCTTACCATGCAAATCCTTGCATCATACTTCCATAAACACATAACTGTTAGTACATAAATAAACATAACAATACACCAGTTACCTCATTTTTTTCTGCCAAGCATGTTGCTTGTAACTCAACACATCCAGGCCATCTCTCAAGGGACTCCAATCCTTTCAAAAATCCACATGTAACTAAAGACGAACTAATATGCATGTCAGGTACATATTCATGAATATATCATGTATCCACATAATTTCAGATGAGATTAAGGTTAAGAAGACTTCCTATAGGCATAACACTCATTCATTTGGAATTAGGGTTTCCAAACATAACCAAATGAATTCTTGTCCAACTCCTTCTTTTTACCTTTTTACTTTGCTACAATTCGAGGCTTACTATGTGTTGTCAGATCACCCAACTGTTAGTGATATAAACACATCAACTATTACCTTTTGAGCTAATACTAACATGCTTCCTGCAACTTCTCACACATATCAACCACATGTTCCAAACATCAAGACAATCATATCTATCAATTGAAATCAACCTTTACCAAGACTACCAAAGATGTCATAATCCATAGTTAACTCATATTCATTACACATAATGCTACAATTATCACCTACTACACTCAAGTACTTATCAACATCTCAACACATATACATATTAGTACAATCATATTAAAACAAGATCATTGGAACACATACTCATATCATGCAATTCATCAAACATTCAACTGACTTGCAAACATACCATGTTGAATGAATCAACCAAATGACGTAATAGACACCAAACATTTGAACACCAAAGAAATAACATAATCAAACAATCAAGCACCAAATATACTACATAAGATAACTCATACCTTAGTGTATTTCAGGGGAGGCTATCTTGTCTGCACAATCAATCTAGTTAGCACGATATAACTTCACAACATGTCTACTCAAACATAAATAAGATCATGATATTCGAAATTGTCACTAGCTAACATGTTTACATCATAACTCATACAAAATTATCATTGATACATAATAACCACATATGCAAGGTCAACATAGATTAGTACCACACCATATCACAAATATGTTGGCTCATACCTGAATATCGTAACCATAGCCATCTACATAATCCAATCCAATTTAGCATGATACATATAACATCAAGATATTAATGTTATAATCCTAATCGTTAAGTTAACTAACATATAACAACAATCAGTTAACATATAACATGCTCATCAACAACATATGACCTAATCATCAAGCTAACTATCATATAATAACAACAAGTTAACCTGTAGCATATTCATCAACAACATATAACATGATCATCAAGTTATCTAACATAAAACAAAAATAGCAATGCATACAACCATAGATTACTACCATTCTTGAATATCTGACACGTGCATATAACTAGACTAATCAACTAACATCTATCATAAATGTAACCATAACGCCAAGACTTGTACATAAACCTAATGTATATAACCCTAATGCATATAACAATCCCTAACTTACATAGCTGCATGCCAAACATATAATACTTGTATGGCAGTCTTCTCTTACCCCAAAGTCTAATGCTGCAACCCCACTTTGATAGTCTGCATTTCCTACTCTATCTCATCCAACACATTAGCATCATGATGACCTAAATTGCATACAATGACTTCACAAGGCATATTTGACCTACTATTCATGCATAATTATAACCAAGACCATACATGCATAACAACTACATATAGACATATAACACATGAGTATGAAACCATATACACATCATTCTAGCTAGAGTCTAGTCATCAATACATGACCATATCAACTACACAAACCATAACCTCATGCATGACAACAACAACCATATCACAAGAATTTGATCACATGTGAAGACTGATGTGCATAACAATGCATAATCAATCATACACACATGAAGACATACTCCATGACAACAACTTCAACATTCACATAGCGACATCACTACAACCAAGATCAACACCATGAAAATGCAGCAAGCACATGGACCACATGTATAAGGAACACATATGCAACCAACATGAAATTATGATCAACTCACAACACAAGGAGAGCGCAACCACGCTATGATACAACTTTATAACAACCCCCCTCCCACATCTACCCAAGCAACCGACATCCAAGGTAAAAATGTGATGAGAGGCCACTATGATATGATTCGACCTCCTAAGTAACCTTAAGGAAATGGAATTGATAGAAACACACCATACATAGATCCCTTAGGTGCTTCAGGACCCCTAGGAGCTAATCCACCACTCCAAGTCCCTAACCCCTCAATTAACCTAGCATTTCAATGAATTAGGCCTAGATTCACTCCCATAACAAGACATGAGTGTGACTATAAACCTATAGCTTATCCCACAGTGCCTCCAAGGGAGATATTGTAGTCTCTCTCAGCCAGTTCTGTGCCAAATACTGCGAGATTTAAGCCACTTTTTTAGGGATAGCCTCCAAACCAAGCCTAGAAGTTGATGAGAATCTCCAAGACATTAAATGACATCACGGAAAAGCTTCTAACACAAAAATTGATCAAGGGCTTGACCTAACCAAGCCTAACCATGATAGACATTTTGTCAAACACTTAGTAAATATGCAACGTACATGTGTAAATAACAAATCTGAGCATAGGGGTATCATACTTATATGTGATTATCTATAAAGAATTGTCTCATTATCACATTAGCTTTCATTACTGATGAAAAATACAAACTTGGGATGGGACTTCCACATTCCACCAGACCGTAGAATGACTGAGACAATTCTCTCTTCAGCTATTCACCCTCGTCTGATATTCCAAGCATGAATGTGGGATCTCATAGAACACATCAATCAAAACTCGTCAAGGTATTCCATAAGCCATCCACCTCAACCCATCAAATAGTGATTCCACCTCACAGTTTGACATCACCAACATCATCATATTGGTCTCTATCCCAGCCATCTAGGGTTCTAGAGTGTTTGGCTAACCAAGGCTCCAGGACTAGTAACTCAACCCACATCTTTTACTGGGCTCTAGAACGTTTGTCCAACCAAGGCTCTAGGAATAGTAACTCAACCCACCAAGGGCTTTAGAGCATTTGTTCAACCAATTCTCCAGGACTAGTAACTCAACCCAAGCTGATACAGGGCTCAAGAGCATTTGTCCATCCAAGGCTCCAAAACTAATAACTCAACCCAAGCTAAGGAAACACGAGAACCAACAAAAAACAAACAATGAAAGTAAACCCACAATCACCATGGCTATTTAGGAAATGGAAAGGCTAGGCAATCCACTATCAATCCCGGACATCCTCCATGCCAATGACAGATCATAACCCATAAACCACATTCATGTGCCATGCATACTAAAAATAATAAGGAAAATATACATTCAACTCGGTACCTTCAAGAAAATCCTAGATTCATTTTTTATCCCAATGCCCTCTTGCGTTTTACGGCTCTCCCTTTGCCTTGTTGATCCAAGAATCCAAGTATGCTACCCCTCCAAGAGTACTCCAAGAAAAATCTAAGTTTCCAAGAGTATGAGAGAGAGAGCTCTAAAACTGAATTGACCAAGCCTTGTGTTGGGTTGTGTTATATTCTTTCCACGACTAACCTACGTAGTTAAACGGGGGGTTAAAGGGGGGTGGTAGCCCCCCTTCATTGTGACGATTGCACAGCGGGGGTGGCAGCCCCCCCTGTTCGGGGGGTTTGAGGGGGGCGGGTAGCCCCCCTCTACGGGGTCCGGGGCAGCGCCCCGGGAAATTTTTTTTTGGACCCTATATTAGGTTGGGCGAACCTACCTATGGTTTTGTGCATGATTTTCGCACATGGTATTGGACGCGATGGTTTTTAGGTCCATGGTATTGGATGCTTCGGCATGTATAAATATGTATTGTAACATTGAAAGAACATAATGAAAAATCAAGCTGGTAGTCCCGGTTTTGGGATCCAGGGAAAAAGCTCTGTGCATATGTGTTTTATGGGTTATGCTCTCGCATTGTTTATTTTCTTTGTTTAAGAATTCGTATGCAGGTAATTTCTGTACAGGGTTAAAACCTACACCTTGCCCATTGATCCTCAGAAGCCTTTTTATTAATGAGACCTCTATTTTCTTCATTTTCCATTATTTTCCTTCAATTTCCTCCTCACATGAAACCTGTTACCTTTCACCTCCCTTTTCTCCTAGTTTCCTTTATTTTCATAAATAGAATGCCAATTAATGCCTCTTTTCCTTTCCAAAGCCTTAGCTATTGCCTTTTCCAATTTCCTTAGCCATTAAACCGAATCAACACCCATTAGAATGTTTCCCCCACCACTCAGCTTGGAATATGTGACCCACCACCGTGACCTTATATATGTTTACATGGAATTTTCACCAAGGTTGTTACACTATATATACTTGGTCCATTTGAAGTTAAAAACCCTAGTGACCACCCATGTTAAGAACTGCATGAATGTGGTTATCAATGTAGTTAATATTTCTCTAAAATCCATTGTGACTATTATTAGGCTTATATAAATGTTTGGAGAAATTTAATATCAGTGAATTCATGGGGTTATTGTTTTGATGGGGCTTTGATTTTATTCTCAAAAGTGAAAGTGTTGGAAGTTGTTTTATCAGCTTCAAGGAGGGTTGTGGAAAAGCAATTGGACAACTCTAGTCCTATAGTGCATTCTAGCCCACGGACAAACAAAACTACTAACGATGCCCTTGCCTCTTCTTTGAAAGGGAACAATAGAAGTGCAAGCCCAGAAAATACCATTTCCACACACACCAAAGCGCCTAGTAAGACCATAATAAGTGCCATATCAGGTCAAAGTTGGCGTGTAGGCATGAATGGTATTCCTGATTCAAGGTTGCATAATACATTGGACTATGCTCGTGGACTTAGAGGAGAAGACCGTGAGCAAATCCAGCAAGGAGGCTCTTGTTATATTCCCAACAATGTCTTCACTCATGATTCATACGCTTTTAACAATTACTACCAAAAACCAAAAAAAAAGTGGGATGGCATGAGGAGCCTGTGATTTTGTGGTTACTGCAATAATCACTACTACAGATTCGAGTAAGTGGAACTTTAACTATTTTCATTGTTGTTTTCTTTATAATTTTCTTCTCTTTCAAGAGAACACTTTAGGTTGTAGGTTATGCAAATGGTATTTGCCAATGAGGTTTCAAACCTTAGTACCTGAAAATCCCTATAAATATGATCAAATACAACATATGGCAGCTGATCAATTTTTTAATGATTAAAAAGTGATCTATGGGTTTTATATTAAAAATCTCAAGGCGACAATGTAGTTGAGTTCCAATGCAAAATGTTCTCTACATAATCTAGGAAGTTATAGATCTCACCATCTCGTATTCCATGTGTTTGAAATTATGAGTTAGTTTTCCTTCATAAATAAAAAAAGTTCTTCCCATGGTTCACCCTTCCAGTCTAGTTCAATATGATAGTGCGGATTGTTATCTCCAATGCTCCCTTCCTCAAGACGCACTTTGGCCCACATTGTCCCCAACTTTGGCTTCTTTGCCATTGAGTTATTTTTCCTTGTATGAGGGGCACCCTTAACAGTGGAATTTAGAAGTGTATATTGCTATCAACAACGACTGGGGGGAATGTTTTTCTGAAGTTTTAATTAGTCGAACGTCTTCATTTATTGTTTTCCATCGAGATTTTTTCCCTGTACGATGGGCACCCTTAACAATCCAATTTAGAAGCGTATATTGCTATCTCAAACACTTAGTGGGCAAGTTTCTTTGAAGTTTCAATCAACCGAATGTCTTCATATCATCAATTAAAACCAAAAGAATAGCAAAACCCAAACATATCTTGAATGGATGTTTTGTAAGTTTGTAACGCATACTATAAAATATCAGTTGGAGACGAAATTGGGCAACCTGGAGACTTCCCTCCTCAAAATTGGTAAATATATTGTATATGAAACAATGTTGATCATGCACTAAAGCATGCAATGAATATCTCCAATACTTCATTCATTGTCAATTTGAAAGACATGCTCTGACAAAATTTTCAGTTTTTAAATTTCATAGACTATTATTTCGATTTATGTTCAATTGGGCTTCCCTTGAAATCGTTCAAGTTCCCATGAGCTCAATACTTTGAAAACTAAATATCTTGTAATCTCCTCGTAATATTTTGATTACCTTTCCCATCTCAATTCACCACATGACCAAATGATAAGTAGTGGGTTTTTTCAATTAAATCAAACTCCTTTGTTCCATAATACAAACTCAGGAAACCATAGGATTGTACCAAAAGTTGACATGAAACCTTTGTAATATTCCATGATGCCACATATTCTAAAAATTGCCAAAGTGATTGCACCTTTTCAAGTTTATATTTAATGCATTTTTTTTAATATCAAGATCCTGATCTCCAAGACTTCTAAACAAATTACAAGAGAGAAAAAATAATGTTTCATTGTAAAAATACCTACTTTTTAATTTATTTTTAGTACAAATTTTTTTAGTACAAAATTAATTTTTTTAACCATTAATTAAAAAAATATTTTCAAATTAAGATGGATGATTTTTCAAAGTAAATGAATAATTTTTTTTATATAAAATTATTTAATATAAATAAAATATCCATATTCTTCAATTACAATTATATATTTATAAATATATACAATTTGTATATAAAATATAATATATAATGTGTTTTTTTATTTTAAATAATGAAATATTATTAATAAGTCAAACCAAGATTCAAGATTTAATAAGTCTTTTATATGTGGTGGTCATTTTTATGTTTTTTATGAATATTATGTAAAAAAATTTAACATAACTATTTATTGAAGGGTAATATTTTAATCTAACCTTTATTGGTAAAATCGTTAATTTATTATCATAACATTACGCTTGAAGGGTAAAAATTTAAACAGAACGTTTCTTGATGGGAAGCATAAAGACCCAAAACGTCAAAAAAATTTGGTTGACGAACAAAGAGAAATCTAAATTCCAACCCTGGTTCCAACCCATTTCACTGCGGCATTGACTTTGGAAATAAAAAAGAGGTGGTTAGTTGGATGTGGAATTAATGCATGCTGCCACTCACCCTCAACTTTCTTGCAAGGTTGGAATTTCAAAACAGATCCGCTATTTTCACATGTCCTAAATTAAGCTCGTCTCTATTCTTCCATGAGCTTCTCGCTCGTCCCAAAAGGGTTAAAAAAAATTACCTTTCAAAAATATTATAAAATATCAAAATCACTCACCAATTGTGAAAGTTAAATTAAATTTCTATATTTCAAAAGGACAATATTTTTAATAACCTATCAATATGTTATTAAGTTTTTGAGAGTCTCGAGTCCCGACCAACACATAAATCACTTTCGTAGAAGAGACTAATCATATTTTGGATGACCTCATACGAATTACTATTTATGTCACAATTTGAGGACATTTACTGGAGGATTCCAACTTATGTCAACATGATGTAACCTACAAGGATAAGAATTGCAAAAATCATGGTGTTATTACACTCAGCACAAGGTGGTGGATCACATCAAATACTCATTCAACGACTTTGTGCACACTCTCGCTCCTCCCCAATTATCCCTGAGTGCTCTTTGCCTACATCTATTTTTTCCATTTTCTTTTGAATTGCAAAACATCATCCAAAAAAAGAATGTTATCATCTGACGCTAGATTGTCAAGGTATTCTTTGTTATCCTCCTTATATCTTCATGTGAATTTGGTTTTCCATTCTATGGATTAATCTTTAATGTAAAAATCCTTGAAGTAATGAGAGCTTTCGTTATCAAACAATGTATCCTACACACCATCGAATCCACACTTCAAGAAATTGGCATTGTGGCCAAATATCCTGAATGCAACTACTTGTCATCCTTCCATCCAAGGCATGGGTGTTGGAGTTGTGTTTCACATTAACATTGTTAATGGTGGAAATTTGTATCATCATTATTATATGAATCCATCAACTGTGAAAAGAATACCTTTATTATGCCAAGGGTATTGGACTCCACAATTATATTACTCCCATTCGAGCTATTGTTTGTTCTCCTTCCCTACTTAAATCCATACAAAATTCTTGTCCAAGTACCATTTTTCATTAAGTATTTGTTCTCTCCCATAAAGCTACAAGTTTCCTTCAATGTTACAAAAGATATTGAACAAGGAAATGGATAACATATCAAGAAATCTTTAGTCAAATCCTATGGCATGTTGCTAAAGTTGAATTATGTCTGCCTCAATATTTTATTGCCAGGTTTAGCATGGGCTACAAATGCCATTGTGACGTATATTTTGATTTCTTTCACGCTAGAAAATATCCACTTGCTTTATTGTTGGCATTTCCTTATTCTAAGTAACTTGTATTGTGCATCTTCTTTGATTTCTAATGAATAGTCTGAATAAATGTAACTTATTTAATATTCCATGAACTATGTTTTGGTATTTTCATATGCTAAAATAATTTCCTTTCTTGATTAAATTCCAAAACCGAATTGGTATTATTTTCTACCAGTATGATCCCTCACAACATATTGGCAATGTGCTACTTCATTAATATTGTTCAATACAATTGATGATGAAGTCTCATGTTATTGTGCTAGCCCATGAATGTGTTCTCTGGGATAATGGGTTGAAGGATATATGAAGCCCATTGATAACTCACAACAATTTTTTTTTGTTAGTATTCTTATGAGCAGGTGCACATGTACCAAAACATACCATATTGATTTCAGTTGTCATGTGTTTCCTCTCTCAATGTTTCCAATGTGTTATACATTAAAAACTACTACATTTATATGGTGGGATCCTAAAAAGGATATGTTAGGCTTATAAAACCTAGAAGATTATATCTTCTTGTAGCTAAAAACAAAAATGGGCTAGACCTTTGCCTCAGGTTGCTTCGAACATGAAAACATTGTCCTAGCTTAATTGGTTAAGTCTTATTTATTGTTCTCTGCATGTGAGGTAAATGCAAAATAACACAATTGTAAAAACATAGAATATTTGTAATCCTAAATTTTGAAAAAAAAAAAAAATCAAAATTGTTATTCATATACATAGATTATCACATAAATATTCTATTATATTAAAAATTTATAATTGTTTTGTTTTTATATGAATTCGTTATTATTTCTTCCACCAATAAACATGTTATTTTTTTATTGATTCTATAATGGTAAATCTTGAAAAACGTCTCGTATTTGTCTTCGTAAGAAGGATAAAAAGCAATTGTCAAGTGTTGATGCATTTGGTCTCCCACAACATTCTAATCAACCATGTAATATTCAAAATGAAGTTGATGCTCATCTACATGAAGATGATGAATCAAATAGCATAGATATTTTTGAAAGACAAAAGCCATCAAAGAAACACAAAAGAATATTGAAATCCAAATGGAAGACATGATTTCCATGGGCTTATGTTATAAAATAATGTAATGGTAATGAAAGGATTTCTTGGTGTTTTAAATTTAAAAGAGATTCTCCACTTGAAGAAGAGGGTAGTACCACTCTTCAAGTTAGTGGTCTAAGTGGCCATGTATAATTAGAAGGTCATAAATTCTCTTTACATCTTTTTGAGGGAGAAAGCAATCAAAATAATATTCCAATAACTAGAATTGTTTAACTAATGGTAGATGTTGAGAAGGAGAGAATTATATAAGTGATTGAAAACATGTATTTTGTTGCCATACATTATTTATATTTAGAAATGTATGAGTTAATATATGACTTGAATAGGTATAAATGAAATCCACACATGCCTCTAATAGATGAATATTTTGCATACACAAAAACAACACCAGGAAAAGAGTTTCCTCAAGTTGCTAAAGAGGTGTGTTGGAACAAATTAAAAGAGGAGATTTTACATAGCCCATTTTGCTCAATTTTAGTTGATGAAAGCATTGATCAAACTATAGAACACCATTTAATTGTTTATATTACATATTTGACAAATGGAGGAAGAGTTCGATTTGTAACAAAGTCTATATGTTTGCTTCAAATAAAGGATGGAATAACTTAGTGTATGTATGATGTAGTGATAACTCTTATAGCAGAAAGGGATCCATCTTCAATAAAGTTAGTCAGATTTGGCTTGGATGGGGCATCTGCCATGAGGGGTATTCAGGAAGGTTTATCTTCTAAGCTTCGTCGAGATGTTTCTCATATATGTGATATGAATTACATAGATTGTAAGGAAACATTAACAACCAGTGATGTTTCATCTCATTTTCCATAGTCTCAATATATTGAAAAATTTGCAAACAAAGTTTATTAATGGATTGGGAAATCAACTAAGAGACATGGAGAATTGAACAAGCTAACGGAATCATTTCAAATGACTAAGTTAGACATATTACAAATTCATAAAATTAGGTGCCTCTCTAGATGCAAGGTCATGGAAAGACTTGTTAAAATCATGTATGATCTGTTAAAGGATTCAAAGTTAGGGGAGAAACAAATGTATGAGTTGGCAACAATATTTCAAGTGTAGTTTTGCATCCATCTACTTGCAGATGTTCTCATTGAATTAAATAAGTTGAATCAAAAGTTCCAAGAGGATCATGTTGATATTACATGTATTGGCACTATTTTAGATGCTTCTATTAGCATGCTTCACAAACTATTTTTGGGAAGCATTTTTAGGGTAGGTGCTTTGCACATGTTCTATTTTTTAGTTAAAGCACAAGGAAGAACCCTTGAATTCGCAGATAGCACATGTATGGTACATTTATGTCCATTGAGGTGCAAAATATTTCCAAAGATGCAAAGAATGGGGACACTAAATGATTGTATTCTTTTGGAAAAATGTTTTGTTGCAAAGGTGATTGAATCTTTAGATAGGAGATTCATAGATTTACATGTATTTAACGCTACTAAGTTTTTCAGTCCTCAACATATTTATGAAGAGTACTAAAATTCTTATGTGAAAAAATTAGTGTTGGGGAATTTCCTATTGTGGATATTGTTAGATGTTTGGGTGAAATGAATGAATTTATTTCTACGATTTTTAAATCATAACCCCAAAAGCACATATATAGAGCATGTGATTTATGTGGAGATGAACATGAATGGTTTGAAACCTTTTCATATTTGATGCAATTATGACAAGCTATTCTTGTTATCCCAACAAGTACAACAATGTGCCAAAGAGGTTTCTTGAAATAAAACAAAAGATAATAGATCAATACTTTCATAAGAGACACTAGATATGTTAATGTTTCTATCTCTTGGTTCACATCATGCTCTAAATGAGGTCAATTGGAATGATATTTATGACGTATGGAAACAAATGAAAACATGCTAGTTTTTTCCTTTGGACAAATAGATTTATATTTTCAATGATGTAAGTCCAAATACTTTTGAAGATCATTGAATGAATAGAATAAACATATGTTTACTTTTTTTAATGGAGTTTGAGAAAAATGTTTTCTTATTTATTAAGTTCTATTGATATTTTATAGTGATATAATGTAACCACTCTTTAAATTTTAAAGATTTAGGACGCCATTTCATTTTGACATTTTTTAATGACTTGGGTTTATTTAATATACACTTGTCAATAAAATCAATTTAAAAAAAAATAATATGTCATATTTGAATGGCTAGATGAGTATATGCCCTTCCATATGAAATTAAGAACAACCCTTAAAATTCGATCATTGTCCCCACTCGTCCGAACAGTTTCAATGAAGGATCTTGATGGTTTTCATTTTTTTTACTATATTTAACAGGAAAGTCACCCTATGATGGATAATTTTCCTGCCAATTTCCATCCTTGCCCCCCTGCCCTCTCACTTGTCGTGAAATGAAATTCAAATTGTTGTTCTTACTTCCTTTCTTGTTCTTAGCTCCTTTAAAGGGCGTTGAACTTTTTAAATGTCTTTATAGGGCATTAAACAACTTTAATAAAATATTTTTGTAAGTCTTTTATAGGAATTAATCAAGTTTTTAAAGGGGTGTTGTTTAACTATTATATGATGTAGGAGCATCGGGGTTAGCCAACAAATGAAAACTTGTTCACATGTTGTGGCTAAACAGGTTGAAATTCATTGACTGTTGGGTCAAAACCAGTTTTTACTGAGAGGGTTGGACCTCTCAAATAATTTGTTATAATTCACTATTTTAATAAGTTGAGACTATCTTATTTTAGATTTAGAGATAGAATTGTTAGCATAGGTGTAAAGGAGAGCTAAGAAATAGAGGATTTGCTGTTAGATCTCTTGAGAATAGAAGATTGTTGTTAGATATTGTTAGAGGAATTATTTGAGTGATAAAAGGAGAAAATGTAATAAGTGAGAGGGAGGAGAGGATTGTTGTGTGGAGCGAGAAATAGATAGAGTGAGTGGATTGCATTCTTTTGGAGACAGAGGTCTTTATTGTAATAACAGGCGAAGGCGAGACTCTGTTCTTTATTTTATTGTGAATAAAAACAGTATTGCGTGCATTATCATTTGAGTAGCCCGTGGAGGCTTTGAATGTTGATTTCCTTTCTCTGTGTTTAAATACCTTGATGCTGGACCTGTGTTTTCATGTTTCATAGTGGAAATCCCTGCGTTTAAGGCAGATTTGGTGTAGTTGGGTCCACAAGCGGAAATCCCATTTACACAAGAAATCATGCTAAAACACTTAGCAGATTTGAAAGGGCAGATTTGAAAGTTTATGTAATTGGTTGTTGAATGTTATCGGGTCCGGTAGTTCATATACATATCGCATCACTCAAACCGTTCGGCGTGTGACAAGCCCTGTCCCCGACCCTTGGCGATATGCGATCGCCGACACATCGCATCGGCGTTTCGGAGTGGAAGTGATATATATATATATATATATATATATATATATATATATATATATATATATATATATATATATATATATATATATATATATATTGAAGCGGCCTTTGTAAATCACCGATAGCGATAGCGATATCGCATCGGACCAAGGGAGAGCGCCGATAGCAGAAGCTTGTGCCTGCCGACCGCTGATACTACGATTGGATCCCGACCGTCTGATCGGTCAGATCCGGATCTGCAGTGATAATTTATATATTTGCTTATAAAGGCGGAAAAGCATTCTTTAAGCCTTTTTCAAAGGCTTTTGGAGTTCCGATAGGGAAAGGAAAAGTGTTAAGGAAAGGGGTTGATCGGCGGGGTGATTTATCGGTCAATTGAGATCCGATTGTTGGGTTGTAAAGATCCATTATGGGTTTTTATTAACCATTGCTTCAGCTACATCAATTTTTGGTATCAGAGTAGGAGAAAGAGGTGTTTGCAGCAAAGATGCCACCAAGAAGAGGAATTGGTCGAGGAAGACCAGAACCAAATGCAATTTTTTTGGAAGAAGTGTTGAGTTTGCATGCATGAATGGAAACAATGGAGATAGCCCAAAGAAGAGCGCCTGATGATGGAGCTGAGAGTTCTTCAGAAGAATCTGTTTCAAATGTGGGAGAGGTAGAAGAAGACAATGACACTGCCAAAGTCCTCAAGATGCTGGAAAAAGTAGGAACCAAACCCAAGATGGAGATCCCTATGTATGTAGGGAGTCTGAATGCGGAGGACCTTATAGATTGGATTAGATCCATAGATCAGTACTTTGACTATGAATAGGTTGTGGAGAATAAGACGGTGAATTTTGTAGTCACTAGATTGAAGGGTCACGCAGCCATTTGGTGTGACAAGGTATAGACATCAAGAACGAGGAAAGGAAAATCTAAGATTAAGCAGTGGGACAAAATGGTAAGAAAATTGAAAGCCAAGTTTTTACCTAAAGAATATCATTTGAATCTTTTTAAACAAGTGCAAAATTTGAAACAGAAAGGAATGTCTGTTAAGGAGTATACAGAAGAATTCTATAGACTAAGTATTAGAGCAGGGAATGTAGAAGGTGACGTGGAAAAGATAGCTAGATATATAAATGGGTTAAGGTATGAGATACAAGATGAGATTAGCTTGTTAAGTTTGAAAACTGTTGAGGACGCCTATCAAGAAACTCTGAAGGTAGAGGAGAAAATATTGAGGAAACAGATTCAAAGGAACAGAGGAAAGAGCTCAGTGAGAGTAAGAGAAGCTCCTAGATCCAGAGGAACACAACATCAGCATGAAGCAGGAAGCTCAAGTGATAGATCACCACAGAGGGGTGAATATAGTAGAGGAAGATTTGTGCCCAGAGGACGAGGGCGAGGAAGAGATGTTAGATGTTATACCTATGGAGAATGGGGACACATGTCATGGGACTATCCTCATAAAAAATCAGCAAGCTAGAGGGGTGCAAATGTGGCTGAGGCAAAGCCAGAACCACCTCAACTTGAGGAGAAAGAAGAACCCCCTGAAGAAGGTGAATCACTGCTATTTAAAAGAAATTTTCTTAGAGAAGAAAAGGAGGCTGGAGAACCTTTGCAAAAGAAGAACTTGTTCAGAACCACATGTAAATCAAAGGGTAAGTGTTGTAAGGTCATAATTAGGAGTGGGAGTACTAACAATTTTGTGTCCACAGAGATGGTGGATAAGCTTGGGTTAGCAAGGATGGCACATCCTGCACCCTACAGAGTGTCTTGGTTACAGAAGGGCCACCAAGTCATTGTGACAGAGCAATGTAATGTTGAAATGCAGATCAGTACATACAAAGATGTAATCCTATGTGACATAATGCCCATGGATGTATGTCATATACTATTGGGGAGACCATGGCAATTTGATCGGAAGGCGATTCATGACGGGAGAAGGAACACCTATACTATAGAGAAGGATGGAAACAAGCACACGTTACTGCCAGTGAAGAATGATGTTGATAAATGATAGCCTGAGAACAAAATCATGCTAATAAGTGGTAAAGAATTGCTACAGGAGGCCGAAAAAAGCGAGTTTCACTTTGCTATTGTAGGGAAGCCCAAGGTAATCTTAATGTCCACAAATTTAAATGATTTGCCTCAAGAAATTAAATTTGTGTTAGATAATTTTATGGATATCATCGTGGATGAATTACCGAATGAATTACCACCGGTTAGAAGTGTTAGCCACCATATCGACTTAATACCAGGGGAAAGTCTACCCAATAAAGCTACATATAGACTAACCCCTCAGGAAAACGCAGAGGTTGCAAGGAAAGTAAAGGAACCGATGGACAAGGGGTTGATCAGAGAGATTCTAAGCCCATGTGCTGTGCCAAAAGTACTTAGTCTGAAGAAGGGACGAGAATGGCGCATGTGCAAAGATTCCAGAGCTATCAACAAAATAACGATCATGTACAGATTTCCTTTGCCCATAATGAATGATTTAATGGACTGTTTAAGTGGATCCAGATACTTTACTAAGATATATTTGAAGAGTGGGTATCATCAGATAAGGATTCAGGAAGGCGATGAATAGGAAACTGCCTTCAAAACAAATAGTGGACTGTATGAGTGGTTAGTGATGCCTTTTGGGCTCACTAATGCACCCAGCACATTCATGAGACTAATGAATGAGGTCTTGAAGGAGTATGCAAGTAAATTTGTCATTGTTTACCTTGATGATATTTTGGTTTTTAGCAAAAGTAAAGAGGAGAATTTAGAACATCTGAAGTTGGTCTTGAGAACTCTACAAAAGGAGAAGCTACTAATCAATTTGAAGAAGTTTAGTTTCATGAAGGAGGAGCTGGTGTCTTGGGATTTGTGGTTTCCAAAGAGGGTTTGAAGATGGATCCGAAGAAGGTATAAGCAATCAGGAACTGGCCTATTCCCAGAAGCATATTTGAGGTAAGAAGCTTCCATGGACTTGCTAGTTTTTACAGAAAGTTTATAAGAGGGTTTAGTCAAGTTTGTGCACCAATCCTTGAGACAATCAAGGAGGTCAATCAGCCATTTCGATGGACAGAAGCAACAGACAAAAACTTTAATTTGCTGAAAAAGAAGATAACAGAAGAGCCAATTCTAGCATTGCCTAATTTTGAGAAAGTCTTTCAAGTAGAAACAGATGCAAGTGGAGTAGTAGTTGGTGTGGTACTGAGTCAGGAGCAAAGGCCCATAACATATTTCAACGAGAAACTGAATGATGCAAAGAAGAAATATCATTCTTATGACAAGGAGTTTTATGCTATTTTGCAGGCATTAAAAAAGTGGAGGCATTACTTGTTTCCTAAAGAATTCATCTTATATTCAGACAATCATGCTTTACATTTTATTAATAACCAGCCAAAGCTAAATCAGAAGCATGCCAAATGGGTGGAATTTCTGCAAAGTTTCACTTTTGTAATAAAGCATAAGAGTGGTAAGTCTAATAAAGTGGCAAATGCATTGAGTATGGTAAGTTTTATTTTGCAAGAGTTTAAAGTGGGTGTTGTAGGTTTTGAGGAAATGATAGAAATGTACAAGGGTGATGAGGATTTTAGAGACATCTACACAACAATTCAGAATCCATTGAGCCATAACAGAAGTCAATGGATGAACTACCTCATTCAAGGTGGCATATTATTTAAAAGCAACAAGTCATGTATTCCTAGATGTTCCATGAGGGAGAACATAATCAAGGAAAAGCACAGTGGAGGACTATTTGGTCATTTTGGACAAGATAAAACCTTCGCTCAGGTGAATGCTTTTTATTATTGGCCGAAACTACAAACTGATGTTAAAAATTTTGTTGAGAAATGCAGGGTATGTCAATATGCCAAAGGAAGGAGTTAGAACACAGGACTGTATCAGCCATTGCCCATACCAGATCGACCATGGGATGTAGTTAGAATGGACTTTGTTCTGTTACCAAAAACTCAGAGAGGAAATGATTCTATTTATGTTGTAGTAGATAGGTTTTCTAAAATGGCGCATTTCATTGCTTGTAATAAAACTAGTGATGCAACACACATAGCTAATTTATTCTTTTCAAAGATTGTAAGATTACATGGTTTACCTGTAAGTATTGTATCAGATCAAGACACCAAATTTGTGGGGCATTTTTGGAGGACACTTTGGAAGAAACTGGGACCTAACCTCAGTTTTAGTTCAACATACCATCCTCAGACAGATGGACAAATTGAAGTAGTGAACATGAGCTTGGGGAATATACTAAGGAGCTTAGTATATCAGAATCCCAAACAGTGGGATTTGGCATTAGCTCAAGCTGAGTTCACTTACAATGATACACCAAACCAAAGCACTGGAATGAGTCCATTTTAGATTGTCTTCGGAATGCATCCGAGAGGAGTGTATGAGATTAGTCATTTGGGAAAACAGGAAGCCAGGAGTGCAAGTGCTAAAGATTTTGCTGAACAGATGCAGAGATTACAGGAAGAAGTCAAAGGTAAATTGCAAGAGAGCAACAAAAAATAAAAGCAGACAGTAGATCTGAAAAGAAGAGAAAAGGAGTTACAAGTAGGAGATTTAGTCATGGCATATTTGAGGAAAGAGAGATTTCCTACTAAAACTTATAACAAACTGAAAATGAAGAAAATAGGACCTTGTAAAATTAAAAGGAAATTTTCAGCCAATGCATATGAGATTGAGTTACCAGAAGGGATTGGCATATCCCCCATTTTTAATGTTGCAGACTTATATCCATTCAGAGAGGCGGAAACAGAGTTACAGAAATAAGAGATAGATGATGAAGTTCAAACCGTGAACTGGGAGGAACAAGTACCAAAAGCAGTCAAGAAAGAAGTTGAAACTATCTTGGATCAAATAATATCCAAGAAAACCAGAGGGCAGACATATTTCCAGTATCTAGTCAAGTGGAAGGAGCAGCTAGTGGAAGATTCCAGTTGGTTAACAACAGCTGAACTATAGAAATATGGAGTAAGTCCTAACAACTTGAAGAACAAGTCTTTTCTTCCCCAGGAGTCTGATGCAGGAGCATCAGGATTAGCAAAAAATGTGAAAACTTGTTCACATGTTGTGGCTAAACAGGTTGAAATTCATTGACTATTGGGTAAAAACCAGTTTTTACTGAGAGGGTTGGACCTCTCAAATGATTTGTTATAATTCATTGTTGTAATAAGTTGAGACTATCGTATTCTATATTTAGAGATAGAGTTGTTAGCATAGGTGTAAAGGAGAGATAAGAAATAGAGGATTTGTTGTTAGATCTCTTGAGAATACAAGATTGCTGTTAGATATTGTTAGAGGAATTATTGGAGTGATAAAAGGAGAAAATGTAATAAGCAAGAGGGAGGAGAGGATTTTTGTGTGGAGCGAGAAATAGATAGAGTGAGTGGATTGCATTCTTTTGGAGATAGAGGTCTTTATTGTAATAACAGGCGAAGGCAAGACTCTGTTCTTTATTTTATTGTGAATAAAAACAATATTGCATGCATTATCATTTGAGTAGCCCGTGGAGGCTTTGAATGTTGATTTCCTTTCTCTGTGTTTTGATGCTGGACCTGTGTTTTCATGTTTCATAGTGGAAATCCCCGTGTTTAAGGTAGATTTGGTGTAGTTGGGTCCGCAAGAGGAAATCTCATTTACACAGGAAATCACGCTAAAACACTTAGCGGATTTGAAAGGGCAGATTAGAAAGTTTATGTAATTTGTTGTTGAATGTTATCGGGTCTGGTAGTTCATATACATATCGCATTTCTCAAATTGTTCGGTGTGTGACAAGCCCCATACCCGACCCTTAGTGATATGCGATCAATGAACCATCACATCAGCGTTTCGGAGCGGAAGTGATATATATATTGAAGTGGCCATTGTAAATCACCGATAGCGATAGCGATATCACATCGGACCAAGGGAGAGTGCTGATAGCAAAAGCTTGTGCCTGCCGACTGCCGATACTGCGATTGGATCCTAACCGTCCAATCGGTCAGATCCGGATCTACAATGATAATTCATATATTTGCTTATAAAGGTAGAAAAGCATTCTTTAAGCCTTTTCCAAAGGCTTTTGGAGTTCCGATAGGGAAAGGCAAAGTGTTAAGGAAAGGGGTTGATCGGCGGGGTGATTTATCGGTCAATTGAGATCCAATTGTTGGGTTGTAAAGATCCATTGTGGGTTTTTATTAACCATTGTTTCCGCTGCATCATTATATGTTTTGGAGTTTTTGGCTGACATTTAGTGAACATATTTTGGTCAAATCTTAATTTGTGTTGTCTAAATTGGGTTTACTGGCCACCTCAACAATTCTCTCATTAAACAGGGATTGGCACACCTACCCCCATGCATGATACATGCAATGATTTATTACCTAAACATATGGAAATTATTATGATTATTAAATTATTATTAATTTTTTATTTATTTTAATTTCTTTATTCTATTTTAATTTTTTAACATTTAATTTTTTAATTTAATTATATATTTTAATAAAAAAGTTGGATATATATATATATATATATATATATATATATATATATATATATCTATATATATATATATAGATATATATATATATATATATATATATATATATATATATATATATATATATTTTAATTTAATTATTTATTTATTTATTTGTTATATTTAAATAACATATGGTCTTCCTTCAACTCATCTTAACCTTGAAGTCTTTCCTTGCTAATATACAACCAAAATTGATCTCCCACTTGGAAAGCATGATCAACATGATTCTTTTCATGCCTTACTTTGTACCTGGATTTAATTTTCTCAAACTACTCTTGTATTCTTTGATGCACTAGCTACATTTGTCCAATAAAATGTTTGGCTTTGTCCACATCACTATGTCTATCTACTACAATTTCTTTACCAAAGATGAAATTCAAAGAAGACTTTGGAAAATAACCCAGACAAGTTTCAAATGGAGTTTCTTGCATATATGAGTACTTGGCAAGATTGTAGACATGCTGGATGTAATGCAAATTCTCATATGAAAGTTTAAGATGATTACCACAATATCCATGAAGGAGATACATTTTTTTTACAATATGTAGTAAATTCGACTCTCAAATTCCCCTACAAATTGACTCATCAACAAACCATAATAACATAAAATGGAAAATAAAACATTGTTTCATATAATTGATTTATTCATGACATCACCTATACAAAATACCCGACTGTGGGTACATGCAACATGTGGAATACAAAAGAAATGTAGTATTTAACTAGACAAATAACCCAATAATTTCTTAGGCAACCAGGTTAAGGATTTTTCTTTGTACATTTCTCTTTCTTCTGGAGCTACTTTAGGGATGAGTACAAAATGCCTACCACTTTCATTTGACTTTTATTTCTCATATGATTCCATAACCCTTTTGTCCTTCTTTGGATGAATATGTGGATGCAACTTCGAACATTTCTCAATCCAATGCCCACTTATATTGCAATGAGTACAAAAGTTTCTGTGAGCATTTCTTGGCAGAAATGTCTTTGAACATGGAAGAGGATCTTCCTTCTTGGTCTCACTTGTAATGGACATAGTCGTTTTCTGGACCAATGCTTTCCTTTTTTGGCACTTGGCTACACAATGGTTAGGTGCACTTATCCCCACTCTGAAGTCTCCGTACAACGCTCTTTTCACCACCACAATATTCAAGCTTCCAATTCAACTCATTTAAGACATAATCACCTCTAACCATATTTGAAAAACTTTGTATAATTGATGCTTCTCGATCTCCCGAAAGACAATCTCAACACTGGACTGTATCAAAGAGTGAATTATGCAACTGACTTTTCTACACACATGGATCTCAAAACATAACATGTCACTGATGCTCTTGAAGCTCGAAGCACAATAAGATTCATCAATATATAACATATTCACACAATCAACCTAACGATCTCTCGACACTAAAGAATGAAGAGAACCACTAAATTAATTATATTTCTCTATTCAATAATTGGTTTTGCATAAAAAGACAACAAAGCCCATGATGACGAAACCAATAATCATAAATTATCCACTATCATCCCAGCAGAAACTCTTCCCTTGCAAAACCAAACATGAACTCTACCCAAAAAACAATGAAAGCGATCAAAGAAAGTAAGGTAAGAGGAATACAAGTCGTCGCTATTTATTTGACATAGAATCATTCAGAGAAGAACCAGAATGGAATTAAGTGGACACAAAAAATCATTATGTTGTGATTTCAAAAAGAGGACCTGCCATTCAAATCCTCTACCACAAAAATTTCCATACCCATCATAGCATTCCCAAAACTGCTACTATTCATTGACCTATGTCACCATATGGAAATTGCTGACTCAACTTCTCCATAACACCTACTACTTGCCATGATTTCTTTTCATTTTGACAATTTCAATGACGGATTAAAGTCATGGCAGATTCATTAACAATAAGAGGTAGGAAGCACAACGTGACATATATCACGTTCATCAATACAAACTCATCCTACAAATCCCACTATAACAATACTTACCTTGGGAGCACAACGTGACAGAGATAATGCTTATCAATACAAACACGTAATGAGTGATGGTGATCACGTTGAACCGGTTAACAAAGATCAATTTGAATGTCATTTATCGATCACTCGACCACGATGTTCTTAGACAACTTCATCAATAATATTGCATCATTGCCTTCATATCTGAACCAATTGGATAGGAGTATCTTAAATTCAGAGGGGGTTCTAGCTGGAGTTCTCTATTGTCATTGTCCACGCATTGAGGATCATTTTTTTCGAATTGAGGTTGGCTAATATGGAAAAAGGGATGCACAAAAAAATGGCAACCTAAGGCTTTCGACTTCCCATTTTCATTTTCCACGCATTGAGGATCATTTTTTCGAATTGAGGTTGGCTCACATGGAAAAAGGGATGCTAAAAAAAATGGCAACCTAAGGCTTTCAACTTCCCATTCACAATGTTGGAAATTTATGGTGATTTCAAACACAAAAGAAATTTCACAGAGAACAACGCTCTGCTTTAATACAGGATCTTAATCATCCAAAAGAAAACTGTTACAAAATAGTCTTCCTCTTAAGAGGGATTACAATAGGAACGCTTCAGTTCCAGAAACTAATTTCAGTATTTCAGCGCTGCTGTGTGTTGCAAAATAAAAACTCTCTATATATATCTAATTCTACACTGCTGTGTCTACACATATATAGTGCATTAGGGGTCATAATAGTCCACCAGCCACTTTTAACTCTCTGACAGAGTCTCTGCTGCAATCTGCTGCTTCAGTGAACAAAATCTGATCCTCTTAGACATTTTGCTGTATTTCTTGAGTTGGTGGTGTTGAAACCCATGACTGATAAATGCTGCGGCCGACTCGAGGCTGGTTCTTTCCTTCTCGGCCATGCTTCTTCTTTGATGCTGTTGGTGAGCAGTTATGGCGCAAAGCCCGGATGTGATCTTCCTCTTCCTTTGGGAACACAAATAGGTAAATGGCGAAAAGATACTTATTGCCGTGGCGTAAACAAGGTAAGAACAAATAATGGCCGTTTGATCAAAATGGATGGACGACTGGGATCGTTTGGCAAAAGCTGCGATTTGTGATGGCTAAGGTCGCATCGCAACATCGCGGAGGGTTTAACGCGCACTGGAGAAAAATCGTGATCTGCGATCGCATCACAAATATCGCATCGTAGACAACACAGGGACACAACGAAGGTTGACAAAGAAATGTTCGATATGCGATCTGCGACTTGATCGCATCACTGGGAACTCAAATGGAGGTTTTCAGGAAATAGAACGCTGCGGTCACTGTCGCTCCTCCGCAGTTTAAATTATCATTCCAACACTCCCCTTTAATTTCAACTGCTGGGTTTTTCTGCATACCCAGGCATTTCCTGAAATGATCAAAACTTTTCTTTCCCAATGGTTTTGTCAAGATGTCAGCTAACTGATCCTCTATTCTGCAGTGCTGCAAAAAAATCTCACCATTTTTAACCAATTCATGTATGAAGTGAAATTTGGTGTCTATGTGCTTTGTCCTTTTATGAAAAACAAAATTTTTAGACAATGCTATTGCCGAGTTATTGTCATAGTAAATGATTGTGCCCTTTTCTTGTTCATGACACAAATCTCTGAGAACTCTTCTCAGCCACACTGCTTGGCATGCTGCTACTATTGCTGCCACATACTCTGCCTCTGCTGTTGAAAAAGACACAACTGGTTGCTTCTTGGAAGCCTATGAGATGGCTCCTGATCCCATATGAAACACATATCCCGATGTGTTTTTCCTATCATCAACACTTCCAGCCCAGTCACTGTCAGTGTAACATGTCCACATGAAAATTTCAGAAGAGGAATATAAAATACCAAACCCCTTCGTTCCATTCACATACCTTAGAATCCTCTTGGCTGCCTGCCAATGAGTCTCTTTCGGTCTTTCTATAAATCTGGAGATTAAACTCATAGCGTGCATAATGTCCGGCCTAGTTGCAGTTAAGTACATAAGGCTGCCAACCATGATCTTGTAAAATTTTGGATCAAAGTCCTTGCTGTTGTCTTCTTTGGTCAATTTCAACCCCGTTACAGTTGGAGTCACAGCTGCCTTGCTGTTCTGCATGTTAAATCTCTTTAACACTGCTTCGACATATTTAACTTAAGAAATGAAAACAACATTTTCACTTTGGTCTACTTCAGTTCCAAGAAAATATCTTAAGAAGCCCAAGTCAGTCATTTCAAATTCACTTTTCATGACTGCTTTAAAATCAGCAATGAGAGAAGCATCATTGCTAGTAAAACTCAAATCATCTACATATAAAACAACAATAAGAATCTTACCATCATTCTCCTTTATGTAGAGTGTGGGTTCACCATCACACTTATCAAACCCATTCTCAATCAGATAAGCATCTATTCTGTTGTACCATGCTCTTGGAGCTTGCTTCAGCCCATAAAGAGCCTTCTTCAGTTTGCAGACTTTATGTTGTTGGCCTTCAACTTCATAGCCTGGAGGTTGTTCAACATAAACCTCTTCTTTTAACACTCCATTCAAGAATGCAGATTTAACATCCATCTGATAAATCTTACATCTGTGTTGTACCGCAATAGACAACATTGTTCTGACTGTTTCCATCCTTGCTACTGGTGCAAAGGTTTCATCATAGTCTTTGCCTTGTTGTTGCTTGTAGCCTTTCACAAAAAGTCTTGCTTTGTGCCTGTCAATCTTGCCTTCAACATTGATTTTGGTCTTATAGACCCACTTAACTCCAATGGCATCTTTGCCTTCACGGAGGTCCACTAACTCCCATGTTTTACTCTTCTCAATTGCACCAATTTCTTCATTCATTGCTTCAATCCATTTATCTTCATTTACAGCATCTTCAAAATGAACTGGGTCATCAACATGACAATACAAAGCGAATAATGAATTCAGACCAGTATTCTTGCTTACCTCTCCTTGTTCATAAATCTCATTCAGATTTCTGAATCTTGGTCTTCTTGGTGTGCTTAGAGTTCCATCCGAACTTGAGGGTATTTCTGATCCCTGTGGTGTGTTTGGAGAAGTACTTCCTTGACTTCTCAAGGTTGTTTGAATTCCAGCTTGTGGTGTGGTTTGTTGTACTTGCTGTGGTGGAGGAGGAGCCACCAAGGAAGGATTATTTGTTGCTGTCCCTTCCTCTTCTTCTTCGTGAAACACAATTTTCTTCACATTGACTGTCTTCTCTAAGCTTCCATCCCAAGCTTCATCTTCAATGAACTGCACATCTCTGCTTACTATCAATTTCTTGGTGGATGGATTATAGAGTTTGTATGCTTTTGACTCATCACAATAGCCAATAAAGACACACTTCTCCCCCTTACTGTCAAGCTTCTTCCTTAGCTGATCCGGTACATGTGCATATGCTACACAACCGAATACTCTCATGTGAGTGACAGTTTTCTTTTGACCACTCCATGCTTCTTCTGGTATTTTGTTCATGACAACTTTAGTTGGGCATCTATTCAAGATGTAAACTGCGCAAATGACAGCTTCTTCCCAATACTCATGCGGCAAATGTTTTGCCTTCAGCATACTTCTGACCATGTCAAGAATAGTCCTATTCTTCCTTTCGGCAACACCGATTTGCTAAGGTGTATACCTCGCGGTGAACTGCTTTTGTATGCCATTCTCTCTGCAAAAACGTAGAAAGTCTCTGGAGATGTACTCTCCTCCTCTATCTATTCTGAGCACTTTGATATAATGCCCACACTGCTTCTCAACTAGAGTTTTGAAGTGGCGGAATTTCTCAAACACTTCACTCTTCTGCTTCATCATATACACCCATGTCTTTCTGGTGTAATCATCAACGAAAGTTAAAACATATTCATTTTTGGAAAATGATGGTATTTGCATCGGTCCACACACATCATAGTGAACAATTTCCAAGGGTGCTTTTTCCCTTATACTCTTTCCTGCTGGAAAGCTTTCTTTGTGTTGCTTGCCCAAGATGCAGCCTTCACAAAGGCTGTCCGGTTTCTCGATCAATGGCAATCCCTTTACCATTCCCTTTCTGTGCAACAGATTGAAGCCTCCGAAATTGAGATGTCCAAATCTCAAGTGCCACAACCAATTCTCATATTTCACTTGTTTCTGAAAGACTTCTTGTGTTGCAGCTGCAATAGTTCTTCCTTCCTTCAAATCTGCCCTGAGTTTGAGAGGAAACATTCTATTACTGGTCATCTGCACCTGTGCAATGATCTTCTTACTTTGAGGTATGTCCTTGATTGTACACATATCATCTTTGAAGAACAATTGTAACCTTTGTTAATGAGCTGTCCAATGCTCAAAAGATTACATTTCAGACCAGGTACATAGTATACCTCTGGCACAATCATCTGTTCTCCATTTCTTGCTTGGAT
This sequence comes from Pinus tabuliformis, assembly GCA_031772625.1. NCBI lineage: Eukaryota > Viridiplantae > Streptophyta > Pinopsida > Pinales > Pinaceae > Pinus > Pinus tabuliformis. Next base: position 396,837,625 of record CM062806.1, on the reverse strand, counting down.
ACTAACTCTACCCTTGCCCTTAACATATATCTTACTATCAGTTCCTATTGTTACCTCAGATTTCACATTTTCATCCAGATTGGCAAACATTGCAATATTTCCAGTCATGTGATTACTACAACCTGAGTCTAAGAACCAAAAATCTTCTTGTTTGTCTTGTGCAATGTTACATGTTAAAAGCACAATCTTTGGATTCTTATCTTCTTCATTTGCAAAATTCGCATTCTGCCTACTATTCATGTCATTTGTTTTTTCCTACATTCATTGGCGTAGTGCCCATATTTCTTACAATAATGACATTGGACTTGGGATTTGTCATACCTTTGTCCATGAGCTTGCTGTTTGCTTGAACCTTCATCTTGGTTCTGATTGCAGCTCCTTCCACTTGTGCTTGTAGGATTATTTTTGCCTTTGTTTTGGCTTCTTCCACGACCTCCGTTATTTGCTCTACCTCGACCTTTTCCTTGGCCAAAAGACATATGAGTCTTGAATGCTTGCTCAAAAGAGGAATCTGTTCCTCTGCTCAGTCTGTGTTCATGAGACATAAGAGAAGCACTCAGCTCATCTACTGTGAACTGTGAGAGATCCTTTGTTTCGTATATTTCTACCACGATAGCTTCAAACCTTGAGGGTAAACTTCTCAAGATCTTCTCTACAATCCTTATTTCTTCAAGAATCTCACCATGAGATATTATCTGGGCTATCAACCCAATAACGTGAGTGAAGAATGAATCTACTGTATCATATTCCTTCATGCTGAGTGTTTCAAAGTCTCTCCTCAACATCTGCAACTTTTCAGTCTTCACCTTCTCCATGCCTTGATAGGCAGTTTTGAGAATATCCCATGCCTCCTTGTATTTTATTGCTGCTGCAATTCGTGGAAAAACACTTTCATGTACTGATTGGAAGAGAAAAAAGAGGGCTTTGGCATCCATCTTCCTGTCGCTCTTCAACTGGTCTCTTTTTGCTACTGTCAAAGCAGCCAATGTTGTTGCATTTGCAGGTTCAGCATAACCAGTTTCAACCAGCTCCCATATTCCTTGAGAAGCAAACAATGTTTTCATTGTTATGGACCAATAACTGTGATTTTTCCCATTAAACTGTGGCAGTTGGGAATTTGTCAAACCAGTTCCAGCATCTTCCATCTTAACAACTCCTACAATGAAAAACAAACTCTGTTTTTGACTCACTGAGTGCCTAGACTAGCTTTGATACCATGTTGGAAATTTCTGGTGATTTCAAACACAAAAGAAATTGCACAGAGAACAACGCTATGCTTTAATACAGGATCTTAATCATAACAAAAAAACTGTTACAAAATAGTCTTCCTCTTCAGAAGGATTACAACAGGAACGCTTCAGTTCCATAAACTAATTTCACTATTTCGGCACTACTGTGCGTTGCAAAATAAAAACTCTCTATATATATATAATTCTACACTGCTGTGTCTACACATATATAGTGCATTAGGGGTCATAATAGTCCACCAGCTGATTTTAACTCTCTGACAGAGTCTCTGCTGCAATCTGCTACTTCAGTGAACAAAATCTGATCTTCTCAGACATTTTGCTGTATTTCTTGAGTCGGTGGTGTTGAAACCCATGACTGATAAATGCTGCGGCCGGCTCGAGGCTGGTTCTTTCCTTCTCGGCCATGCTTCTTCTTTAATGCTGTTGGTGATCAGCTATGGCACAAAGCCCGAATGTGATCTTCCTCTTCCTTTGGGAACACAAATAGGTAAATGGCGAAAAGACACTTATGGCGGTGGCGTAAACAAGGTAAGAACAAATAATGGCTGTTTGACCAAAATGGATGGACGACTGGGATTGTTTGGCAAAAGCTGCAATTTGCAATGGCTCAGGTCGCATCGCAACATCGCGGAGGGTTTAACGCGCACTGGAGAAAAATCGCGATCTGTGATCGCATCGCAGACAACGTAGGGACGCAACGAAGGTTGACAAAGAAATGTACGATATGCAATCTGTGACTTGATCACATCATAGGGAACTCAAATGGAGCTTTTTAGGAAATAGAACGTTGCGGTCGTTGTCGCTCCTCCACAGTTTAAATTATCATTCCAACACACAAGTCTGCACTCTGCAGTCAACACGACAAAAACAAGCTCCACGCAAGCTTACCAAAACAACATCCACACCATCTCTTTGTCGACGACTCTTATCTCCAGTATTTACAGCAAATATTCACACCGACCTTTCACACATTAAACTATGTATTCTCAAAAGCTAACTACACTATATACATAAAACAGAACCTCACATCTCTTTCATCTCCCTGGGCCCTCTGGTGAGGGTGTGAAGCCCATTGAGGCTCAGATACCAACAAAGAAACTAAGAAACTAGTAGAGCAGATAGGGTAGACAGATTACACAAAAAAATAATTAATATATTCAATTATAAATTTATAAATCTGAGATCCAACCGTTTCTAAAATAGGAAAATACTCTTGAACAATTCTCTCAACAAACCTTAATCCGTAATAAAATAATTAGTAATAAAAGAAATCTGCCTACATTCTAATTTAAGCATTATTCCAAATATTTCCCTACTCCAAAATTGCGCATTGTGTAGTGTGTCAAGAACATCGAGCAGTGACCTAATGCGGTCATTGTAACTTTGGCTCAAGTTCAGTGCATTGTGGCTCGTCAGCTACAAGTTTTCGAGATTCTGACACATTTTCGTGTAGACAATTCCAATCAGTTGAAAAGTTGATGACTAAGGTCATTAACCAAAATCAATCCGAGAAACACTTTTAATTTCATTAAAAATTCCAAATTATTTACATCGAACGACGTCATCATGAATGATTTGAGAATACCATATAATCAAACATTCATATTTAAATGGTAACATGTCAATTAATGTGCAATATATGCTTGAATTTTATTTATGTGATGTAGTATTTAAATACTCTTCATGTTTTCTTACAAACTAAATTTTGTTAGAAGGATTTTGAGGATTCTATGTTTTTAACTCACATGCACTCAAATCACAATTGAAACAAGTGATGATCGAAAATATAATTCCAATTCTTTTATTTGTTAATAGTACCCAGACTCTTTAATTGCACAAGGGGATAAATGTTTTCCTAGTTATAATATTAAACAATAGTTCTGAAAATTTTTCTATTTTTCCCTAAAAGCTATGACCCAAATTTGCACTGTTCAGAGTGCATATTTTAAATAGCAAGCATCAAAGACACAAACTTTTCAAACAGAAAAAGTTAGTTTCCTTGTGAAATATTTGGGTTAGAAGTGTGTCTTTTCCTCAAGACTTCAGTTGGGGAGATCAAATCGCAACTAAATTTGAGCTAAAACTAAAAAATTTAAGGGAAAGGAGAATAGAGTAAAACAAAGTAAAAATTTGGAGCAACAAAATAAAAGTTTAGATTATAATTTTTAATGCATGAAATACATTTATATGGAGACTGCGGTTCTTTTACCAAGCAAAATAAAAGTTCTTACAACAATTTATACTTCATCACGGGTTGTGGAGTAACATACTTAAAACTATTCTCAAACTTACACCCTCAACTATGCAAATAAATTTTACATACATATTTCAAAATATACAATTTTGACTCATTAATACATGACAGAAAAAAATATTAAGACACAGGATGAGTGATTATACAAAAAATGTTTTTCTATGTTGCAGAGTGAATATTTGCCCATACTTTTTTACCCACCCTTCATTATATATACATTCCTTCTTAATTACTTGATGTGTGTTGTGGAATGGACAAATTGTACTCCTACCGAAAACTTCATTTAATCTGTCCTTCCTGTAAACAAAAATACGCAACATGATAATTTTGCATGATTATCAAGTTAACTTCATTGATTTGTAGGTTGTTCATATTATTTTCATTGTTTGCAATCTTAGTTGTTGTTGTTGTCATGTATGTCAGAATGTGCTTCAATTCAAGTAATCTAATATTGTGGCTATAGATGATAATGGAGAAATTCACAACAATTGAATTGTTTGTTTGGATATTTATACAATTTTGCACCTTAAATGAGGTTGGATCCATGGATTGGAAAAATGCAAGATATCACAATTTCATTTTGCATTTAACTATGTATAAAGGGGAAATCATGATTGATTAGAAGCTATCTTGCTTGGCATGTAACCAAGGGTATCTCACATAATTTGTTATTGAAAGGTCTTTTTTAAGAATTCGATCTCATTAGACTTTTATTAGAGATTTATATAAATTTTTCATGTGCTATCCATGGATAATGAATGTTACTAGAAGTTGGAAATGTGAAGAGGTATTGAAGACATTCTAAGGTCTCATTTTGTAACATCTTTTGGAATCCTCTATTTGATAATAAAAATATTTATTTTTCTATTAATTTTTTGGTTCTATTTAAAGTGTTCTTAATTGACAAAATAACATTTGTAAAATGAAATAGTGATTCTCCCCCTACCCTTCTCAGTATTTCCAACAGATAGACAAAACTGAACTGTAATGAAAATGACACAACTGAACTGAAATGAACTGTTAGACACAACTAAACTATAATCAAAATGAGACATCTGAATTGTAATAACAATGTAGTTCCATTAATAGCATTGACTCAAAAATAATTTTTTTCATAAATGTGTTGAGATATAAAAAAAGTACCAAAAAAATAAAGTGAGCTCGAATGATGGACATAATGGTTGTTTATGTTGCTATAATCTATCACAAGAAATAAGAACACCATAATAGGACTCCCACCATAATAACCCCAATAGCAATCACAAGAATACTGCATGTATTAAAAAACCACGTATATCAATGTCTGTCAATGAAAATTGGTGGAGAACATGCTAGATCCTACACATATCTCCCACATCTGCATCCATTGGATGATGCTTCACTAAGTATATCATCAACAACCCTTTCGACATCTTATTGGTAAGTTATGTTAAAACTTTGAAATTGTGCAACAATGTTTTTGGCTTGTTTGTGGAGGGGTTTGAAATTTTGTTTTTTGAATTGGTAAATTCCAATCATTTGATTGGTTATCAACTCTGGATTGGTGTAAGTGACAATTTCAGTTGCACGATAGTTCCTTCTTTCTCTTAGCCCATCAACTAGGGTAATATAATAGGCTTCATTATTTGTGGTTGTCTTAGGATCTTCTTTACTATTTTGATAGACTAGGCTTAGTGCTTCATTATGAAGAACAAATCTAGTTCATGCTTGGCCTAGGTTTGGATGGCACCAAACCTGGATGATCAATGACCAATTTTGCACCATCTTCAGAAGAAGAAAACAATTTAATGAAATATTGTTATATTGTTAAAACGAGGTTGCAACAAATTACTATTTCAGTAGTGGCAACTCATTGTTACTTTGGCAGAAAATCACAATTACAATGGCAGAAACTCACAATTACAATGGCTGCAACTCACTTTTACAGTGGTGGAAACTCATTGTTACAGTGGCAGAAACTCATTGTTATAATGGTAATGATTCACTGTTAGAGTGATGGAAACTCCTTGTTAGCGTGGCAAAAACTCACTGTAACATTGAGTTGTCACAACTGTAATAGTGAGTTGCTGCTAATAGGATAATAGCCACTGTAAAAATGAGTATTACAACAACACCACTATCACTTTATCAATAAACCATATTAACATGATAGCTCATCTTAACATGATAGGTCCTCCCGCACAAGGTTAACATGATAGCTCATATTGGTAGCTCTTGTTTCCTCTTTAATTATGTAAATATGATGAATTTTCCAATGGATGCATAATGAAAATATGAATCAATAAAAGTGTTCATGATATTAGCTATAAGAAATATGAGAATTGTTGGATGATGGAGATGTCTCATCAATTAGAAATTATAAAAAGCTAAGAATTTTCTCATTTGTTTCTATGACACATTAATTCCATGCCCATTTATACAATTTTATTTGTCTTTCTATATTTATTTTTTAGAAGCTTCAAACCATTATGAATTTCCTTCAATAATACAACATTCAATATGGAAATGAAATAATATCCTATGGTAAAGGACAACTCCTATTGAAGTACCTACACTTGAAATACTTATACTTGCATGGAGGATAAAAACAATATTCAAAATGAGAATGAGACAATGTATATATGGCAAAGGAATACTCCTATAGAAGTACCTACCCCTGAATGGAGGATAAAAACACATGTAAAAAAGGAATATCAAAATCATAATGACATTTGTATTAGAGTAGGTATCAAGATAATTAGCTTATCGATGATTTTATATTAAAAATAATTTTCTTAGTAAGATCCTTTCATTTTGCTTTGAATTCACATTATTATATATAAATATACACACCGAATTTTACAACCAATGTTATATATAAAAGTTATAAGGGTTAGTTCAATTGGTTCAATCAACTAATTTTTTTATTTTTTATATTCTTTGATGAATATTGGTTCAAAGAATACTCAAGTTTGATGTTGAGCCAAAGAAGATGGCAAGACAATTAAAAGGAATAAACCAACCAAAAAGTTAAAGTAAACTCTATGAAACAAACTTTGAAGCAATAAAAAAGAATTCATGAAGCTCACCACTCATGAAGCCCACTAACAAATTATAAACAACGATGATAAACGAGTTTCTACAACGATGACCAATGAGTTGCCGCATTGGAAACCCAGATAAGTGTCGTAGTGGAAACTCATTCATCAACTTTGCGAAACTTGTTGGTCACCGTCACTGAAACTCGCTTGTCACCATTGCGGCAACTCCCTGGAACAACATCTCGAAGCAAAAATAATGCAGATAATTGCAGATAATTTGTAGAAAATGCATATAATTTTAAAAAATAGTAAATTTACCTTTGCAAATGGTAACCCTGTCTCACTTGGCAGAAGAGAAATGCACTCAGCAAATTTCTAAAAACAGTGGGCAAGTCTCCCTTGTTTTCTCGCTCAATGGAATGAAAGCAACTCTCCCCTATTTCCTTGCTCGATGGAATGAAAGAAACTCTCCCTTGTTTTCTCGCTCGATGGAATGAAAGCAACTCTCCCCTGTTTCCTCGCTCGATGGAATGAAATTGAAATGAGAGGAGATGGAGTTTCCAGCCGCAAAATCTCAAGCATGAATCAGGCTGTGTGACGTTCCACTCACGACAGATTTGAGGATAATTCGATTGTACACAACATTTCCGGAGAACATTTACTTCCCACCCTCTAGTTAATTGCTAATGGATTTGCTAGTTCAAACTTGAAATTGGAGCCCTCACTCTATATACAACTTGGAGGTGGCCATTAGCGAAGGAGGGTGACCTATCACTTAGGTGAATGTGTGTCTAGGTGAGTTAGTTGAGTCTTCATGTCGTAACTGACAAGCTAGCTTGCAAACAAGAGCTGGACGTCCAGCGAGGAAACAGATGTTAATGTTCTAGAGCTCCATTTTGTTAATGTTAGGGAGGGATGTGACCTGATCGCTAGAAGATGACAACAAGGGGGCACAAAATTTGAAGGGTGTTTCATCTACCCATTAATCCACTCCAAAAAGTTTGCCTATTTAAAATATGCACTCCAAATAACACAAATTTGGGTGATGGATTTTAGGGAGGAAACAAAAAAAACCTTTTATAAGTGTTGTTGTATTTTATGGCTAGGAAAAATTTTACTTCCTTGTGTTTGTGTTGTCAATTTGATGATTTCTATTTAAAATATGCACTAAATTTGGATGATGGTTTTGAGAAAAAGAAAAATGAGAAAGCCTTTTATAAGTGTTGTTCTATTTAATTACTAGGAAAACATTTAGTTCCTTGTGCTTTCATTTTGGTGATTGTTATTTAAAATATGCACTTTGAACATCACAAATTTGGGTGATGGTTTTTTGCGGAAAAACCAAGAAAAACTTATGATTGTTATTTAAAATATGCACTATGAACATCACCAATTTGGGTGATGGTTTTTATGGAAATAACAAGAAAAACTTTTAAAATTGTTGTTCTATTTTATGGCTAGGAAAACATTTAGTTTCTTGTCATGTCAACTAAAGAGTCTGGATATTACTATCAAGTGAAATAATGGGATATTATATCTATAATAATATTTTCGGATCATCACTTATTTTAATTGAGATTTGATTGCATGGGAATTCAAAACAGAGAAGACTTGAACTACTCGCAAAAAAATTAGTTTGTAAGAAAACACGAAATGTTGAATTAAATAGTAGATGATAGAAATAAAATTCAAGTATATTCGATATTTTTAGACCTGTTACCGTATCATATGGTATTTCCGAATAATTCAGGATGAAGTCGTTCAATGTAAATAATTTTCGCAATGTTTTGGGATTAATAATTTCGGAACTTAATGGTGTTTCACGTTTTGTTTTTGGTTGATGACTCATAGTTTCAACTCTCCAATGGACTGGATGCTTGACAACTTGCAGCTGACGAGCCACGATGCAGTAAACTTGAGCGAGAGTTACATTGAGCGCATTAGGCTGCTGCTCGATGTTGTCGACACACTACGCAACCTTGGAGTAGTGAAAGAGCGAATCTGGCTCCCCATTATTGTTGTTATTGGAGATCAATCGTTTGGGAAGTCAAGTGTACTGGAATATTTTGCAGGGATTAGCCTCCCAACTGTTGGGAATAATGCTTAATTAGTTATGTAAATTGCTGACAAAGTAAGCAGCAGATTTTGTGTTGTCTGTAAAATTAAAGCAGCAGATTGTTAGGATGGTTAGTGCTGGAAGTTGTTGGAAATTTGCTGTAATGTCAGTAGATTGATCGCAAAGTTGATTGACAAATATTTTAGTAATAGTTTTACTATTTAAGAATGTACTTTATAGTTGAATTTAATATATGAGATTTGCAGCATTTCTTAGCTCACACAGTCAGTGTGTTTTTAATTGTTTTATCTTTTATATGTTTTTTTCTTCATAGTACTATTTTCTCATTTGGCTGGAAATAAGGCATTTCATATTCTACATATGGTATCAGAGCAGGTAAAATTTTTTTGGGTTAAAGCTGTATTGTTGGAATTTCGCCAAAGTTATTCATGTCAAATTCTAACCAGATGCTAGTTCTAGAATTTGATGGCAACGATTATGATTATTGGTGCATTAAGATGCTAACCTTTTTGATTGGAAAAGATTTGTGGGAGATTGTTGAATCAGGATATGAAGAGCCAGCTGATTCGAATGCTCTTACAGCCAATGAAAGAACAGCAAGAAAGGAAGCAAGGAAGAAGAATGCTCAAGCTTTGTTTCACATTCAGATAGCTCTTGATAAGAGCTTATTTCCAAGAATATCTGGAGAAAAAACTGCCAAAGCTGTCTGGGAGACTCTACAAGAAGCTTACCAAGGTAGTGATCAAGTTAAGGTGGTCAAGCTTCAGACATTGAGGCGAGATTTCGAGAATTCGAAGATGCAAGAAGCTGAAAGTATCAGTGACTATTGTGTGAGAGTCAAAGATGTGGTCAATAAAATGGCTACACTTGGAGAAGCTGTAAGTAATGAAGTTTTAATTAAAAAAGTATTGAGGTCTTTAACACATAGATGGAATCATGTTGCAATAATCATGGAAGAAAGTAAGGATTTAACAAAACTACAGTTTGATGAATTGGTTGGATCTTTGATGTCTCATGAAGAAAGATTGAAGGAAAGTTTTGAAGCTATAGAGAAAGCTTTTTCCTCTAAATTACAAATTACAAAGAATGAAGATGCAAGTAGCAGCGATACCAAAAGCCATCAAGGTCAAGGTAAATGGCAAAGCCAAAATTATTCAAGAGGTAGAGGAAGAGGTGGCTCAAGTGAAAGAGGTAGTTTCAGAGGAAGAAGTAGAGGTAGATTTGATAAGAGAAATGTTCAATGTTACCATTGTAACAGGTATGGTCACTTTGAAAGAGAATGCAGATTGAAAGAAGGTAAAATGCTAATTATGCTCATGAAAGTGGTGAGTATCCTCAAGGTCACTTATTTTTATCTTATGACAAAGGTGAAAATACTAGTAAAGATGTTTGGTACCTAGATTCTGGATGCTCTAACCATATGACAGGGGATGAGAAGTTGTTTTCAACAAAGGATGGAAGTTTCAAATCCAAGATCCAGTTTGGTGATGATAAATCATTGGAGGTTGCTGCCAAAGGAGCTATGGAGGTCCAAACAAAAGAAGGTATAAAGAGTGTTCATGACATTTATTATACTTCACAATTGAAGCATAATTTGTTGAGCAATGGACAGTTATGTGAGAAAAATTATAAAGTAGTCTTTCAAAATAAGACATGTACTATCTATGATAAGAATAAGGGAAATAGGGTGATCATTGTTGTGCCTATGACAAGAAATAGGATGTTTCCCTTGAGGTTTGATAAACATAACATCAATCTTGCTAATATGGCTTATGAGGATTAAGGTTGGTTATGGCATCTCAGGTATGGGCATTTAAATTTTCATAGTTTGAAGTTTCTAACCTCACATGCATTAGTTTCTGGTTTGCCCAAGGTAGAAGAGCATAAGGAGGTTTGTGAAGGATGTGCTAAAGGAAAGCATGCAAGGGAAAGGTTTCCAAAGGGTAGTGCATGGAGGGCTTGTCACCCACTTCAGCTTGTTCATTCAGACATATGTGGTCCTATGCAGACTAAGAGTTTGGGTAAGTCATCATATTTCATCACTTTTATTGATGATTACTCACGAAATTGTTGGGTTTATTTTTTGAAGGCCAAAAGTGAAGCCCTGGATACATTCAATAAATTCAAATCCCTTGTAGAAAATGAGAGAGGGTGCAAGATCAAATGTTTGCGGACTGACCGTGGGGGAGAATTCTGCTCAAAAGCTTTCTAGAGTTATTGTGATATGAATGGCATCAGGAGGCAGCATACTACAGCATACACACCCCAACATAATGGCATAGCTGAAAGGAAAAATCATACTGTGGTTGAAATGGCAAGATGCATGCTACAAACTAAGGGATTGAGCAACACTTATTGGGGAGATGCAGTTGCTACAGCAGTATACATCCTGAACCATAGCCCCACCAGTGCACTGGAAAATATGACATCTTATGAAGCTTGGTATGGAAAAAAGCCTAATGTTAATCATTTCAAAGTTTTTGGTTGTTTGGCTTATGTGCATGTACCTGATCAGAATAGAAAAAAGTTAGATGCAAAGAGTGAGTTATGTATTTTTATTGGGTATAGTGAGATAAGAAAGGCTAATAAATTGTATAATCCTCTAACTAACAAGCTTATTGTCTCAAGAGATGTAATTTTTGATGAAGGGGGAGTTTATGGTCATCAAAAAAGCCATGTTGAGAAGACAAAATCTGTTTTGAATGATATAATTGTTGATAATGATAATGAGCAGCCAGCTAATGTTTCTGTAATTAGTGGCTTAACTCCACCAAGCAGCCCTTCATCAATTTCTTCAACATCAAGTTCAAGTCCAACTTCTTCTCCAAGTTCTACAAGGAAGGTAAAAAGATTGAGTGATATTTATGAGAGGAGTGAAAATCAAGCACATGAAGAAAGCCCAATAGGTGAGATAGTCAATTTTTCTTTATTAGCTAAGGATGAATTTGAACCATCATGTTTTGAAGATGCATGTACTAATGAGGTTTGGATGCAAGCCATGCAAGAAGAGATGGATTCCATTCAAAGGAATGACACTTGGAAGTTGACAAAGCTTCCACATGACAAGGAAAAGATTGGCACCAAATGGGTCTATAAGACTAAATTTAACAGTAATGGGAGTGTTGAAAGACACAAAGCAAGATTAGTTGCTAAAGGATTCACACAGAAGTATGGAATTGATTATGAAGAGACATTTGCACCAGTAGCAAGATAGGAGACCATTAGAATGTTGATTTCATTAGCAGCTCATAAAAAGTGGAGCATACATCATATGGATGTGAAAAGTGCCTTCTTCAATGGGTACTTAGAAGAGGAAGTATATGTGGAGCAGCCACAAGGTTTTGAAGTGGAAGGAAAGGAGAATAATGTCTACAAGTTGAAGAAGGCTTTGTATGGCCTTAAGCAAGCACCAAGAGCGTGGTATGCAAGGATTGATGGATACTTTCTGGAAAATGGCTTCCAGAGAAGTAAGAATGATCCTACCCTTTACTACAAACAAGAAGGTATTGATATTTTAATCATAAGTTTGTATGTTGATGATCTATTGTATATGGGTAGTATTTCTAAGATGAGTGATAAATTCAAAGCTGCTATGATGAATGAATTTGAGATGAAAGATCTAGGCATCATGAAATATTTTCTAGGAATGGAGGTTTATCAAAGTAGGGATGAGATTTTCATTTGTCAGACAAAGTATGCACAGGATATGCTAAATAAATTTGATATGCTTGATTGTCATCCATCCCCTACTCCAAGTGCTCATGGAGAGGTGTTATGTAGAGATGATGGTGCTGATTTAGCTTATGAGAAAACTGACAGAAGTATTGTGGGGAGCTTGATCTTTCTAACCCACACAAGGCCTGATATTACATATTCAGTTTCACTTGTTTCAAGGTATATGACAAATCCATCTGAAATACATATGAAGGCAGCCAAGAGGATTTTAAGGTATGTGAAAGGCACTCTAAATTTTGGTATTCATTACTACTCTTCTGAAAAGTTCAATCTTGTTGGATTTAGTGATTCAGATTGGGGAGGTAGTCTTGATGACCGTAAGTCCACATCTGGAAATTGTTTCTCTTTTGGTTCCGGTTTGATTACATGGAGCTCAAAAAAACAAAGCATTGTTGCCCTCTCATCCACAGAAGCGGAGTATGTTGCAGTTACCTCAACAGGTACACAAGCTCTTTGGCTCAGAAATTTTTTGGAAGAAATTGGAGAAAAACAAGTTCAACCTACAGTGATTTATTGTGATAATGTAAGTGCCATCAAGTTAGCAAAGAATCCAGTTCATCACAACAGGACAAAGCATTTTGACCTGAAATATCACTTCATTAGAGATTTAGTGTAGAAGAAGGAGATTGAATTGAAGCATATAAATACTCAGCATCAACTAGCATATATATTCACTAAAGCAGTTCCAAAATATCAGTTTTTGGCATTACGAGATAAGATAGTAAATCCTCATTAATCATTAAGGGGGATTGTTGGGAATAATGCTTAATTAGTTATGTAAATTGCTGACAAAGTAAGCAACAAATTTTGTGTTGTCTGTAAAATTAAAGCAGCAGATTGTTAGGATGGTCAGTGCTGGAAGTTGCTGGAAATTCGCTATAATGCGAGTAGATTGATTGCATAGTTGATTGAAAAATATTTTAGTAATAGTTTTACTATTTAAGAATGTAGTTTATAGTTGAATTTAATATATGAGATTTGCAGCATTTCTTAGCTCACACAGTCAGTGTGTTTTTAATTGTTTTATCTTTTATATGTTTTTTTTCTTCATAGTACTGTTTTCTCATTTGGCTGGAAATAAGGCATTTCATATTCTACACCAACGGGGCAAGGGATTTGTACGATACTCCCTCTTATTACGAGATTACAAAGCTGCAAGCCGGAGGAATGTGAGATTGTGATTGAATACAATGGAAAAAGGAGGAAAATTTTAGAAGCAGAGATTAAACAAACGCTAGATACAGTTACGGAAGAGATTGCAAGAAGCCAGAAGGGTATAGGTGATACGCTAGTGACACTTCATGTCAAAAAGCCGGATGCTCCAGATTTGACTATGGTTGATCTACTTGGGATAACAAGGGTCGTTGTGCATGGGCAACTAAGAGATATTTATGAACAGATAGCAAATATAATCAAACAACAAATTACTCCCAAGGAGAGAATCATACTTAACGTGTTGTTCGCAACTGAAGATTTTCCAACCTGTGAGTCAATAAAAATGTCTCAGGATGTTGACCCAGAAGTTGAAAGAACTTTGGCCATGGTAACAAAAGTTGACAGAGCTCCTAAGGGTCTTTTGGAGAAAATGACAAGGGACGCTGTTAATATTGGTCACGATTATATTTGTGTGCAGAATAGAGTAGGGATTGAGTCTACTGCAGAAGCAAGACAAAGGGAAAGTGATATGTTCAGAACAGATCCTCATCTTTCTAGCATTGATAAATCAATGGTTGGAATACCCATATTGGCAGAAAAATTAATGCAGATTCAAGTAATGGGAATATGTTAGTGCCTTCTTGATATTATAAAAAAGATTGATTCCACACTTTCCAAGAGGCGGGCAGAGATGGCTGCATTTCCTAAGCGTTTCTTTTTTTTCTGCAGATGTGATACTGTTGGCAAAAACAAGGAAACATCCATGGGGCAAGGGATTGGAATCTCTAGTCAATCAATAAAAATGATTCTCCTTACAATAGTTCGGGCATTCATCGGTTTTATATGAGCCTCTTCAGTTACATAACCGATGTTTCGGTATAAAACTAACTTCTTAATAACTAATACATTTTACCCAAATTTACATAATTAGTTGTCAACTACCAACAAACTCCACCTTGACAACAAATTTCTTAATCCCTTGCTCATGCCAATTCATCATCTTTTTTGCAAGCCAAGAGAAGCTAAACACCATCGCAGCTTCTCTACTGTAATTGGATTTGTTAATATGTCTGCAAAATTCTCTCGTGTATGGACCTTTTGAAGAGCTACTTTTCCACCATCGATCACATGTCTCAGAAAATGATACCTTACATCAATGTGCTTGGTTTTTCTATGATAAGCAAGATTTGTAGCCAAGTGAATAGCACTTTGATTGTCACAAATTACATTCACTTTCTCCTGTGTCCTTCCAATCTCATCAAATAGACCCTTTAACCAGATTGCTTCTTTACTGGCATCTGAAGCAACTATATATTCTGCTTCGGTAGTGGACAATGCAACTGTTTCTTGAAGCTTTGACATCCAACTAATTACTCCACCTGTAAGAGTAAAGACATAACTTATATTAGATCTTCATTTGTCCAAATCACCTGCATAATCAGCATCTACATATCCACAGACTGATCCTTCACTACCATTAAAGATGACGCAATGGTCACTTGTGCCTCTTAGATATCAAAGAATCCATTTCACTGCTCGCCAATGTTCTTCACCTGGATTTTCCATGAACCCATTGACAACTCCAACTGCATGTGAAACTTCAGGTCTTGTAGATACCATCGCATACATTAAGTTGCCTACAACATTTGCATATGGTACATGAGACATATGTTGCGTTGCTTCATCAGCTCTAGGACTCAAAACCAAAGAAAGCTTAAAATGGGAAGCTAATGGAACAATAACAGGTTTCACATTGTTCATATAGAAATTTTCAAGTACTTTCTCCACATACTTAGAATGTGATAACCAATGCTTACCATTTTTCCTGTCTCTGTGTATCTCCATGCCCAAGATATGTTTTTCTGCTCCAAGATCCTTCATATCAAACGTCCTAGAAAGCTGAGCCTTTAACTTGCTGATCTCTTCCATGCTTTTGCTTACAATAAGCATATCGTCAACATACAAAGCTAAGATAATGAATATGCCATTGAAACTCTTGAATTATACACAATGATCATACTCACTTCTTATAAAGTTCTGGCTCACCATGAAGGAGTCAAACTTCTTGTACCATTGTATGGGAGACTGCCTTAGACCATACAATGATTTCCTGAGATTGCAAACTAATCTTCTGCTGCGACCTTGTACAAAACCTTATGGTTGTTCCATATATAACTCTTCATTCAAATCACCATGTCAAAAAGTTGTTTTAATATCTAACTCTTCTAACTCAAGGTTAAGTAATGCAATTAGTGCCAACATAGTATGAATAGAAACAAGTTTTACAACTGGTGAAAACAATCTCATGAAAGTCGATACCTTCAACCTGAGAATACCCTTTTGCTACCAGTCTCACCTTATACCTTTCGATACTTCCATCAACTTTTTGTTTCAGTTTGAAGACCCATTTGCATCCAACAACACTTCTTCCTTCAGGAAGTTATACAAGATCCCAAGTATTGTTCTTGGCTAAGGAATCCATTTCTTCTTCCATAGCCATTTTCCACTTTTCACCATCCGTATCACCTACTGATTTCTAATAACAAGAAGGTTCCCCATCTTCAGTAATCAAAGAAAAAGATGAAGCAAAATCTTCATACCTTTTGGGAGTTTTTCTTTCCCTTGTAGACCTTCTTAGAGTCATTGGTTGCTGAACTGGTTCAGAAACTTGAGCTGGTTCAGAAACTTCAACAACTTCCTTTGTATCTTCAACACCTTTTTCTCCAGAAGTGTCTTCTTCCTTTTGACTGTCACCAAAAAATATAGCCTCCAGCTGAACTTGTTGATTTGGCGATACCTGTTCCTGTTCAATTCTTTCAACATTTGACTTTAAAAAAGAAGATTCATCAAATGTTACATGTCTACTAATGATTATCTTCCGCGATGTAGGATCCCACAACCTGTATCCTTTCACTGCATAGTCATACCCAACAAAGACATAACATTTCGATTTTGGAGCTAATTTTGAACGCTGATTTTTAGGAATAAGAGAATAAGCATGACAACAAAATATCATTAAATGTGAATAATCACAAGACTCCCTGTCCAAACCTCTTCAGGAATTTTACAATTAATTGCTACTAAAGGTGATTTGTTAACTAAATAAAAAGCAGTGGATACTGCTTCTGCCCACAACTCCTTTTGCAAGTTAGCATTGTTGATCATGTTTCTGGCTCTTTCCATAAGAGTTCGATTCATACGTTCAACAACACCATTTTACTGAGGAGTGTAAACAACAGTTTTGTGTCTAAGAATTCCTTCATCCTTACAACATTGTTCAAATTCTATTGAAGTGAATTCACCACCATTGTCAGTTCTTAAACATTTAATTGATTTCCATGTTCTTTTCTCTACCATTGCTTTGAATTGTTTAAAGAAATTGAATACATCAGCATTCTTTTTTAGCATAAAGACCCAAACTTTACGAGAGAAATAATCAATAAACGTTAAAAAATATAGGGCACCTCCATATGATACAATAGGAGATGGTCCCCACAGATTAGAATGAATATAGTCTAAAATATCTTTACTATTATGATTCCCAATTTTAAATCTTTGTTTACACTATTTTCCATACACATAATGTTTACAGAAATCCAACTTCAAGGATTTCAAATCAGGAAGTGATTTACGTTTCATCAGTACCTGAGACCTTTCTCACTCATGTGACCCAATCATTGATGCCATAGACGAGTACCTTCTTCTTCTTTTTCTGACACAATCGCTGCTTCACTGACCTGAGTACTTCCTCTAAGTCTGTAAAGATTTCTGAACTTTTCTGCTTTCATAACAACTAGGGTGTCTTTAAAGACTTTCAACACTCCATTCTAACATGTAAACTTATAACCATCTGAATCCAACACTCCTAAAGAAATCAATCTTTTCTCAAATTAGGTACATGTCTAACACTAGTTAATGTTCTAACTGTGTTATCATACATTTTAATCCTAATATTTCCCATCCCAACAGTTTGACATGATACATTATTACCCATAAACACATAACTACCATTTACATTTTCATATGAAGTAAACCAATTTTTGTGTGGACACATGTGATGAGAAGCACCAGAGTCTAATAGCTAGCTTTCAACACCCTGAGAGACATTACATGAAGTTTCATCTATCATACATAATCCTTCAGCAGATAAAACTTCGTCCATCATACCTGAATCAACCTTATTTTCTTCCTTCTTCGGGTTATCAGACTCTTGTCATTTCCAACAATCTTTCTTCAGGGGTCCAATTTTGTAGCAGTGCCAACATTTTGCCTTACACTTCATTCCCTTTAATTTAGATCTAGAAGACCCCTTATTTTTTCTCCTCTTTCCTTTGACTGTCCTCTAGATATCATGGCTTCTGATGCAGCTGTTTCATTACTCGATTTCCTTCGTACTTCTTCAGACAAGAGAGCTCCCACAACTGATTCAAATTTCAAAGAATCAACAGTGCTCAAACTGATTGAAGTTACGAAGTGATCCCATGATTCGGGCAGAGAACATAGCAAGGTTATAGCTTTGTTTTCTTCCTGAATTTTAACTTCCATATTTGTTAATTGGCATATAAGTGTATTAAAAACATTCAAATTTTTTGTAACTTTTGAACCCTCCTTCATTCGAAGACTGTACAATTGTATTTTCAAATAAATTCTATTAGTTGACGACTTTGTCATGTATAGTTTTTCCAATTTTTCCCATAAGCCTGAAGTTTTACTCTCTTCAACAATGTTGAAGAGAACTTCATCCGCCAGGCATAACCTGATGGTACTGAGAGCTCAGGCATCCATGTCCTCCCAGTCTAAATCAGTCATGCTTGGAGGTTTCTTATTTTCCTTGTCCAATGACTTGTGCAACCCTTGTTGCACCAGAAAATCCCTAACTTTCAATTTCCAAAGAGAAAAGTTGCTCTTGCCGGTGAATTTCTTCACCTTGAACTTTGCATTCGACATCTTGGCCATTTTCTTCCTACTAACCCTTCCTCCTAGGGTTTCTATCTTTCACCTCCTAAGGTTTCTTTTTTTTTTTTTTTCTTTTTTTTACATTTTTTTTTTCACCTATAGTTTCCAAGTTACTTGAGTTTCTTTAAAAACTAAACAGAAAATCTAGAAAACCTACACCAGAATTCTTTTGGCCCTTTTTTTTTCCAAATTTAATGGAAAAATATCTCGGTTTTCTGAACAAATTTGAAAATATTTAATGTGATTCATTAACAATATGAATCACAAAAGCCTCAATTCAACAACTGAAAATATTTTCTTTCAAAGAGAAAAAAAACATATATATTTTTTTCACAAATACCCCGATTTTTCAATGAGTAACAATACTGGATTTTTCCTTCAAAAAATCCCTCTTCACGCAGTTCTGGACAATACCCCTCCTCGGTTGGATGTAGGACCACTAGCAGTTGAAGCCCTTGATAGTGTTCCTCCAACGTGCAGGGACAGTGTATGACTGCGGGCTCATAATATCTGCTCTGTCCTCGACAGCACTATCTTCAAGGAAAAATTAGGCGGCTTCCTCTTAAAAGAAAAAACTCTGCTCAACGGCTCCCGTCTTGGCAGCAGTTACTCCTCTCAACAGCGGCTATCTCTTTTTAAAAAACTTCATCTATCAATACTCAACAGTTACTCCTTTTGACAGCGGCTATCTCTTTTAAAAAAAAACTTAGCGGTCAACACTTAGTCAGCGGAAATTACTCCTTAAAACAAAATTCAACCGGCTCCTAAAAAAAGTTGTCTCCTCATCAACCTCTGGGTGGCAATTTTCAATAGCGGCTTTGGCTGACTATGCTGCTCTTAGACGGTTCATTCCTTAAGGTAGCCTATATCATGCTCACTTAATAGATTGCTCTGATACCACTTGTTGGAAAAAACAAGTAAACATCCACGGGGCAAGGGATTGGAATCTTTATTCAATCAATAAAAATGATTTTCCTTACAATAGTTTGGGCATTCATCAATTTTATATGAGCCTCCTTAGTTACATAACCGATGTTTCGATATAAAACTAACTTGTTAATAACTAATACATTTAACCCAAATTTACATAATTAGTTGTCAACTACCAACAGATGCTTGAGTTTATGAAAGAAATTGATTCCATCCAGGGTACGTTAAACATGATTGCTATGATGGGGGACTTTGAAGAGTTCGAGGATGAACTTGATATGCATTGCACTGCTTGTTTGAATAGGATGTTCAATACCTATTCTCATGATCTGCTCAAAGTAAGCGCAATATCAGGAGAACATTTTCTATCCGAGGAATTAATGTTACTGGAAGAGGCACAGGGAATCACTCTTGCAAACTTTTTACCCCCTCCTTCTCTTGTAACTTTGTTGAAGAATCACATTGATTCTGTGTCCGAGACAAGCAGAGACTTTGTTAACCATGTCGACGACTACTTGGACAAAGTCATCTGTTGCGTGGTTGATGTTAAGACACATATCTATGTGGAGTTGTAGTGGGTATCAATGAGAGATTTTCAAGATTTGATTGGGAGAAAGTAGGATGAATGTGTCAAGTGTGTTGAAGATATGATGGAAATGGAGAAGCGGATAGTTCTCACAATGAATCCCAGTTATGCTGAACCCTTCTTCAAGTTGTAAGAAAAGAAAAAAGAATTCATTATGACCTTAAAAAACAACTCAAAGACGGATATTATAAGCATTACGATAACTCATAGCAATGTCGAGAATGAATAATGGTCTGCAACTGGAGTTAGGGTTGAAGGTGTGCTAGGGTTTGGACTGTGGGAAGCATGGTGGCACATGCACGGGGGAGTGCGGCTCCCCCCTATAGTCAGGTAGTTACAAGCAATAATAAGGAAGCAAGAAAGAAACACATTAAAAAACCTCTGGAAAAGGCAGGAGAAGCAAAAGGCAAAGGAATATTGGTAGGAAATGGACTTCAGGAACAAAAAGGGGATAAACCGAAAACAAACAGAGAGAAGGAGAATGAAGGAAGCCATGGAAAACATCCTTCCATAATGACAACGGGTCTCTGCAAACCCAAGTCAAGTACCATTCCAAGGGTCTTTTTGAGCGATCCTGCGCTTCAAGCACATAGGGATCACATGACAGAACATGTAATCATTTGCAAGTTTATGGGGCTATGGCCGACGGAGAGGGTGCTACATATCTGGATAAGGAGTCATTGGAAGCCTAAGGAAGAAATACACCTACATCTGGGGTCTAAGGGCTTCTTCACAGTGGTGTTCATGAGCCTAGAGGATACGGACAGAGTGTTCGAAGGAGGCCCTTATTTCTATGCTATGGCAGGACTCTACATGCGGCCATGGAAGATGAACTTTGTCCCGAAGCATGAAACTTTCACATTGGTATCGGTATGGATTAGATTGTACTCCCTTCCTATGGATTATTGACTATCAGAATCTCTGAAAACAATAGGCAATAAGCTGGGACACTTCCTAAAGATCTCAGAGACAACTCTGAAAGGAAAATACACCTCCTTTGCCCGGATTTGTGTGGAAATGGATTTATCTGGAGCTCTTCTGGAAGCAATAACTCTGGAGGTGTATGATGAAGAATGGGTACAAACGGTGGACTATGAGCAAATCCCATTTAGGTTTCAAAAATTTCATGAACATGGGCATCTATTCAGAGACTTCCCAACAAATAATAGGGAAGGAAAGGCAAAAACTGCTGAAGATAAGGATCAGGAGGGTTTCACCAAGGTCAGGAGCAGAGGGAAAGGTGGTAAACTTCCACAAAAGAATATGAATGAGGATAGACAATCAAGACATAATCAGTTCAAAATATTAGAGGAAGAAGAGGGGAGCAAGGAAATAGTCCAGGATATGGAGAACATAATCAATGAAAAGGAGAAGGAAGACAACATGGAGGACATTACGATAGATAACCAGCAAAAGGATGACCTACCGATCTGCATGGAGATAAGTAAGGACCAGTATATGACTCCAAGTGAAGTGGGAATGGAGGACTTTGAACTATAAGAGATTCTAGATAAAGAAAATCTAGATCTAGAAAAATTTCTGGAACAAGGAACAACTACAGGAGTAGACTCCCTACCAAGGGAGGACTTTGACAGGGTTCAACAGCTCTTTCTATGGAGATCACAAGCAAATGGAACTAGAATCAAAATAAATAATGAAATTCAAGGGCATAGTGGAGTCATTATAATGGAAAATGTACAGACACAATTGTCAAAGAACTCAAGAAGGAAAAGAGGAAGGAAAAGACAGAATGAGCTACTCAACGAATGTGGGAAACTATTGATTAATTCAGGTAAGATGAAAGATATTACCAACTACTCCTTTACTAATCTTTCTTAATGAAGCTCACAACCTGGAATATAAGAGGCATAGGAAATAAAATGAAACAAAGAACTCTCAGTCACAGAATTAAGGAAGAAAAACAAAATATGATCTTTATTCAGGAAACAAAATGTTCGATGGAAAAGATCAGAGAAATTCACAACAAATGGCTAATCAGATATGAATACTTAGAGGTTAAAGCAAACAAATCAACGGGGGGGATTCTCACATTGTGGTATCCACAGAAATTTGGGATCCTAGATGCTGAAGCATCCATGAACTATCTTTCTATGGTTTGTCAACCTATTGGGGATAAGGAAGTTTACATGACAACAAATGTTTATGGACCAAAAAAGGAAGCAGAAAAACTCTAGCTTCTCATCTCCCTTGAGGATCTCATAGCTAGATACCTCAATTTGCCCTGGATTGTTGCAGGAGATTTCAATATGATAAGATCTCTCTCAAAGAAAAGAGGAGGTATTAGACAGTTAGGAAGAGATTCCTTGGCTTTCCAAATTTTTATAATGAACATGGGGCTAGTGGACACTGAAACAATAAATGGAACCTCCACCTGGAACAACAAGAGAGGAGGAGCCGCTCAAGTTGCTTCCAAACTGGATAGATTTATTATTTCAGAGAACCTCCTCGTAGGCCCAACCATGAAAGCTTCTATTCTGCCCCTTGGAGGATCGGATCACTGGCCAGTACAGTGGGAAGCTACATTTATGGGCACACCCAGAAATAGACCTTTCAGGTTTGAAAATGCCTGGCTTTATCACGCTGAATTCATCAGTAATATTGGGAAATGGTGGAGAGAAGATATGAACATCCAAGGCACTAAAATGTTTATGCTCCATCAGAGACTCAAATACATCAAATCTAAACTTGAAGAGTGGAACAAAAAGGAATTTGGGGATATCTTAAGAGCCAAAAAAGAAGTTCAGCAGAAGCTACAAGAGATTATTCAGATAAACATCATAGATGGATTTACCGAGGAGCGGCTAAAGCTTACTGACTCTTTGCAGGAAGAATGGGAAGAGCGATGCTTGCAAGAGGAAATTTTCTGGTGGAAGAAATCAAGGATACAATGGATTAGGGAGGGGGAAAGGAATATAAAATTCTTTCATAAATCCACCATGGCTCATAGGGCACATAACAAAATCACCAAGCTGAAAGAGTCTCAAGGAATGGAGCTTGTCTCTCACAACGATATGGAATCAATCCTAGTACAACACTTCCTCAATATAGCAGAGGAACCCTTGGAGGACAGATCCAAGTTCATTGAACAATTCACTCAAAACATCCCTCAACTGGTCACCAGAGAAGATAACCATAATCTCAATAGGCCAATGTTAGAAGAGGAAGTCAGCGAAGTGATCAATAAAATGCAAAATGGAAAAGCACAAGGCCCGCATGGGTTCATGTGGACTTTTTCAAACCCTGCTGGGAAACAGTCAAACAAGATATCCTTGAGGTTGTGGAAGACTCAAGAAAATCTAAAAAAGTTCTAAAGGCTCTTAACGCTTCCTTCATAACTCTGATCCCAAGACATGAAAATTCCATGACTCCAGATGGTTTAAGATCCATAGCCCTATGTAATGTGGTGTACAAAATCATTTCCAAAGTGATGGCCAATAGACTCAAGCCCCTTCTACCATATCTAACCTTGGAGGAGCAAACGAGATACGTGGAAGGAAGACAAATCCTCAACCACATCATACAGGCACATAAGGTGGTACGCTCCCTCGAAAGCAACAAACAATCTAGTATGATCATTCAGTTGGACCTAGAGAAAGCCTATGACAAACTAAGTTTGTCTTATATAAGAGAAATTCTAAGGGCCTATGGATTCGACCAAAATTGGATAAGATGGGTTATGGCACTTGTCACCATGACCAGTTTCTCTATACTGCTCAATGGAGCTCCATCAAGAACCTTCACTCCATCCAGAGGTCTCAGACAGGGAGATCCGCTCTCACCTTTCCTCTTCATTCTCATGATGGAAGGGCTAGGTAGAGCATTCAAAGTGGCAAATGCTGAAGGACGTATCCAGGGTATCAAACTCACCAAAGATGGAGAAGTGAACACTCATCAACAATTTTTGGATGATACGATGCTACAGGGTATACCCACAGTCAGAGAAGCCAGAGAGATCAAACATATCTTAAATGACTTTGCTATGGCATCAGGCATAGAGGTAAGCCTCAACAAATCCAAAGTTTTTTTCTTCAATACCAATATTTCTATTCAGAGGAATATTACCAGAATTCTTGGGTTTCAAAGGGAACAACTACCTTCCAAGTATTTAGGCATACCTCTTACTGATAAACCTTTGAGCAAGATTGTATGGGAGCCAACAATCAACAAACTTCAGGATAAGGTCATGAAATGAACACATAGGTCACTAAATTTGGCAGGTCGCCTGGTGCTCACACAAGCGATCTTGCAGGCTATTCCCATTTTCATGTTCTCAGCTCTTCCTGCTCCTAAAGGCATTATGCAACAAATTAGGAGTAGACAAAGGGTTTTCCTGTGGAGCAGAGGTGAAGAAAAAAGGAGTGGGCCTTAGTAGCATGGGACAAGATATGCAAGCCTAAAAGCCATGGTGGCTTGGGGCTTCATGACCCTCAAACCCTTAGTAGAGTTATATGAGCCAAACTTTGGTGGAGATGGATTAAGGAATCAGAAACTCCCTGGGCTAAGCTGTGGAAACAAAAATATGCCAAGTATTGGCAGGAAAAGGATCACATTAGAATGTCAGGGCAAATCAAGGGCTCCCATATTTAGAATCTGGCTGCAACACAGATTCTGGGAAATTCGAGCAGGGAACCTAGCAATAATTTGGGAGGACAACTGGCAACAGGAACCCATCCTATATAAGGATAAATTAGTAGTTCTTAAGAGAGACACAAAATACAAAGGGCTAATTATGGTAAAATATTTCTGGGACAAGGATGGGGATAATGGAAAATGGAGGACTTGGAGGAATCTGGGCCACAAGGATGATAGTCGTTTGAAGGCCCTGGCAAGAACGCTCGCCCAAGAGCTAGAGCATAGAAGGATTCTAGTATCCTCCTTACCTGAACAATTAATATGGGGAAAGAACATAGAAGGTAACTTCAACTTCAAAGAAGCTAAACAGGAAGTAACATGATTTAACTATACGAATCCTGATCTAGTCTGGAAGAAACTATGACAAAACCCCCCACTGGATGAAAATAAAGTTATTCATCTGGTTAGTGCATCAAAGGAAAATCTTAACCTGGGAGAATCTAAAAAAAAAAGGCTTTATTGGCCCCTCCCAATGCTATTTCCGTGGATCTCAAGAGGAGACAATGGATCACCTTCTCAACCTCTATCCTTTCACATCAAATGTTTGGGATTGGCTGGCCTCAATATTTAGGCAAACAGACAGGGATAGTCTCAACATTTCCAATACTTGAAGAACTGGCAGGTAAATTTCTCAGGGAATGAAATCATTAATAAAGCCTAGATTCTGGTACCAGGCTTTGTTATCTGAAATTTTTGGAAAGAGCGCAACAATCAGATCTTCAAAGACAAAGCAAGAGAGCCCAAATACATAATTGATCATATATTGAGGTAGCTCAAAGATACAATAAGAATTATGTGAAGGAATCTTCCTAAAGATCCTCCTTCGGCCCAAGAGGTGAGCATTCTTATGCAGTTGGGTCTGCAATCCATAAACCCACAGGGCTTAATCAAGGGAGTAAGCCAAATTAATGCAAATATTAATATTTGGCAGCCTTCTCCTCATGGCTTCCTAAAGGTTAATATAGATGGAGCTTCTAAAGGCAATCTAGGGTTAGCTGGCTTTAGAGGGGTTATAAGAGATGAACAGGGTTAAATAAAGAAAATCTTCCATGGCCACTTAGGTAAGGCTACTAATAACATGGCGGAGCTCATGGCACTAGAACAAGGCTTGGAAATATTGTTAGTTTCTAATTTCCACAATGTCATCATAGAAGCAGATTCGGAATTGATTATTAGAGCAGCCAAGAAAATATGTTATGGTACTTCTCGATACAAAGTTTCTAAGCACTGGAGGCTTCTGCAAGTCTTTCACCATATCCACTTCCATCTGCAAACCTTAAAAACGGTCAGCTTTGTCCATGTGAAGAGGAAGGCTAACATGTTAGCGAATCGCTTGGCGAATGAGGGAGTCACCAACAAGGTTAAGGATTCTCGGTATGAATGGGATCTTGTACCCCTAGGCAAACTATTGGAGGACTGTCTCTGCCAGGCAGAAAAAGATATAGAGCTATGGATTCACAGGCTAGACTGATATGGTACATAAGATAGGAGGGAGGATAGGGTACCTTAAATTGTCTGCCCTCTTGGGGTTTGGGTAGCAAGCCACAACGTAGTATTTCTTCGGAAGCACCCTGGAAGTCCTACAGAGTAGGTCTTCCATGGAACAAAACTTTGGGTGGAATTATTAATGGTGTTTTGGGTCTAACAATGATGGTGGGAGGACAACACAAGAACCGCCCAATGCGCAAGATCAATGGTTACCGCTTGGCGAAAGAGTGAAGTAGTTATTCCACAAGGAGTTGTTTTGTAAAACCACAAGAGGTTTATCGGGCAGGGCCTAAGTGGTATCAAGTTTTTTTGAGGAAGACTCCGATTCCACTCAGCATGCGACATGTAGCAGGAGGAGGTGAGAGAATACTGCTCTCATTAGATGGTTATCCCTCATGCGACTTGTCCACCCGATATCTCCGTAAACCGTTGGATCATCAGCAGCAGATCAACGGTGTATGTTTGATCATGCAAGTCAGCTTGGTTTCTAGAACCCAAAAAGAGTTTAGATGGTTGGAATAGAGATTACGTTGGGTCCGTATGATTGGTTTGGTGTGGGTTGTAGTGGGCCCGCGTTCAGTGCAAGTTCAGTGGTTACTGATAGGCTGGTTTAGAAGCTTGACCAATTGGTATATTGATTTCTTGTTGTTCAGAGGGAACGGGGTCCGGTTTGTTGACTTCGTAGGGTTTTGGATGTGGGGTTCGGTTTTGTGACTGCTCTGCTGTCTGTTGTACTCTCACGAGACTGCATTTGGTAAATTATGTATTTTTACTAGATTAATAGAAGGTCCTACACTTACCTGATAAAAAAAACAATTCAAAGACAATTTGCATCGAAGGCATTGGAGAAACTAAATTGGAAAAAGTGTCAAACATCAGCAGTGGTGACCTCGAGGCGGCCTTTGCGTTGAAGATTAGCCTTATTGCTTATTGGAATGTAGTAAGGTTGAGGCTAGTTGACCAGATTCCACTCCACCTGCGGTTCATGGTGCAAAAGTTGGTTGAAAGCGACATTGTCGCCAAGATCATAAAGCATGTGGCTGAGCGAAGTTTAGATATGATGGAGCATGTGCTTGAAGAAAGTCCAGTAATAGCTACTAAGAGAAAGAACCTCAATAACAATGTTGAACGGTCTAAACTCATTGGTAGCTCTCAGAAGCTCAGTATCAATGATGCATAAAGTATTATCAATGGTTAAATACTGTTGCTCAGTAGTCTGCATTTTGTGCATTTCCATTTTCATAGGTTTTGTCACTTCATCCAGTTCAGGTGTTGATGAATTCTTGAAATTGTTTATGGATTTTCTCAGGACTATACACAAGTTATCTTTGATGTTTAAGGACATCGTTATGGTTTACGTTAACTTTCTTTTGGTTTAATATTCTTCATGGTTGAATCTTGATGTCCATTATTCTATGTTTTGTTTTGTGCATTTTCATTTTCATAGCTCTTTGTCGTGTTAAGCAACCCATGAGTAGATAAGTTTGCAAATTATTTATGAACTTTCTCAATATCAAAGTTTTAGATTCTTTGTATTTGATATACTAGTTATCAAGGTTTAAGGTGTCTCAAAACATTGTTTAAATTTATACTTTTTGGTTTTAGGTCTTAACACATCTTACTCTTTGTTTTGGTTTTAGGTCTTAACCCATCTTAAATTTTTAAGGTTGAATACTGTGCTATCCACTAACTTGCATTTCGTGCATTTACATTCTTGAGATTGAATGTTGTTGTTCACTAGATTGCATTATGTGCAATAATTTGAATATTGTTGTTCACTAATTTGCATTTTGTGCACTTGCATTTTTAATAGCCTTCTATGACGTGAACAAGTTTCTCTGTAAATTCGCAGGTGTGAATTCTTTTATAAAGCTTCACAGAAATACATACCAGTTTTTGATGTTCTTAATGTTTCTGATGTTTCGATTAAACTTTATTTTCATTTGAAGTCTTAAACATATATTTTATGTATTTTGAATTGTTCAATATTACTATTCATTCGTCAACACTTCGGGCATTTTCATTTTCATCTCATTTCGCTTGAACAATTTGATAGGTAAATAGATTTGTAAATTTGTTGAAGCTTCTAATGTAATTATGTTTCAAAACATTAATTATTCAGTATTATTTTTTTAAGAGAATATAGAGTTTTGAAGATAATCCATATTACTGGTCATTGTTTTGAATTTCTGAGATTGTTCATTTTTACGAAAAAGGTTGTTTTGAATCTTTAAGTTGTTTTCAATAGATAAGACTATCCAATTTCAGGGATTTTTTTTAGAATTCATATATATAAGTGAATAAATTATTTTTCAAAATAAAACATCTAAGAAAGAGATGTAGATGAAATATAAATATATGATACGAAGGAGAAATAGAATTATTTCAAAAAAAAAGTGTAAGAAAAAGAAAACCATGAGAAAAAGGAAAATTAAAAAATATATAAAATATCTAAACTGAGAAGTAAAGAAGAATATGAAAAAGGAGAAAAACAAAATTGAAAAA
Organism: Pinus tabuliformis; assembly: GCA_031772625.1. Classification (NCBI taxonomy): domain Eukaryota; kingdom Viridiplantae; phylum Streptophyta; class Pinopsida; order Pinales; family Pinaceae; genus Pinus; species Pinus tabuliformis. Next base: position 396,809,016 of record CM062806.1, on the reverse strand, counting down.
GGGGAAAACAGTGAAAGAAACCAAAAAGATTAAAATTAAACTGAAAAAAGAACGAAAACCTATATCTAAAAGCTTAAAAAACAAAAGAAACAAAGAAAATTAAATATAGCTGCCATATCTAGGTGACGACAAAGATGCAAAGATGGTTGCACTGGGAAAGGATTTAAATATTTAATGTTTTAATAATTTGTGTTTGTTACGGAGAGATGAAGACTTTGTTAAAATGAGATGCTTGAATTAATAAATAAAAAACCCACTGGTAAGCTCTAAGAAGGAGAGTATGGACTAGGAGAGTCTGGCTCCGCATAACGCTCTACATTCTCAATGTACTTCAAACATTATATAGCATACATGGTTTTAGGGAAGTTAGAACCATACCCTAAGAAATAAAAACCAATTCCTATCCTAAGGTCTCGTGAACCAACTTACACTATTATAGAATTCTCCATTATCTTCAACACTCTCCCTTAATGGAGAAGGGGTTCACAAATATGCCTAACATATCCCTAAGCATTTAAAGCTTGATTTTTCCAAGAGGCTTAGTGAAAATGTCTGCAACATTATTGCATGTTTTACAATATGCAATATGGATTTCTTTTGATTGAACCTTTTTTGTGACAGAGTGGAATTGTGTATCAATGTGTTTAGTGTTCTTGTGAAACATCAGATTATTAGCAAGTTTGATTGAACTCTTATTGTCCTATGTGATTGTTGTTGCATCTTTTTGTTCTTCCCCGATATTCTGGAGAAGTCTCCACAACCAAACTGCCTCACATGTTGCTGCACACAGCTTGATACTCTCCTTCTGCTGAAGTCATGGAAACTGTGTTCCGTTTCTTACTGCTCCATGTAATCACCCCGAATCCATTGCTGAATGCATAGCTTGTTATGGATCTGCGGTCATCTACATTTCCATCCCAGTCGGAATCTGTAAATCTTGTCAATCTAACATCAGAAGAATCAGTATAAATAATACCATAGTCTATAGTTCCTTGTAGATAACTTAAAACACCTTTTGCTGCATTCCAATGACTCTCAAGTGGTTTGGACATTTATTGACTTAACACACTAATTGCATATGCCAAATCTGGTCTAGTAGTGGTCAAGTACATTAAGCTCCCAACTAGTTGTCTATAAAGTGTTGCATTGCCTCTTTAGAGCCATCCTCACTCTGAATTTTAATGTTTTGCTGTAGTGGTACTGCTGCATACTTACACTGATCCATACTGAATCTTTCCAGTAGACATCTGACATACTTACCCTTGGACATAAAAGTTTATTTTGAATCTCTCCAGATCTTTTTTTTTTGTTAATAGAGGAATCGACAACTGGAGCAGCCTCGCAACTCATGTTACACGGGGTTGATTCTGACCGCTACCACTATAACCCTTGGGAAATTGCACCCGCCCCTCTCCACAGCTCCGGGTTAGTCCGGGGAATTGAACTCGTGACCTTCCGTACGGAGCCCGCCTTTCTAACGAACTTCACTGCATTGTGATTACCAAATCGCCTACCTTCGTGGGGTTGAATCTCTCCAGATCTCAAGACCCAAATAGTATCTTAATTCACCAAGGGCTTTCATTTCGAACAACTGTGACATTTGTTGCTTGATTTCTTTGATTAGAGAAATAGCATCACTTGTAATAATTAAATCATCTACATACAAAGAAATCAACACTATGTGCCCCTTTTCATCTTTCATGGTATACAGATTAGGGTCATTTTTACTTCTGTTGTAACCAAGTTGTAGAAAAAATGAATCAATCTTTTCATACCAGGATCTGGGTGCTTGTTTTAGTCCATATAGAGATTTCTTTCATCTACAGACTAAATGTTCTTTCCCTTTCTGGACAAACCCCTCAGGTTGTGTTTTCGGGAAAACTAGTGTCTATTTGATCTGCTAGTTCCACTAAGACAGGTAGCTATCTTAGAAACAAACAATTCAAAGTAACTTGTGTTTTCCTTTATGTATGATAGATAAGAGAGAAGCAGAAAGCACCAACCTGAATCTTTCACTTGGCTCATTGCTTGTTTCCTCTCTCCTTTGATAGATCTTGCCACTCCTTTCTCACTTGTCCCACTTTAAAGAACACCTGTAGAGGCAAAGCAACATAACACCATCAAAGCATAGAGATCTATAATACCATAAACAATGTAGAATCAAAAGTACATTAACCATACAATTGCATTCACAAATACACAAGTATATGGAGGAAAACTAAAATAACTTTATTGATAGTAGAAGTAGAAGAGAGGTTTACAACCTAGTTGTTTGATCCAGCATCATGATCCCAGCATCATGATCCCAGCATGAAAGCCCTTTTCACCTCATGAAAAGCAAGATCACCCAACAATGTAATGTCTCAAAGAGAAACCAACAACACTTCCTTACAAATTACAAAATTCCAGCCTCTAGAACTTTGTGATTAGGGATCCATTTATAGATATTTGCAGTGGGGTGAGTCAGCTTCTGGGTTTTTGATTAGTGTCATTTCACTGATAGTTCTTGGTTCCACTTGGAGATTTCACGATCTCTTACTCATCCCTGAGCGAATTCAGAGAGGCAAGCGTCATGTGAGAAGTTTCTAGAAGATTCTATGGGTTTCCACTTAGCAAACTGTCTCTAGCATTTTTCTACTCTCGCCCATCGCACCCCACAGAAGGCTCTTTCAGTATGCATCGCACCTGGCCAGTGTAGCAGCTAGTATGCATCACACCCTAAGCATGGAGCAGTGTGTATGGGTTAGTTTTGGCCAGTTCTGAGTGGTTTTTCAGGTGGAACTTCTGGGAAATGATGTAATCAGTTGACCATGATCCTTTAGGGTGTGAAACAAAACTTTTAGGGGTTTTAGAGCCCTTGGTTTATCAACATATGTGATTGGGGTTGCAGTGCCCAAATATGTCTATAATAGTTGCCCCCTAAAGCATGAGGTCGTAAATCTTCTGATGTTGGATGAAATGCTTTATCATGAGGATCCGAGGTCTTTCGAACTGGAAGGTGACTTGTAATAAGATACAATACAAAACATTATCTTCATATTATTTTCATGATCTAGCTGAGGCGGGCATTCCCATGCTCAGCTTTATAAATTCATTTTCATGTACATAGGACAGGCAATTGTCCGTTGTTGCAAACTGGTGATTCTTGTAAAGCCATCATCCCTTAGCTTGGATGATCATCTGTGAAACTATGGTGTACATTTGATGTCTTTGTTTTCCTGAATATATCACAGCCCAGATGGATAAAACTAGATCCGAGGTCTTCAAACTCATTCAATCTTCACCTAACATACACGTCGATCCATGTAAAAAGATGTTCTCTAGTCGAACATGGAAAGACATCGCTTCATTACTAGCCAATGGTGTAAGCTGTAAACAGGCATGAGAGGAATCACTGATAATGATAATGACCCTCAAGGTACTACAATAAAATTCACATGGTGTGAATATATTAGTCGATGTCGAACACCATGTAAAATCTTTCGGTCGAAGGCCATTGATGTAAATCTGTTGCCGGAAGTAAGAAACATGCCATTGAGGCATGCAAGCTTCAAAGTACTGAAAGGGTTGTTCCTAAGTCAACTTCTTGGATAATGAGCTGATGTCAACAAGAAGTGACCTGTCATAGGAGGGCCTTAATGAATCCCACATCTGTGACACGAAACGAAGCAAATGATTTTCTAGAGGTGAAAATGATCTAATGATATAAGGTTCAGGAATGGCGGTCATGAAAAATGGAGAGTGAAGGTATTGCAGTGGATGAGGCATTAGCTGGGTTGGTGAATTATCTAAATGATTTCTCTTGAACATATCAACGACACTGAAATGGATTGGTAGCGTTAACCCCAAAAATTGATGGTACGAAGGACCATTGGTGATGTGACCGGTGAATGGAATAACCCAACCCGATTCAATCATGGTGATGGAGTGAAAGTGTCATGTTCAAGAGCGACTTGCTACCAATGAAGTTCTTCAAGTTTTCTTCCCTTTTTTCCCTGTCATTGCTGACCAATACCTCTTTATTTTTGTCAAGCTTGAGGAGGATAACATATGCTTGTTCTATAATTTTCCCTTCGAGCAAACTTGTCGCTATGTTTTAGCAATCCTAGCGACAGTGAAACTTGCTCTTGTCCGGATGGACAAGTTTGTCGCTATTGTTTTAACGAGTTTAACGACAAAGATAACTCGGTCCTTTTCATGTTTAGAGAGTTTGAAAGGGACGGAAAGGAAACTCCAGTAGTCCTTTTTCGTGGCATAATCCCTTAAGTCCGAAAAAGTATAAAATAATATGAAGGGGATGACTTTTCGATAGTTTTAGCAAGCCGAAAAAGACAAGTGCTTGATCTTTTTTTGAAATGATTCCTCAGGTCCAAAAAGATTAAAATGTAGAGGAGGGATGGCACTTCCCCTTACCTTAACGAGCTGGAAAGGCCAGTATCTCGGCAATCTTTTCATATTTTACGAGTCTAAAAAGAGCTTAAAAGAGACTCGCTTTTTAGGAACAAGTGATGTTTTCAGGTAACGAATGGTTCTAGGTAAGTTTGGAACTTCTCAAACATGACAGTGTAAAGAGGGTGGCTAACAGAATCACTCATCGCAGTTGTTCCTCAAAAGGGTAAACAATCAAGTGGAAGCGAATGATCGGCCAAAAGAATGGAGGTGATGGTAAGAACAAAACCAAGGCTCAAAAGGATGATAGCAAGGCAATCACGAAGGTTATTTACCGAGGGTGGATTCATTTTTTAATGAGCTTGAATCTTAGAAACTATGCTCAGTGAAGGGTTTATTTTTGAATGAGCTTGAACCTTGTGGAAACATTGCTCATGTGGTTTGCATGCCCCCAACATGATGGAAAGGAGAGTCTCTTGTAACCAGATGGAAATCACTGCGATGAAGCAGGACGGCTTCATCTAGAATAGACAAAGGTGAATGGTGTTCTGTTGCTTTGCCTCTACAAGTGTTCTTTAAAGCGGGACAAGTGAGAAAGGAGTGGCAAGCTCTATCAAAGCATAAAGATCTATAATACCATAAACAATGTAGAATTAGAAGTACATTAACCATACAATTGCATTCACAAATAGCAAGATTCACAAATACACAAGTATATGGAGGAAAACTGAAATAGCTTTATTGATAGTAGAAGTAGAAGAGAGGATTACAACCGAGCTGTCCGATCCAGCATCATCCTCCTAGCATGAAAGCCCTCTTCACCTCATGAAAAGCATGTCTCAAAGAGAAACCAACAACACTTCCTTACAAATTACAAAATTCCAGCCTCTAGATCTCTGTGATGAGGGATCCATTTATAACTATTTATAGAGGGGTGATTCAGCTTCTGGGTTTTTGATTAGTGTCATTTCACTAATAGTTCTTGGTTTCACTTGGAGATTTCATGATCTCTTACTCATCCCTGGGCGAATTCAGAGAGGCAAGTGCCATGTGAGAAGTTGCTAGAAGATTCTCTGGGTTTCCACTTAGCAAACTATCTCTGCCATTTGTCTACTCTCACCCATCGCACCCCACAGAAGGCTCTTTCAATATGCATTGCACCTGGCCAGTGTAGCAGCCAGTATGCATCGCACCCTAAGCATGGAGCAGTGTGTATGGGTTAGTTATGGCCAGTTCTGAGTGGTTTTTCAGGTGGAACTTCTGGGAAATGATGTAATCAGTTGACCATGATCCTTTAGGGTGTGAAACAACACTTGTAGGGGTTTAAGAGCCCTTGGTTTATCGACATATGTGATTGGGGTTGCAGTGCCAAAATATGTCTATAATAGGTTGCTTTAAATAAACCTCCTCTTTTAATTCCCCATTTAAAAATGCATATTTACATCTAGTTGGTGAATCATCCAATGTTTCTTAGTAGCTAAAGCAATCAACATTCTGATAGTATTTAGTTTGCATGGAGCAGTCTGTATGGGTCAGGTTTGGCCAGTTCTGAGTGGTTTTTCAGGTGGAACTTTTAGGAAATGATGTAATCAGTTGACCATGATCCTTTAGGGTGTGAAACAACACTTTTAGGGGTTTAAGAGACCTTGGTTTATCGACATATGTGATTGGGGTTGCAGTGCCCAAATATGTCTGTAACAGGTTTCTTTAAATAAACCTCCTCTTTTAATTCCCCATTTAAAAATGCATATTTTATATCTAGTTGGTGAATCATCCAATGTTTCTTAGTAGCTAAAGCAATCAACATTCTGATAGTATTTGGTTTGCATGGAGCAGTCCGTATGGGTTAGTTTTGGCCAGTTATGAGTGGTTTTTCAGGTGGAACTTCTGGGAAATGATGTAATCAGTTGACCATGATCCTTTAGGGTGTGAAACAACACTTTTAAGGGTTTAAGAGCCCTTGGTTTATCGACATATGCGATTGGGGTTGCAGTGTCCAAATATGTCGATAACAGGTTGCTTTAAATAAACCTCCTCTTTTAATTCCCCATTTAAAAATGCATATTTTACATCTAGTTGGTGAATCATCCAATGTTTCTTAGTAGCTAAAGCAATCAACATTCTAATAGTATTTAGTTTAACTACGGGAGCAAAGGTTTCTTCATAGTCAATGCCTTCCTTTTGTGAATACCCCTTTGCTACCAATCTAGCTTTTAATTTATTTATGGTTCCATCTGCATTAATCTTGGGTTTATACAACCATTTAGAGCTTATGGTTTGTTTCCCTTTAGTAAGTTCAACTATCTCCCAAGTGTTGTTTCCTGATTATAGATTCATATTCCTATTCCATAGGTGTTTTCCATTCACTACATTCATTTTCTTCTTTATAACTAGATGGTTCAACAACATTCATCATACTAGTTATAAGAGAATTTTTCCTATATCTTGCTGGCAACTGAGCTTTCCTACCTGATCTCCTGAGTGGTGGGGTAGCTTCAAACCTTGTATGATTATCATTTTCTGGATTTGGCTTGATAGCTACATCATCTTCTTTCCCTTCCTGTGGCTGCTGCATCTATTGTTGCTCATTTCTGTGACCTGATTTATCACTTCCTTCTTCCACCAACAAGGGCATGTGCCATTCTTCTTTAACACTCTCATGGCTTCCATCATTAACCTGATCATGAAACACTACATCTTTGCTCTTAAACACTTTATGAGTAAATGGGTTAAACAATTTGTAAGCCTTAAATTCTGTACAATACCCAACAAAAATACATTTGATGGCCTTTGAGTCAAGTTTCTTTCTATCTTCCTTTCAGATATGAGCAAAGGATTTGCTTCCAAAAACTCTCAAATGCTTAACTGAAGGCTTATAACCAAATAAATCTTCAAAAGGATTTTTAAAATCTAAACTTCTTGCTGGACTTTTATTTTTTAGATATATTGCAGTATTAATCGCTTCAGCCCAAAAATCCATTAGAAAGATTCTTACCTTTCAACATACTGCGAGCACACTCCACAAGGGTTCTGTTCTTCCTGTCTGCAACCTCGTTTTGTTGAGGAGTGTGGGGTACTGTAAACTATTGTTGTATCCCATTTTCTTTGCAGTATTTGAGTACATAAGTTTTTGGTACTCTCTCCCTTGATCTGAGCGGAGAATCCTGATGCATTTACCTATCTGTTTTTCAACCATACTTCTGAACTCCTTGAAGTATTCAAAAGTTTTGCTCTTCTTCCTAAGGAAATACACGCAATTAAATCTAGTACAATCATCAATAAATAATAAAAAATAGTATGCACCTCCTAACAATATTGTCTGCATAAGCCTGCATAGATCTGTGTGTACCATATCGAGTATATCTCTCTTCTTTCTATCAAGATTCACAGGAAATTCATCTTTGTGCAACTTTCCTAGTGCACATACATCACAATCAATATGAGAAGATTTTAAAACAGGGAGATTTTCGACCATACCTCTTTTTTGTAAAAGAAGCAAATCATTAAAGTTAATATGGCCGAACCTCTAGTGCCATAAGTCCACTGTAGTCATGGAAGATGATGCCAATGCCTGATGTGGCTCGATTTTGACATTTAACTTATACAATCCTCCCACACGAATACCTAATCCAATAGGCTTCATAGAATCCAACAAGTCTTTAATGACACAATATGATTTATAAAACTCTACATTGAGATTCTGATCAATCATAGTAGAAACATTGTAATGCCCCACTTAAATCTTATCCTACAAATTTTGTTAATATTTACATTATCTGAAAATATTGAGAAATACTCGTCTAATATAAATTTATTATTTCCATTATTCAAATTCCCCACTTACCTTCTCAAATTGAATATTATGTAGGATATGGTCTCCTTCCATTAATTCAAAATATATTTATTCGTTTCACATTCCCCAATGTACCCTCACATTTACTAAGGAGAAGACATGGTCCTCTCCATGTAAGTACATTTCACATTCCCCAATGTACCCTCACATTTACTTGGGATAAGACATAGTCCTCTCCATCTTATCATCAATATATATTTATTCATTTCACATTCCCCAATGTACCCTCACATTTACTAAGGAGAAGACATGGTCATCTCCATGTAATTACACTTCAAATTCCCAAATGTACTTTTCAGATTTACTTGGGAGAAGACATGATCCTTTCCCATTAAATTCTCAATTTTATATTCATGTCACAATTCCAAATGTACTCCTAGCTTACTTGGGAGAAGAGAAGTCAACTAAGGATGGATGAGAAGTTAATGACATTAATGAGAGGTGGTTGAGGAAAGAGGGTATAAAAAGGGAAGGGGGAAGGAAGAAAAGGGGGGGTTTTTGGAGTCTTGCTTAGGATTGTGGGGGTTGGTTGTGATTGTTTGGCCTTGTTATGATTTTGGGAGACCTTGGAAACCTGTGGAGGTTTCTTGGGTTTGAGAGGAGGAAAGTATCATTATCTAGTTTTTCACATTCTTCTTGAGGACACACTATATCTGGTTGGACTTGGGCACGGAGGGCTAGGAAACCTGTGGAGGTTTCCTGGGCTAGGAATTTATTTCCTAGTTGGCTGGGAGGTAAATCCGGTTGGGTCGGTCAGAAGGAGCGTGCAGCTGGAGCTATAAGACAAAGGTATCATCATCAACCGCTGGAACAGGTGTTTTTACATGGACTACTCTTGTTAAGTTGATATCAATGGAATGCTCACCATAATTTATGTTGATTATAATGTAAATGACAAAATTTTATTTGTTTAAAAGTCGTGTAAGTAAGTAAGTTATCACCTCTTATCGCATTTAATTCAGAAAAAATTAGATCTATAAGCAGACCCTAGGATAGGGCTCTTACACATGGTATCAGAGCCAAGTTGAAAATCTGAGGCCTAACAATGGCTCTCCTTCATCTAATTAGCCATGATGCCTAACAATGGCTCTCCTTCATCTAATCAGCCGTGAGTAGGGGGTATTTATTTTGCTAAAAGCTCTGAACTGTCCATCCAAAATGATTCTCATAGCTTCTCTATAGTCTTCACTTGAACTTTCCTTGATTTTAAATTTGTTGTTGTTAAAACTACACAATACATCCCTCGAAATACCTGTGCCGTCATGCTTTTACTATAGACCATTGAAGGGATTAAATCACGGCCTTTCACAATGTCAGTTATGGGATTAAAGCATTCAACAAAGATAGCAACAACCTCTGAAAGTAGCACCCTGTTGTTAGGGTCCCTTGTCTTTCCATGAAGAAGCTGCCAAGATATATTGGCACTAGAACTTCATCGACGTCTTTAGGGTATGCCCATCTCTCTCCATCCCTCACAGTTTTCTTAAGAAGGCCTCCATATTTGCAGACATCTCTAACAGTTTCCCACGAGAACATTTGCAATTCAAATTGGAGTGTGGTGTTGGGGGAATGAGGGGAGGAGACCCTGAATCTCCATACCCCAACTCTGGAGTTATTGTAAAGATGGCTTTCGCCCCTTTTCATACTTGCAATGCCCTGTTCCCATCCCTTTATAACTTGACCTTGGCTGAGTTGAAATCTGAAAGGGGTTGCTTTGTCTAAGCTCAAATCAAAACGTGTTCCATCCAGGAGGGTGACAATGTAAGGTATTGCAATTCAATACAAGAATCCGTATATAAACCTCAGTGCACCTTAATCATCTTCTTCTTCTGCTTCACCATATAAACCTCCTCCTCGTAAATTTATGCTCTGTAAAAAAAAAATTCATTCGACAATCAACAAATTCATGTGTGTGTAAGAAAGCTCACCTTCTACTTCATCTCTAGAGAATGGTGTTTGCCACGATTCCCCTTCTCTCATGATCAACTTCTTAGACCCTGATGACCGATTTCCTTCATGTAAGGAACAAACTCTTTGGTTTCTGCAACATGAGAATCGGTCGCCATCTTCATCAATTACTTCCTGCAATCGGCTTCTCGACTATAATCTTGTTACACAATTTCAGAGTTATGCCAAAGAGGATAATTTTTAAGCAAGAATGATGGCAAATGAGTAATTCCTTTGTCTTTTGGGTCAACGAGCATACCAAATTATTGACACTAGAAAGTTCTTCCATGCCCTTATCACATCTCTTCTTCATAAGCTCTTCAGTTATAAAAGAAGGTAGGATTTATGGTCCATGTGAAACCAGTTCTTGCAGTGCAAAATGAAATTTTGTACAATCATTGGAGCAGAACCATTCACCCTCCGACAATTCTTTTAAATCTGCCATGCCTCGTTTTCTTAAACAAATGACGTGGAACTCCTTCTCACAGTGGTCTTAGAGTATAACAGTGTGATTCCCACATGCCGTTTATCAGAATCGTGAAGCCTGCATAGTATACATCCACCTGTTGTTTTCTCTAGGGCATTGACAACATGTGTACAACGATTGGATGGCTTTTCTTGAGACCCAAAAGAGGTTGCCTTTCCATAAAGTTTTGGCTCTTTTCTAGCATACAACTTTCTTCTTGTTCTAAAATGATACTGACAATTAAAGCAACACCAATCACCTACCGGAATACGTATCTCTCCAGCACAATCTGTGTGGAAGGTCCTTGGACAACCATCATAGAGAAGCAGATCACCTCCATCTCCACATTCTGTACAGATATCTTCATTCTCAGCACATGATTTTTCCTTAAAACTTATTTGATTTGCCGAAGAAAGTGCCACTTCTTGCAGGGACTGCCCATCCGGAAGTTGAGTTTGGATGACAAGAAATTGGACGAGTGGCGTGGGAATAACAAAAACAATGGCTCAGGCTCTGCAAGCATTGTAGAGAGATGGAGCTTCATGCTTATCTTCCTACGACTTCTCAACCAAACATGTACAAATGCCTTACCACATTACTATCTACAAAGTTTCCTTCCCCAAAATTCCACCCAAATTCCTCCTCTTCTGATCATTCTAGAATAGGAAATTTCACACCAGAAGAAGCAAAAAAATAATAATTTCTGACCAGAAATAGCTTCATTTTCAATTGTGCTCACAAGGCACCTAAATAGTTGATTTCCACATCCACCACAGGTTTACATTCCAACGAGGTGCGGTCACCTAAAAAGGGAGAGAAGGTTGAGGAGAGGATTGTGAAGAAGTGGCTGAGGAGCTATCCCTTCAATGAGATAGAACTGCATTGGCAGTAGTACTGGGAATAGAACCAGACTCTCCACACCCCTGATGAAGTTGACACCACCGAACCCAAGTTCTATGTCTTGGAAATGTTCCCTTACCCCAGGTCGAGGATTGGATTTTCTCTTCCTTCGACTACTTATTTAATGAAATTCCTTCATGGGAGGTGAAGCACTAACCATCTCATTCGCAAACAAGTCATGCGTTATATGACAATTTTAACAAAAGCAAAGCGTTTTTCTTGGCTTTCAATGGGAGAAAACACAAGAAATTGTTTATTACAAAGTGTTGCAATCAAGGAAAACATCAAGAGTTCAAGAATTTTAGGCTACTGCGGTTGTTGAATCTCCTCAAGTTGAGGAATTCAATATCTAAGCATCATAAAAATGTAGGATAATTATTCACCATTACTTGACAAAAGTTTTGAACAATACATAGCTAGTGACTAGAGCTGGAAATTATTATGAAACAGCTTGGGTGTTGAAGAATTCTTCTTTATTTTTCTAATCCTTCTTATACGATGCTTTCCGTTATCACTATGTGCTAACTTTGACCTTTTCTTAATCATGGAATGGCTTACAGCTTTATGGAAATATCCCTTTGGCCAAGAAGCCATTGGTGGGGGTGGGGTTATCTATTCTACCAAAGACTCCCAGGACTTGGCAACTAGTCCCGATAGTTTGACACTACCCAATTGCACTGATGAGATGGCCCACAAGAGGCAAAACGTCCTTCTGGGGATTTGAACCTGGATGTCCCTAACATCTCTTGGTGTGAAGTATTAAACACCCCACTTCTCTCTTGACTATATTTTCCATAAAAAAAATAAATAAATAAATAAATAAAAAATTATAGTATCTGTACATTTGACCATAAAAAGCTAACAAATATCTCCCTACTGGAAATGTCCTCATTTCCTTGTGTCATTATATAATCTCAAATCTTACTGAAATGTTTACACAAACTCAAGTCAGTGAAATCTTACTAAAATGTTTACACAAGCTTCAAGTCACCGCAATTATTTCTTATTGACCAAATAGACTAGGAACCTTTGGATACGTTACTACTCTGCATAAGGTTCTGTCCACAATTTTATTAAAGGCAGGGTTTTGTAGCTTTGACTAATTTCTGTTCTCTTTCCCCATTCATGTTGTTAATATTTTGACAAAAGAAAAAAGAAAAAAGAAAGAAAAAGAAGAGAGTGATTTACCATTTTATCCATTGGATTCCATAGATGCAAAAGAAAGATAGTTACAAACTACAATATTGTCCTAAATTCTAGCCAATGAACACAATGGCATTCGTAGAGAGATGGTATCTTATGTGGATGCCTCTTTATATGTAGTCTACTCAAATTGTTACACCTTCACGGAAACTACCTTTAGAGACACATTCATTCAGTTTGATGTGATGGACTCTTTTGCTCATCTTCTTAAATTTAGACCTTCTCTTCCACTTTCCATCAAATACATACATGAGCTCTTTTAGACAACTCTAGAATGGTAATATCATCTCACTTGTAAATTTATTTGGATGGTAAAATGTACATACTACAGTGTAATTGATGTGTTTTAGGTGTTGATGAAATTTAACATCAGTGTTAAAGATGTGATAGGTTTAGAAAGAAATTAAAGATTTGGACAATGGTGGTTGACTTTAGTTCACACCATCTTTTCTGGTTCAATTTCAGTTTACTTAATTCTGGTTGAATTTTGTTGAGAACTTTTGAGAAACGTGTTGTCTGTCTATCTTGAAGTTTATCTAGAGCGTATTCAGAATTGTAACTATGGTTTAGTTGTGCGTTTATTTTGCACTTAAAGATCTGCCGTATAATTGGTATATGGAAACATTTAGTCATAAATTTATTCTGAACATAAGCTCTAGAGCGCAGCTGGTGTATTCTAAGTTTTGGAGAGTTTTGGCATAAAACGTTAGTTTATTTAATTCATCCCTGTTTGTAAATACCATATATTTTCTTTATTCTATTTTTCTTTCACTTGTAGCTGCAATTCTTTTCTTTGGTAAATGTTACTCATAGAAACTTGCAGCTGTCTCTTTGGCTAAGGTGCCATGCTATTAGGGATGTACCTAGGTTGCCAAGATCACCAAGGGCTTGTATCTGGCCCCATCTGCATCCACTCGAGAGATTTTAAACCTGAGTCTCCACAATAATAGAAGGCAGATTGCCTCATTGGTTGCCACCAGAATAAAATCTTGTGGGTTTAGCTTCAATTTCTTCCAGCTTACATAATGAGATTTCTGCCAATATTTATTTGTATGGGTTCAAATTTGACTGGCCTACTTTTTCTGTGTAGCACTGGAGATCTGTTTTTAGTTTTTCATTCTAGCTTGGATCTCTATTTTGCAGAGGCACCTTTGCTCTAAAAGAAAAAGAAAAAAAGATACATGTAATGATTTACTAATAAAATAAACCAGCATAGACTATGGTTTTAAAAACTGAAACCGGTGGCAAGACATCAATGTTTTGAAAGCTATCAAAATATGTTTTCCATCAATATGAGGCAAAGCACATGGATGGTTTCATATACTGCAGAATCCCAAGGATTGTGGACTTCTTTCCTTTGCTCTTTACAAGGGGCATCTGGGTGGGGAATATATCGTTGTAGCCTGTACCATGCTATTGCACTACATTCAAACCATTATAGTGGACTTGCAAACCATAAATGAATAATTACTGCTGTAGGTTGACCAGTTGTGCATTCAGGGAGAAATTTAGTTATAGCAGTTTGCATAGCAAACACTAGCTCAACAAACAGAAATGAGGTGTTGGTAGGCAGGTAAAAATGCACACAACACTTAAGTAGAGCACCAACAGTGTTTTTAACCAGTGATCTAGCCTATGATAACATGTTCTAAAGTTTAAATTTTTGGCTAAGAAGTAACTTACATAACTTGAATTGATCTATTGATTAGGGTTCTCTAGGGACTATCTAGAATATGGTAGAAAATGTTAGGAATAATGCTAATAAATCTTAGATATCATGCAGATTTTGAACAAATCAAAATGGTGAGGACGCGAAGGAACCAAGGGCTTGGAGAGTCTTCACAAGGACCTCCTTCAAATAACCCATTACCTTCACCAGAATTGACTCTCATCTTGCGTTCCTTGGAAGCAATTAATGAAACCTTAAGAGGACGCCAAACAAATGAAATGGAAGGGGAACACCCTTCATCAGGGTTAGGGAACCCTGAGGGATCTAGAGACTATGATAGAAGACCTCCAGTTGAGGACATTACTAGAGAGCTCCAGAAGATTAAACTCCCAGAATTTGCAGGAGGTCGTGCCAGTGAGCGTGCAGAAGCCTGGTTAGAGGGGATGGGAAGGTGTTTCGCACTAAGGGATTACAATTCCAATTCCAAAGCCAAAATAGCAATATTCCAACTCAGAGATAGTGCTCTGAATTGGTGGGGTAACTTGGAGCGTCAACTACACCTCACTCCAGACACAGTTACTTGGGAATTGTTTGAGGAGAGGTTTAGGAAGAAGTACCTACCAGCATATTATGAAGAACAACAGGTAGGAGCCTTCCATGCCCTGATACAGGGAGGTCGTACTGTAGAAGAATATGAAATTCGATTTATGGAATTAGTCAAGTACGTTTCCTACATGGATACTGATCAACGCCAAGCAGATCGTTTTATGTATGGATTGAGACCTAAGATTAGGGCAATGGTACGGATGTGGAAACCATCCTCAGTTGCAGAAGCTGTAGAACAGGCTCGTTATGTCGAAGAACACCTAGATTTAAAGGGTGCAGGCAGAGCCATCTTTCCACGTCAAACAGGGTTTATGGGGAAGACCCCTCGTACCTTCCCAAGGGGGGGAAGTCGAAGGCCACCACCATATGGAAACATGGTTATACCTAGAACACCAACAATAGGAATTTCCATGGTTTCTTGTGCAGCTTCACCCACAGTTTCAAGGGCGCGTACAAATCAAAGTCATAGGCGAGGAACAACAAATGGGGGTAGGGGTTCCAAGGGAAGAAACTCTTTCCAAAGAACTCCACATCATTCGGTTCAAGGTCCACCACGCATCACTTGTTGGGGATGCGGAGGACCTCATTACCAGCGGGACTGCCCAGAGTTTCGAACCAGTAACAACAGAAGAGAGGAAAAAGAACCAATGGGGGGAGCAGGTAGCCACCACCGAATCTATGCCGCAATTGACAATCAGCAAGTTGAACACTAGTCTGCCGTGGTAGAAACCTCAGGTATGATAAACAAAGTAAAAGTTAAAATTTTGTTTGACTCTGGTGCTACAGATAGTTTCATTTCACCAGTTGCATTAGAAAAATGTGGGCTGGCAACCTATGAGCACGATGACTTTAAACAAGTTGAGATGGCTTCTGGAATAAAACAAGCAGTAGGGCCTAGTGTTGACCAATGTCAGGTAAACCTCAGGGTGTGTATGACTAAGTTGAAGGAATACGTCACAGAATTGGGAACGTATGATGTAATTGTTGGAATGGACTGGCTTGAAGCTCATCGAGCTTTGGTAGACTGTTTCAAGAAGAAGGTGATCTGTTTAGATGATGAAGGTAGGCCAATTGAGATTTGTGGAATCAAGAGGGGAGTGTCCCTACGATTCATATCTATGATGAAGGTAAAATGTTGTCTCAGACAAGGTTGCAAACTGTATTTGGTCAAGACTGTAAGTGACTAGAAAGGACCTTCCCTCGATCAACATCCAGTTTTGGCTAAACTCAAGGATGTTTTTCCAGAGGAATTGCTTGGATTACCTCCTGTAAAAGAGATTGATTTCACCATTGATCTGAAACCAGGTGCAGAACCAATATATAAGACACCCTATAGGATGAAAAATCCAGAGCTTTGTAAGTTGCAGATGCAGTTAAAGGAGCTCTTAGACTTTGGATTGATCAGACCTAGTATTTCCCCTTGGGGTGCACCAGTAATTTTTGTCAAGAAGAAGGATGGTTCCTTGCGCCTATGCATAGATTATAGAGACTTAAACAGAGCCACGATAAAGAATAGGTACCCAATACCTCGAATAGATGACTTATTTGATCAAATGAAGGGGGCGGCGGTCTTCTCAAAAATCGATCTACGATCTGGGTACCACCAATTGAGGATAAAGGAGGAAGACATCTCAAAAACTGCATTTCGAAATCGATTTGGGCACTATGAGTTCGTAGTTCCATTCGGTTTAACTAATGCACCAACAGTATTCATGAGCCTCATGAATGGTGTGTTCAGGAAGTATTTGGAACAATTCATGCAAGTCTTCCTTAATGACATTCTTATATATTCCAAAAATTAAAAGGAGCATGAAAAGCACCTAAGGGTAGTATTGACTTGTTTAAGGGAAAATCAATTGTATGGGAAATTGTCAAAGTGTTCCTTCTTTCAGAAGAAATTCCATTACCTTGGGCACATCATTTCAGGAGAAGGGATTTCAGTTGACCTGGAAAAGGTGAAGGCCATAATGGATTGGCCAGTACCAAAAAATGCCCATGAGGTACGTAGCTTTATGGGGCTAGCTGGGTATTATTGCAGGTTTGTGGAAGGGTTTTCAAGGATTGAAAAACCCATCACCACATTACAGAGAAAGGGGGTTAGGTATGAATGGACAAATGAATGTGGCACTGCATTCACAGAGCTGAAGAGGTTACTAACTAGTGCACCGATCCTTCAAGTACCAAACATGAGAAAAGACTTCACTATCTGCACCGATGCTTCGACGCAGGGATTGGGTGCAGTATTGATGCAACAAGGCAGAGTAATAGCTTACGCTTCTAGAAAATTGAAGAAGCATGAAGAGTTATATGCTACCCACGACTTAGAATTGGCAGCAGTGATGTTAGCCTTGAAGCTATGGAGACACTACCTCATTGGGAGAAGATTTGAGTTAAGAACAGAGCATCAAAGCCTAAAGCATCTCTTCACTCAAAGGGATTTGAACGCCAG
Organism: Pinus tabuliformis; assembly: GCA_031772625.1. Lineage (NCBI taxonomy): Eukaryota > Viridiplantae > Streptophyta > Pinopsida > Pinales > Pinaceae > Pinus > Pinus tabuliformis. The sequence continues at coordinate 396,791,534 of CM062806.1, read as the reverse complement.
ACAAAGGCGATGGAGCGAATTCATGAGTGAGTATGATTTTGAAATCTCATACATCAAGGGAAAGGAGAATGTAGTGGCGGATGCACTAAGCAGGAGGCCACGAACTTTCTCCCTAGTAGCCTTAAAGGTAAATTTAAGGGAGCGGATATTGGAGAAACTCTTTGAAGATAATTGGTATTTAAAAGTCATCTCAGCTATCCAAAATTGGAAACAGATAGAACCAAAGTTTGAAGGATATGTCCTTGAACCAGATGGGCTATTGAGATTCCAAGGGAGAATGTACGTACCTAAGGAAGGGGGTATATGAGAAACCATCCTCGGAGAGTCTCACAGAGCACTCTATTGTGCACATCCTGGGGTAAAGAAGATGTACGCAGACGCAAGGAAACTCTTCTTTTGGGCAGGCATGAAGCATGACATAGTCCAGTTTGTTGCAAAATGTCTTGAATGACAGCGAGTGAAGGCTGATCATCGCCATCCAGCAGGACTCCTACAACCTCATGACATCCCTACATCTAAATGGGAAGTAATTTCAATGGATTTTGTGGTGGGTTTGCCACTCACTTCCCAGAGGCACAATGCTATATTGGTTATAGTTGATAAATTGACCAAAAATGCCCATTCATCCCAGTAAGGGACACTTACGATGTTACGGATGTGGCGCGAGTGTTTGTCAATGAAGTTATCCGACTGCACGGATTGCCCACAAAGATCATTTCTGATAGAGACTCCCGATTTACATATAGGTTTTGGACAAGTTTGCAGTAAGCACTGGGAACTCAGTTAAACCTAAGCACTGCATGTCATCCAGAAACAGATGGGCAGACCGAAAGAGTAAATCAGGTTCTGGAGGACATGCTTAGGATGTACGTCATGAATAATCAGACTCAGTGGGAAAGGTACTTACCATTGGTAGAGTTTGCCTACAATAACAGTTATCGTAGTTCAATCGGGATGCCTCCTTATCAAGCTCTATATGGAAGACCTTGCAGGACGCCGTTGAGTTGGGAAACGTTGGAGGACCGAGTGATGGTTGGCCCAGAATTAGTTCAAGAAATGGAGGAACAGGTAAAGCAGGTTCGGCAAAGGTTAAAGGAAGCACATGATAGACAGAAGAGTTATGCTGATTCACATAGGATTGATTGCAGTTATGAAGTAGGGGACCAAGTTTTTATTCGTATCCGGCCCAACAAAAGCACCATCCGGTTTGGGAAGGGGACGAAATTGTCACCTCGGTTCGTAGGACCTTTTAGGATCAAGGAGAAGATTGGACCAGTTGCCTATCGTCTTGTACTGCCGCCCCATTTGCATAAAACTCATGATGTTTTTCATGTATCTGTTTTACGACATTATGTTTCTGATGAATCTCACAAACTGGATTGGCAGGACTTGCAGGTCTCGGACATGGGAACCGTAATGGTAGAACCATTACGCATATTGGACCGTAGGGTTCGACAGCTCAGATGTCGCACGGTGGACCAAGTTAAGGTCCAGTGGGACAAGTATAGCCCAGGATCTGCTACCTGGGAGGATGCAGAGACTATGCATCGTGACTACCCCTCACTTTTCGAGCATCTGTGATGCCTATTTTGACTTAGATATCTACCTATGTTAAGATCCTATTTCCATGTTATTTATTTATGAACATTATGTAATATTGATGCATTTGGTTGACACATAAAACTACTTATATGAATCAGTTGATAGATTTGATATTAATGATAGAAATGGTTGATGTATGGACTACATGTATGACTCACTTAGTGATGGACTATCTAGTGCGTAACTTATCAGAATTACTTTGGTTCATATATAGCTCAAGTGGATATGATTTATTTAAATGAATGACTTAGCGAGAATTCTTAGATTGACACATGGATACTAGACTTAGTAATGTGATGATTATATGTCTTGTTGTTATATAAATGCACGAATGAGAGGTTAACCGCAGGGGAAGAGAACTATGTGATAGCCAAGAGGGAAGGATGAGACATCTCATGAGGAAGGTATAATGTACATTATTTTACTTCATTGGTACCTACTTGATATGCACTCTTATGACACGAGAAAAAAATGCAAATGACAGGTGGCAAGATGACCTGACTGGATTATTCGATGACAAGTCCAACCAGCTCTGTAATTGGTCCGTGCTCTGAAGGAGGGGTGGAGGTGTTTCCCACCGTGTATCCTCCAAAACCTGGAATCGTGGAGAGGACAGCTGAACGCTCCCCCTAGATGTGTGATGACGATTTCCAGATGCCTACTGGGGAAAGTTTGGTCGAGGCATTCGACGCTCCCACCATGTCGGTTTTATTAGTGGTCAGTATGGCCTTTGCCACTGATAAGGCAGTAGAGGATGGATAGGGCGGGAACGGAAGTAGGCCAGGGTGGATAGGAAGATATAGATCAGTTGGAGACTCTTGATGGGAAGAAATGTCATTGTCGGACTTATCCGATTTTATTGCTATAACTATCTCTAGCTGCTATGCTTTCAAACTCCTTGCATCTTTTCATTCTAACTTCGGGACGAAGTTTTCTGAAGGAGGGGTGTATGTAATGCCCCACTTAAATCTTATCCTACAAATTTTTTTAATATTTACATTATCTGAAAATATTGAGAAATACTGGTCTAATATAAATTTATGATTTCCATTATTCAAATTCCCCACTTACCTTCTCAAATTGAATATTATGTAGGATATGGTCTCCTTCCATTAATTCAAAATATATTTATTCGTTTCACATTCCCCAATTTACCCTCACATTTACTAAGGAGAAGACATGGTCCTCTCCATGTAAGTACATTTCACATTCCCCAATGTACCCTCACATTTACTTGGGATAAGACATAGTCCTCTCCATCTTATCATCAATATATATTTATTCATTTCACATTCCCCAATGTACCCTCACATTTACTAAGGAGAAGACATGGTCCTCTCCATGTAATTACACTTCAAATTCCCAAATGTACTTTTCATATTTACTTGGGAGAAGACATGATCATTTCCCATTAAATTCTCAATTTTATATTCATGTCACAATTCCAAATGTACTCCTAGCTTACTTGGGAGAAGAGAAGTCAACTAAGGATGGATGAGAAGTTAATGACATTAATGAGAGGTGGTTGAGGAAAGAGGGTATAAAAAGGGAAGGGGGAAGGAAGAAAAGGGGGGGTTTTTGGAGTCTTGCTTAGGATTGTGGGGGTTGGTTGTGATTGTTTGGCCTTGTTATGATTTTGTGAGACCTTGGAAACCTGTGGAGGTTTCTTGGGTTTGAGAGGAGGAAAGTATCATTATCTAGTTTTGCACATTGTTCTTGAGGACACACTATATCTGGTTGGACTTGGGCACGGAGGGCTAGGAAACCTGTGGAGGTTTCCTGGGCTAGGAATTTATTTCCTAGTTGGCAAGGAGGTAAATCCGGTTGGGTCGGTCAGAAGGAGCGTGCAACTGGAGCTATAAGACAAAGGTATCATCATCAACCGCCGGAACAGGTGTTTTTCCATGGACTACTCTTGTTAAGTTGATATCAATGGAATGCTCACCATAATTTATGTTGATTATAATGTAAATGACAAAATTTTATTTGTTTAAAAGACGTGTAAGTAAGTAATTTATCACCTCTTATCGCATTTAATTCAGAAAAAATTAGATCTATTAGCAGACCCTAGGATAGGGCTCTTACAAACATAGATCCGATTCTTTTTTATCATGGGTACATACATAACATTATGGATATGTCTAATATTTCCATTAGGCAAAACAACAAGAATACTACCATAACCTTTGATTTGGTACCTTCTATCATCGCCAAGATAGATGTTTGTTCCACTGCTGGTCTCTTTGGAGTCTTCAAACCACTGTCTGTTCCCTGTCATGTGGATGGATGCACCTGAGTCGACAAACCAGGTATCTATTTCATCCTCCTTAGTCGAAAGTGCAGAGTCAGATATGAACATTCTGATGTTTTGACTGTGTTCCTCATCAACAAAATGACTTGCATGTTTCTCATGTCCCTTCCGACCTTCATCAAAATTCTTTTTCATTCAATATATGGCTATATGGCCGGTTCCACCACAATAAAAACATTTGGTCGCATAGTCATTTCTATTGAAGGACGTACCTTGAGGTCAGAACATCTTTCTCTGTGGGGTTGCACTGCTCGTTTGTGCTGCATTTAGCTTTCCTCTAAAGGGCTTCTTTTTCGCCATTAAGGCCAGATCTGAACTTTGGGGTTTATGAGTCAGTGGTCTTTCCTCCTCCTGCATGAGGATTCCTACCAATTCTTCAAATACGGGGGATTTTTCTCTTGCATTCAAGCCAATGATGAACATTTGATACTCGTTAGTCATATCATTCATGGTAATCGTGACCAGTTCTATATCTGACATAACTTCACTCATATCACCCAGCTTGTTCTTGAGCTCCTTGATCCACGAAATGAATGCTACAACTGTCTCATTCTCCTCCATCTTGATGGAGAGAATATTGTTCTTCAAGAACAACAGTCGATTGGTGTTCTTGACCTAATAGAGATCCTTAAGCGTTTTCCATATCTTTGGTGCATTCTTCCAATCACGGATATGGAGGATAATGCAATATTTGACTGACAATTTCAAGAGCATTCTTGTCTTAGTCTCCTGCTTGTCTCAGTTTTGGATTGTTTTTGTTGTTCCTATTACAACGAGGTTTGGCTTCACCTCATCATTGTTCACAATCATCCATGCATTGTGTCCCTCAAGTAGGTTTTGTAGCTTAAATTTCCAACCAAAGTAATTGAATCCTTCCAACTTGTTGTTTTCATTGAGGTAAGCTTATGTTAATTGATTATTCATCTTGAATGAATAAAAAACTTCAACCCCAATAAAAAAAACAACCCCAATCTTCTTAAAAAATAAACTATCTGAAATGCCTCATCAAAAAACGAGCCTAGATCTAAAACAAAGAGAGCCAAAATCCCTCTTTTTTTCAGTCGCCCCCTATTTCAAATAAAGAAACCTTCATTTTCTTTAATTAAAGAATTAAAAGAACTTAAATACTTTAATAAATTAAATAAAAAACTTCACATAAAAAAACCCATATTCTTTCCTTAAAAACAATCACCCCTTTTCTTTTCCTTTTAAAAACTTACCCCTTTTAATAAGAGCCCCTCTTTAATTAAAAAAACTTAAAAAAAATTCCAATAGAAATTCTCTTATGCACCAAATGCAATGTATTTCCACCTCATCATTTAATCAAACATAAAAAGACGAGTACCAACGTGACTTACAATTATTATCACTATGACTTAAAATAGTATGGAGGCTGGGAGGTGTAAAACCAAATCTGTGCGTCGTTAGCCCTTTCGAAGGAAATTCCCCATCGAGCACGCGCTCGTTGAAATGGTGCCACGGAGCCACGACTCTCTTTCTTTTTTCTTGTCAGCTGCGGCTCCCTCCACGCGGAGTGTTTGTTCCACGCAGTGATGGCCTCCTCCACGGATGCTCCACGCAGTGCTAGCCTCAACCACAGATTCAGATCCAACACGCTGCCTCTGATCAATCTACACCTCCAGGCATCCAACGCGGCCTCCTCCACGCAACTTCAATTTCACGCAGAGATCTACACTGGAACTGCAATCCATGCAGCCTTCTCAAATGGCAACCCACCACACAAAAACACACGCATCATGCAAAGACAGAAAAAAAAAACACAGCGTCTTCTCCTCACACAAGGTCAACGCGGTTTTCCTCCAAGCACTCTCGTTGATTTCGCCTCAATCGCGTCGGCCTCTTTCCACTCATGTATAGGGTTTCTCAGCGTTGTAGCTCTGATACCATGTTAAAATGAGATACTTGAATTAATAAATAAAAAACTTATTGGTCAGTGCTACAAAGCAGACTCAACCAGGAGAGTATGGCTTTGCAAAACCTTTTACATTCTCAATATACTTCAAACATGATAGAGAATACATGGTTTTAGGGAAGTTAGAACCATATCCTAAGAAATAGAAACCAATTCCTATCTTAAGGTTTAGTGAACTAACTTACACTATTATAAGATTGACTAAAGCTAAGAATTAAGTAAGAAGAGAGAGTGAGAAAGATCATTTCTTCTTATTCTGTTGCAAGGACATATCTATGCAAGTATTGATTTCATAAGGTTGCATACTAGGTCTAACTGGGCACGGATTCTTTCTTTTTCCTCTCCTTATCTATCACGCCCCCAAGCCGACAGTAGTCTTTCAACCGCTTTTAGCGAGGTGCGGCACCACCGAACACTTTCTTTTCAACAATACTTACGTTCATGGACTACGCCTAATTCACTTCCTCTTACTTAGTTTGTGTTTATCAACCAAGTGTTATTATGTTTAGCCTTTATACCGATGAACACCCATACTCATTCATTATCAACAACAATTTTAACAAGAACACAATTGCACAGTATAAAGGGAGGGGAAACTCCCTGAACAATGAGTCTGCCCGAAATATATGTATTAGTCAATCTTTCAACAATACAAGCTTTTACAAGTATTCTTGGCAAAATCCAAGTCTATACTTAGCCAATTTAAAATCACGGAAAACTGCCTTTATTCACCTTGGTGCACACCTTGCACGATGGCCGGGTGCTCACCCGAGCTACCAAGACACCCTCGTCAAGTCTTGACACAAATCGGCACTTCAAACAACCCATGACACACCTTGCCCAACCTTCGAATTTTCTCCAAGTGCGAGCCAAAACCGTGCACAAGTCCAACCTCAATCGCATGAGCTATGCGCTCATCTCTTGTCCCTAATGCGCACTTCGACCTGCACCTTATGCGAAGTTGTTGTGATCGAATGATGTCTTTGAACGCTTTCAAATGTCATAATATATATCCATTGCAAATTGGGTGGTGGCTCGCCCAGCCGACCATCAAATCTCGTTCACACACACCCCTTGAACGTCTTGCAAACACGTCGGCTTGCCCTCCATGTGAGTCGGCCCTTTGGTCATATTGGCAAATGCCCCACGGGTATAAACTTCCCCATCGCACTTCATTTTATCACTTGTTGCAAACTCTCGCACATATCGTCACACCTAGCTTGCGCTTTCTTCGCATTCCCGTGTGCTTGACTCGTCGGTCCACCCACGCACGCCCGCCGTGTGCGCCAACTCGTCGATCACCCGCGCCCGCGCTTGGTTCACCCGGTGCCCAACCGCATGCGCACCTGAGGACCTTACATCCTCCTCCACCTGAAATCGTTGTCGTCCTCGACAACATATCATCCTGGTAGCCATCCACCAAGATCATCAATATCCATGATGTCAACTCCTCCACATACGGCAACCATCCCTGCAACATATGTAGAACTCCATCTCCACCATGTCTCGCCTCGGCAACCATCTGTCACCAAGATAACCATACCAAGGTATACACCTCATCGGTATGTCATACATCAGCTATCACCTCAATCCATGATCATCCCTCCATGTAGTCTTTCATCAGTTGTTCCACCATGCCAACACACCTATATCATGTGTCATCATGTTGACCCAATAGCAACATCTCTCTACACATTGGTACCCCTTATGACTCGAACTAGTTGGGTGATCAGTCCAACCATACACCCAAATCACAAGAATGCACATCCTTATGCTACCACAAGTCTCTTCCTGACTTCTGCTACATCTCGAACTCATCAAGAATCTGCTCTCAAACCCATGCTCAGGTCCATGGAAGCTCCATCTCATCTGCAACATGTTCAAGCCATGGTCTTGTTGCACAAGAGTGTACAACCTCTCCACTAGCTCATACACCTCCATGTCACAACAACATCTGCACAAGATCTTTTGCTTCGGCACTCCCCATAGAATGTCCATGAATGACACCTCTACACATGCCTTGGCATAATCTCTCTGCACAACTGTCATGCTCTATATTTCCAACCTGATGTCCATGAATCTAGTTGTCCATGATGTCCAACCCATGTAGACTTCTTCCCAACATCTAGTCATCTGCATCTAAGTCTGCAATCTGTCATAAAGAAGCCTCCTTCAAGGCCCCTTGTTAAGTTGGTGTAGCCCTTCCCAAACAAGGTCCCTACACCAACCCTTCTCCAAGGTTGTCTATAGAGAAAGGAGGGCCAGGAAGTTTCCTCCCTGACTGTCATCCACCCATGTGTCAGATTGATGTTGTGTCCTCAAGTATCTATGCACAGCCTCAATCTCCTCACATGTACATCCAAGCTCACCTAGCTTGTCCTTTGTCAACTGAAAGTCATATATGCCCATAGCATACCTGCAAAACTCCACTATCCCAGCAGGATCTATACCTCCATAATCCTCATCAACCACTACCTCTGAAGTAGTACTCGGACTCCCTTCATCTACAACTCCATTGTGAAGATCATCAATAGAAGATGCTCCTATCAAGTGTCTCCATGTTCGCGAGATTGCCTTCTCACTTCCTTCATTCTCCTTCCCAACTCTTGCAATGAAGTCAACCAGCTTCCTTTCCTTCGTTGTTTGAGTCACACTCCCAAGTCCTCTTTGCTCCACATCCTCATGCTTCATATTCAGATCCTTGGGATACAAAGTCATAGAAGTCATCCTTGGCTTATACCCCAAGCAACTCCTCCTATTCATCGGTACCATCATGGTTCTTCCCTCAGCTGTGATCAAGAGAATGTCTTGGTCCACCATTGGTATGGCTTATGCAAGCCTCATGAAATCTTGCCCCAACACCATAGAATGATCATCCATATCCACAATCCTCAAGTCCAACTTTCCAAACCACGATCCCACTCTCACCTGAGTGTTCTCCATTACACCATCAACAACTTTCATGGTAGAGTTGACTACTTTGAAAGCACTCCATTCCCTCTCCATCTTTTCTTTCTTCCCAAAAGACTTTTCTGCCTTCCTGCTTAAGAAGCTATGAGTAGCCCTTGTATCCACCAAAGCTGAAAATCTCTTGCCCTTCACGGTCACCTGCACAAAACTCAACTTCAAGGAATCACCTCCTTCTGTTGGCTTTGTCTTGTGCCTTATATTAGAAACCTTCTTCAAGAATTCGACCTCAGAAGTGTCAATTGATTTATGTTCCATCTTGACCTTCCTCCTAAGGTACTTCACCTCCTTGCTTGGCTCTTCTAAGCAATTCGATCCTGGTCCATCTTGACTTCCTTCAAGCTTGTCCTCCATCGCATCCTACTCAAGTGCACCAACCAAGTGTCCACTGACTAAGTTCATAGAACTAAACTTCCGAATATCCTCTGAATTGTCTCGGTAGTGAGTTACCAACCTGTCAATGTAGTCGAGCTCTTCCTGCTCAATCACAACAACCTTCTTACCAAGGAGCTTCTTCTTTATCTCTTCCTCAACTTGCTTGATTTCGGCTTCCACCCTCGCACTTTCCTTCCTCAACCGGGCTCTTTCATCAAAGAGCTCTTGAAGACCAAGGCCACTTTGTCGAATCTCCTCATCAAGTTCCTTGAGTTCAGCATCTGTCGTACTTCCAGATTGGCTCTTGAGTTCCTCAAGTTCCCTTCTTAGTTCTGAACAGCTTTCCCGAATCTTCATGTTCTCAGCCTTCATCAAAACCCAGTTAGAACTCCATTGACCCATATGTTCCAACACTTTGTACTGGAAGACTTCAACTGCATCATGGCTAGATTCACCTATCATAGGCTCATCCACCATATTTGTCTTTTCAGCCTTCACCATATTCACCAGGTTCCTTGCAACCATGAACCGACTTCAATATCTACACTTCGTCACGAGCAACCTTGCTCCGATACCAACTGTCACGCCCCCAAGTTGGCGGTAGTCTTTCAACCGCTCTTAGCGAGGTGCGGCACCACCGAACACTTTCTTTTCAACAATACTTACGTTCATGGACTACGCCTAATTCATTTCCTCTTACTTAGTTTGTGTTTCTCAACCAAGTGTTATTATGTTTAGCCTTTATACCAATGAACACCCATACTCATTCATTATCAACAACAATTATAACAAGAACACAATTGCACAGTATAAAGGGAGGGGAAACTCCCTGAACAATGAGTCTGCCCGAAATATATGTATTAATCAATCTTTCAACAATACAAGCTTTTACAAGTATTCTTGGCAAAATCCAAGTCTATACTTAGCCAATTTACAATCATGGCAAACTGCCTTTATTCACCTTTGTGCACACCTTGCACGATGGGCGGGTGCTCACCCGAGCTACCAAGACACCCTCGTCAAGTCTTGACACAAACCGGCACTTCAAACAACCCACGGCACACCTTGCCCAACCTTCGACTTTTCTCCAAGTGCGAGCCAAAACCGTGCACAAGTCCAACCTCAAGCGCATGAGCTATGCGCTCATCTCTTGTCCCTAATGCGCACTTCGACCTGCACCTTATGCGAAGTTGTTGTGATCGAATGATGCCTTTGAACGCTTTCAAATGTCATAATATATATCCATCGCAAATGGGGTGGTGGCTCGCCCAGCCGACCATCAAATCTCGTTCACACACACCCCTTGAACGCCTTGCAAACACGTCGGCCTGCCCTCCATGTGAGTCGGCCCTTTGATCATATCGGCAAACGCTCCACGGGTATAAACTTCCCCATCGCACTTCATTTTATCACTTGTCGCAAACTGTCGCACATATCGTCGCACCTAGCTCGCGCTTTCGTCGCATTCCCGTGTGCTCCGACTCGCCGGTCCACCCGCGCGCGCCCGCCGTGTGCGCCAACTCGTCGGTCACCCGCGCCCGCGCCCGGCGTGCGCCCCGACTCGCCTCTCGCCCGCGTGCCTGTCGCACAACTGAGTGCCCAACCATATGCGCACCCGAAGACCTTACATTATCACTCGAGCCGCTGACGGACCTCATGGTGTTTCCGAAAGAGTCATTCTTCTTCCTCGTAAAGATCCACAGAGTGGAAATATTTATTAGACAACTGTTCTATGAACGAGATGGAGCAGGTCGAGAGGAATAACTATTTCTATTCGAGTGGGGAGAAATCGATCTATTTGCAGTGACAGAAAAAGGGCAATTGAAGTTTATCTTCAACATAATTATATAAAAGTTTTCATGCTTATTAGGTAACTTAGTGTATAAATTATTTAACGTTCGTAAATGTTTATTCCAATTTTATGGCGTATTGTATAATGCCACTTGAGACAGAGGGATATTAACGTGGTGGATGTAGATCAACAAGAAAAGCTAAGCTAATGGTTGAAATTGATGGTCTTGTAATGTTGTCAAATAAAAATGGGAACCATGTAATACAAAAGTTTATTGAATTTTATATTGCTAATAATGTAATACAATGTTTATTCCAATTTTATGGCGAATTGTATATGGCCACCTGAGAGAGAGGGATATTGAGGTGGTGGATGTAGATCAACAAGAAAAGCTAAGCTAATTGTTGAAATTGATGGTTATGTAATGTTGTCTAATCAAAATGGGAACCACGAAGTACAAAACGTTTATTGAATTTTATATTGCTAATAATGTATTACAAAAGTTTATTGAATGTATTTTATATCACAAAATTGATTTTATTATCAATTACGTGTTATTAGAATTTGAATATTGTTTATTTATATATATATATATATATATATATTTCTCATATAAAGAATTAGAAAATTGTTTAATTCACTGCCTTAAATATATATATTTAATATTTTTGTGATAAAATTATTGTAATACACAATATAACACAAATTGAAATAAATTTAAAGAATAATATTTTGTTTTCAATAATAATAAGTTATTGTTAATTATTATTATTCATTGTTAATTATTATTATTCATTTTTAATTAATTAGTATTATTTATGATTTATTAATAATAGTAATTAACTACTTACTAAGTAATTTATAAATAAATAAATCATAATTAATTAATTTAATTTAATTTAATTATTTAAAAATTAAACAATGGGTTGATTTTTCACTTTGATGATCAATTAGAGATCCAATTTTTTTGGGACTTGAAAAAAACAATTAATAATAAAATTATGATGATAAACTATATAAAACAAATTTGTATAAACCTATATAAGTAAACCTCTTAATCTTAATAGAGTGGGATTATTTCTTCTAATATTATTTATGGTTCATATTAATAACTTTGATTACAACAATATTCTATGTTTGTATTATTAACCAATTTAATTATAATTTGATATAGTAAATACCTCACTATGTGTCTTCTAGTAGAAGGTTGACACAATTTTAAAGTGTCCATAAAATTTATTTAATAATAGAATTATATTTTTACCATGGCAATTTTAATTTTAGGTGCTACTATTAGTAATTTTGTTTGCATTGAGTACCATATTTTATTATATTAGAAAAATGATAACATTTTATAATGAACAAGAGAAAATTTTGTATAAGCCTCATATTATGTTTAAATTGATTCTTTCAACAACCAAAACCAAATATAAAATATAAATTCTAACAACGCAATTTATTTTTATTAATATTATTTATTGTTTTATATTAATTTAAAGTTAAGTTGATTAATGATTACATAAAGAGAAATAAATATCATAAAAAACATTCTAAGTATATAATGACATTAATAATGATCACTAATTGATACAATTATTAATCTACATTTTAGTTATTTTTTGATATTATGACAATTATTCTATCTAGATTGACTTATTATATTAATTTTAAGAGACGACACCATTTTAAAGTGTCAAATATATTTAAATGAAATAATACTAATTTTTGTTATTGTTATAATTGACAACAATTTCAATTATTTGTTTGTAATTCTAGCCAAAAACCACCTTAAATTCAAATAAGGATAGCATAAGGATGAGCAAGTTTGTCTAGGCCATTGGGAGATAGAGGAGACCATTTTGTAGAATAAATGTATTAGTATTAAAAACATTATTGCATTAAAATTTAATTATTATTAAATAGAGGGGTCATAAAGAGTTAGTGTAAAAAAGACTACAATATTATATTAAGGAGGTGATCAAACCAAATATTGAAAACTAGAAATATCTAGCCCTTTTTTTAGTTATGTAAAGAAGAAAATATACATTTTTAAAATAAGAACAAACTTTCATGATCTCCATAGTGAAACTAAGCATAACTGATAAATTCCAAAAACACCATGGGAGGAAAGTGTTTATCAACTTTGTAACACTAAGAGGGTTGATCATGAAAAACACTTTCTCTTAGATTTTCTAACTCATACTGAGATTGGATCCAAAATTGAAATTATATGTGACACTACCAACCTTCTTGTCCTTTTAACTCAACAAAACTATGTTGATCTTGAAATGCTTCTTTTAATGTTTGTCAAGCATAGAAATAAAATTCTAAAAAAATATGAGTAATCACTTTATGCCCTAGAAATATCCAAGAGACCATATTCGCTTTTAGTGGATGTTAATCACCATCATCATTATATATTAGTATAGGAAATTTACACCACTCTATAGTTGAAAAGATAAACATAAATTATGAATTGGAATAATAACATTATTTATTTTTTTGTATTAAAGCTAAGTTCATTGAGGTTTGCTTCATGAATAATAAATTAATGTGTGAGAAACATCTTGCTTATGAAATTATTTAATGACAATGACATTAATAATGTCTAGTATCTAATATTAATCACTTTATCCATCAAAATAGATTATAAATAAAAATAGCAAAAGTAGTATAGATTGTTTTTTTTTCAAATATTAGAGGGAAGAGAGTAAACTAACTAAACTTGACATTGCCATATTCAATATTTATTTTTGAATGGTTTGAATATAATATATTGAAAAAACATATAATTGATAATCCTATAAAACTTAGATAGCTTACATTATTTTTATGATAATTAGTATTTACATTTTTATATTAAAACATAGTTCATTAGGATTTATCTCAAGCATAATAGATTGCATAAGAAATTTCTTACCTATTATATATTATTGTAGTAAAAATAAATTAAATTTGTAGTTTAGCATATATTATTGTAGTAAAAATAAATTAAATTTGTAGTTTAGTGATAAAAATAAATTATGAGTTGGAATAACAACATAATTTTTTTTGTATAATTTAAGTTGATGGAGACTTGTATTTTATGAATAGTAGATTAATGTGTGAAAAATATCTAACTTATAAAGTTATTTCATGACAATGACATTAGTAGTGTCCAATATCTAGTAATCATTTTAACGATCAAAACCAATTATAAATAAGAATAACAATAAAATAATATAGATTGATATCTTTGAAACACAAGTTAAAAGAAAGTATACTAATTAAACTACTTATTTCAAGTGTTCAATATTTATTCTTGAATTATTTAAATAGATTATATTGAAAATAACATATAATATTCCTCTAAATCTTAGTTTCTTGCATTGTTCTATTATTATTAATCTTTATAGTTTTGTATTAATACCAAGTTCATCAATATTTAATTAAATGTTATATCATTTATATAGAATTATTTGTCCATGGTTTATTAGATAAGTTATTTATATATAATCATAATTGAAATTATGTGCAAATGTTTCTTATATTAAGTAAAGAGTGCTAATAAGTAAGTAAAGAGTCCTAATAAGTAAAGGTACATCTTCTATTAAGTATAGAGTGCTAATAAGTAAAGGTACATCTTTAGAAGTTTGAAACTAAAATCTAAATATTTTAAATATAAATTTTGGATTATTTTTAATGTGTATTATTAAAATTTATTTTAAAAATGGTTGGCATTATTATTATTTTATTAAAGATGAAGATGAAAATGGTGATTGACATCTATCAAACTTTAAGAAAGTAAGAGATTAATTAAGACTTTTTAATATTTTATTTCTATGATCAAAGAGAAGGGAAAGAAACATTTCTAGATCATATAGTTCTACTGATTAAACAAGTCAAGAAGTTGGTAGTTTGACAAATGTTTTGGAAATGAGAATGGAAGTGGGTAGAGCTGGGAAATCTAAGCGGAAGCGTTTTTCATCTTCAACCCTCTTAGTAGCACATAGTTGACAAATTATTTCATCCCAAGGTGTTTTGGGAATATACCAATGTCCAGTTTCACTTCAAAGCTCGTGAAAATTATTTATTATCTTTGCAATGTTCATTTTCTTCTTAGCACTCATAATTCTTGTTAACAAGTGCAGGGTTGATCACCTCCTTATTGAAGATGAAGATGATGATTAACATTCACTTAGACCAATGAGGTCTATTGGACCTTAATAAAGTAAGAGATTAATTGAGAATTTTAAATATCTTATTTCTATGATCAAAGAGAAGGGAAAGAAGCATTCCAAGATCACTCTAGTTCTACTGACTAAAGAAGTCAAGAAGATTGGTAGCATGGAAAATGTTTTGGAAATGAGAATGGATGTGAGTAAGAGTCGAACAATCCAAGAGAAAGTGATTTTTATCTTGAACTCTCTTAGTATCACACAGTTGACATATTATTTCATCCCAAGGTGTTTTAGGAATAGACTAACGTCTGATTTCACTTTGAAGCTCATGAAAATTAGTTCTTATCTTTGCAATGTTCAGATATCATCCTCCATCCATCACATCAACTTTCAAAGGGACTATAAAGGTTCAAGCAATAGCGTACAACACCTATAAGAGGTTCTAAAATTATTGAAGTACAACTTAGTTATAACACAAAATAGGATGAAACAACAAGTAGATCAGCATTGCAATGAAAACGACTTTGAATCAAGGGATTGTGTATTTGTGAGACTACAACTATATAAACATATGTCCCTCAATAAACAAAATAAGGAAAATAAATTAGCGTAGAGATATTATGGCCTTTATAAGGTGTTTGTTGGATTATTGGGACCTGACCCAGGTTCGAAGGTGATTTAGCCAAACAAATCCTGGTACTACTAGCCCTTTTGGCAACAGTTCACGGAGTGCAGACTGAGGTCTCACCCGAAGTAGTATGGGAGGGTGCTAGAACCAGGTTTCCACACCCTGGGGATGTCTGATGGGTTCAAGTGGTCCGCGATTCGACTCTGCACGCACATTGCTACGCGCACTTACCCGTCTCTCGTAGCCTGAGGTGCTGCCTTCGCACAGCCCTACTAGGGGGCCGAACAATGTTATTACCCAAGCCCTTACTAGTAATCCAATATTAAGTGATTAACTTATCTTATTTTTATACTTTCATTTATACTTAAAAATATAAATGATTCATACAAGTGCGCACAGTAAATAAACAATATAACTGCAGATGATATCAAACATGTAATAACTCAGAACAGATGCAGAGAATTGGTAACAAAACCTTTCTTTATTAATCTCTTCTATGGTTACAGACTTAACTCTACCTTGTGCACTCAGCTATAGGGGTCCGTGAACTCAGCTGCAGACTCTACAGGGCCTCTGTGCACTCAGTTGCAGATCTTCTTCCTACTTATACGACCCAAGACACACTTAGATTATTCTTTTATGCTTCGCTATCTCATTCTATCCATTAGATTATATGATCATCTCTTTATAACTTCTCTCTAGTTATACAATCCCATGGTCCGTGGACCATGGGTAGGCCGACATTACATTCAAACTTAGGGCAGACAACCCTGTGACTCTAAAATATATTTCACGCCTGTAATTCACAGAGCTTACAATAATATCAACTCAAAACTTGGGCTTTGAGCCCCAAAAAATGCTATGGCGGGATTCCATGCCCAACAGGCCCCCAACACAAACATTGTGACTCGCCCTCGAGTCACTCTGTGACTCTGATTTGTTTCGAATGGTCCCGATGTCTAAAGCGCATTGAGCTGCTGCTTGTTGAACCTGCTGCATCCATTCTTTTGAGACCTATGTGTCCGGCGTGCTACCCTGCATCTGCGCGTGCATCCCCTGAATGTGTGCAAGCTTCCCTTCAATATTCGTTGTGATTGTGAAGGCCTCATCAATCCATGGCTGAACGCACGCTTTGAGAACTGCTTCCTTATGGCGTGCTGCATCCACCTGCTCCTTTAATGCCTTGGCTTGTTACATCCTCGCAAGCCGCTGAGTGAGGACTACTGTCTGCGCAGTTCCTCTGTCGTTGTCATATTGTTGCTGAAGTTCGCACACCTTTGTCTCCAGGCGCTGGATGTTGGGGTCCTCCTATAAATTCGTGAGCATCTCAAGTTCATGTTCCGACATGTCAGTACAGTCGCGCACTGCACCTCCAATTTCTTCCAACCCTGCTGTGATAACGCTAGCGCTCTGTTCTCAGACTTCCGGGGGAGTGGAAGGTTGCGCCTTCAATCGCAGCTGGGCAACCTGAAGAGTCAGCTCCAGTTTAACCTTTGTCGTCTCTTCTCTGGCCTCGTGGACTCAAGTTTCCAAATTGTGGATCCACACTTCTACGGTAAACGTGCTGTGATGGCCAACTCCAGGATGTGTCGACAAGCATCATCTACTGTCTGCACTAACTGTTGATTCTACAACACCAATTCGTTGCGCTGCAAGCTGAGCTGTTCCATGTTGATTTTCTACTCGCTAAGAACTTGGATAGCGTAGCTCTCCCTGGCCCGCAGCTTTTCCGTTATCCCATCCTGTAACTGATACATCGTCTCCTATGGAAGGGCAGCAATATTAAGGCCAAGGGCTTTCATCATGTTAATCGACAACTGATCCATCACATTAGATGACACTAGAGCTCCCTCTGGCAACACTATTATATTTTCATTCTTGTGCGCAACATATGTTCTGCTACTGAAGTTCCTGTTGCGACATGTGTTGACAGGGTACCTTCCTGAGGGGGTCGCACCTGTAAATCCTACGCCTGCGCCCTGAGGGCCCCCAACATAGTCTGATGCTCTTGCATGAATTCTTGAAGCACTTCACTTGTGACATCGCGGACCGTCTCACCGATGTCATGGAGATCACCTTCGGTTAAGGTGATCGGGTCAATGGCCAACTTCGAGGCCTTGACCTTCTTTCTTGGGCCTGATCTCTTTGTGATTTGCAGGCACTTTAACTATGTAGACGCGACCCCTAGGTCCACGCTCCCTTGTGCTATTTCTATTTCCTCTGCCTCCTGCCCTGAGGATGTTGCTTGGCCCTTGTCTGCCTATGTTGTTGTTGCCTCTGCTGTCTGCGCTGTCGTTGCTGCTTTTGCAGTCTTTTTCTACTCCGCATCCTTTTGTGCCGCTTCTCGCACTTCCCTAGCCTTAGCTGCTGCTTTTTCATTCCGCCTTTACTCTACCAATTGAGTGACACGCAGCGTGGCATCATCCTTTTTCTTCTATGCTACCACCTTTTCCAGTTCTGTCAGATCCGAGGCACGCCATTTGGGAGGCCATGTCTCCAAGACAGTAAAAATTGCGTCGTCAGTGGATACAAATGGTAGCTTCATCCACTGCTTTGCCGAATCTTTTCGCGCCTTGATATAAATGTTTTGCATATCAGCTTTGAAGTCTGCAAACACTGCAGACTATTGTGCACCATAGGTGACAGGCATGGCCTCTGATTGATCCACATTTGGATGCTCACCTCCATGAGCACCTAGAAAATTTTGGTGTTGCGAATCCATTTCACGTCCTTTGTGGCCCAGAGCGAAGCGTACTTCGCGACCTCTGGTAACTCTTTGTCAATGTTGGGGAATTGATTGTCCTCTGGAAGTTCCCCCACTACTAGAAATATGGATAATAGCAACCATGCGTAGTGGAAGGTTTTACCTTGCTCCTGGGCTTCGCAACAATTTGTCAAAAATTTCTCGCAGAGGAATTTAGACCAGTTGAGCTGAACCTCCTCCGCACACTGCTCAGCCAGTGTGACCACCAGCGCCGGTACCTCACCGACGCGACACTTCCTCAACACTTTGCTGACCAAGAGTTGGGTTGCTACGTGCACCCCTTCATCCTTGATGTTGGAGATGGCGTAGCCCCTCTTCTTCTTCTTCTCCAACATATATTTCGCCTTCATGGCTTCTGCAAGATCCAAATCACTACCTTTTCCAGTTATAGTCACGGGGTCCTTTCCTTTACAGGGGAGCTGAGAAATATGCTGAATGAGATCTGCCATGATGGGAATATGATCCTCCAGCCATAGATACCCATCATGCACCAGGCAAAGCAGCTGCCTGATGAAGAAAATGGTGATGGGTGCGCGGTGAAAATGTGGTATCCATAATAAGTGCAACAACCCGACATTTTCCACACCACGCAGCCATTTCCACGACTCTAACTTTATCACCGCCCCCTCAGTATTCTTCTTCATCAGAGTCATGGTCTCCAGATGAGGGAACTTCTCACGGTCAGCGAAGTCCCAGTCATTGAACTTCATGGTTGGCACACGACCTAGGTGCGTGCCCTCAAATTCAATGCCACCTAGGAGGAGTGGGGTCTAGATTGAACTCTTCGTTTTGTCCAGATCCTTCAACACTTTGGTTTTCCCCTTCCATGGAGGGACATACGCGAGTAGTTTTGTTGTAGAGCGTAATGGTTGGATATCTTCCTCCATGTCTTCGTCTTCTTATTCTAGGGCGATCAAGGCCTTCAAATATTCTTCTTCCTCATCTGTTTCGATTGTGACTATTTTCCCCTTCTCTGCCATGGTTAGTTTGCTATGCCACGAATTCCTCGGGGACACGCATACTGGACCCATTGCCTGTTTATCCTTCTTGGACCTCAGTGTTTGTGGTGATTTAGGGATTTTTGTTACCACCCCAACACCTTCTCGAACATCCTCCATCATTTGGGTCTGTGTGGCCTCCCCTCATGTACCTCTTCAATTCCCAACCCATCCTTAGTGGCCGTCATCATCTGTAGGCTATATTATGTCTCTCACGAACTTAGGGGCTCAATTATTGCTTAGTTCTCAATGCTCTGTGCTCTGCTCGAGCGCTCAATTCTCAAATGACCAAGTGTTGTTCGCTAGCCAACCCTTTGAGTTTTGTAGCGCCTTTCACATTCGAATTCGACCATTCCCCCCAATTCGGGGGATTAATGCTTTCTTGGCGGCAGATTTTCCTAAATCTTGCCCATAACTCGCATATTAAATGCCCGTCGCCCGCTCCAGTTAGCCTCAAACCAAACATCCCGTCATGAATAGTGACACAAACAGTCACTTCCGAGCTAACCCACGTAGCAGCACAACCCTCTATGCGCGGTCACGAACCCTGTGACATTTTGATTCTGCACGAATTTCCAATATCGTGCAACTCCCAAGCATAATATTTTATAGTCCCACGCTCCCTTTCTATCGCCTAGAGTGCTAAGATCGTTCTCCCTACAGCTAGTCAGGTGATCGCACCACCCATATGGGACTCCATCCCATCCTTCACCACAGTTCGCCAAGAATCCTCATATTTCATTGTGGTGATCGAGACAACGCACTTTACTACTTGCAACGCGCTACCCTGGTCACTTCGTTTGGCGACATGCAGTCCAACCCACGACAACAGACTTACCAGTTCACAGCAATAGTCCTCCAACTTGTTAGTCGATCGTACGCATCTTGCCTTACCATTGCTGGTTTATGGACGAGAAATGCTTCCTTTATTTCGTCTTCGAGCTTCTTGACCTACACGTCCATCAAAATGCTTTTCTCCCTTAGTCGTACCCAGTTTTTTCGGGTTTTCGAAGTCTAAAGTTTCCCCGTCAGATTTCTTCCTCAAGTCGTATATGTTCTATTTCTCGTAGCTGTGTGATTTCTTCATTTTGGTCTACAGGGACCGTTGTATCTATGAGTACTGTTACGCACGGACTTGGCTTCCCATACTCCACAAGGATTACAACCCCTGCTTCATACTTAAGCTTCGGAAGTGCTCTCGCGGTCAGAGCTTTACACATGGTCCTATAAACCCATACAACCACTAGTATGCGCAGGTCCCAGTCAGTGTGTTGTACATGGTGGACCTTGTTTAGCACTTTGCACGCCTTCTTAAAGGCTTCCCCGTGTATGATTTTTTGTGCGCTACACCTTATCATACTTCTCCGTTCGCACACTTGTCTTGCTTGCTTCTGCTTGTTGTTCTTGTTTCCTATCATGAGAGCGATGTGTGTTCGTGCAGGCTACGTACCATACACCTATACAGATAAAAATCAGACTTGAATTGAAAAAGGAGGAGTTACAGCTCACAGGCGAGTACTGCACCTGGAGACTGCACTCAAACAAAGAGATCTCTCTCCTTACCCTCTACTATCCATCAAATGAGCAATTACATCATTAAGTACATTACTAGAACTCAAGAAGTTGCAACCAAACTCCTACACTCTAGGAACAAATCCTAAACTAAGGAGATACGTTACAACTTGTGTAACCATTTATCCATTAATGCAAAATAATATTAATTATTTTCAACTCCCCCCCTTAATGGAGAAAGGATTATCGTGAACTCTTAGCATCCCTCTAAACAATTCAAACTTTACATGCCCAAGAGGCTTAGTAAAAATATCAGCCATGTTATCACACGTTTTACAATATTCAATACATATCTCTTTTGACTGTAGTTTCTCACGATGAAGCAAAGTTTCAATGCTCTGATTTTTTCCGCTCCATGCTATGACCCTGGATCCAATGCTGAACGCGTAACCTGTGATAGATCTTCGATCATCCAAGTTACCTGCCCAATCGGAATATGAAAAACCTCTTTAGTACTGTCGTCACTGCTCAACTTTAAGTTCTGTTGTAATGGTGTTGTTGTTGATCTGTACTGCTCCATTCTGAACCTTTCCAGCAAGCTTCTGGCATACTTCCCTTGAGTAAGAAAGGTTTGTCCAGAGTCTTTCCATCTCATACACTTGTGACATCTGATTTCTTTGATCAGATTGTTAGCATTCCCTGTTACACTCATATCATCTACATACCAAGAAATCAAAATAATTTGCCTCTGTTTATTAAACTTTGTATACAGATTTGGATCATTCAAGCTCCTATGAAAGCTATGCTGTACAAAAAATGAGTCAATTTTCTCATACCACGACCTGGGTGCTTGTTTTAAACCATAAAATACGTTTTTCAATTTACACACAAGATGTTCCTGCTCCTTTTTCACAAAACCTTTAGGTTGTACTAAATAAATTTCTTCCTTCAAGTCACCATTCATAAATGCAGACTTGACATCTAGCTGGTGTAGCTGCCATTTGTGTTTTTTTGCTAAGGAAATTAGCATTCTAATGGTGTTCAATTTGGCTATAGGAGAAAAGGTGTCATCGAAATCTATTCCCTCTTGCTATGAGTAACCCTTTGCTACCAATCTAGCTTTAAGTTTCTCTATACTCCCATCTACATTTATTTTTGGTTTATACAGCCATTTGCATCCTATGGGGGTTTTACCTTCAGACAATTCAACCAAATCCCAAGTATGGTATCTGTTTATTGATTCTATTTCCTCATACATTGCAGCCCTCCATGCATCAGATTTACTTGCTTCCTCATAATTTGCAGGTTCTACAATGTTTAAAAACTTTGACATTAATGCATAGTCTTTCAATTTAGAAGGTAATCGAGTATTCCTACTTGATCTCCTTGGTAGGGGACTTATCTCAAATCTGTCTATTTCAGCCTTTTCTCGGCTTGCATTATTGATTACATTTCCTGTTACTTCTTCTTCTTGTTTCTGCTCCTGCTATTCATCTTCCTCACTATTTTCTTCCATTAGCAATGGAATGTCCCAATCACTGTTAGAGTCATCCTTTCCTTCTTCAACCTGTTCTAGTTCTAACATTGTAAATTCCCCAGGTGTTGTGGGGAAAAGTATCCGATGTGGATGACACTAACCCTACTCTAAAGGTGACAGTCTTTAGCAACAACTGAAGATAAAGTTTTCATGTTCTACTTTATGAAAATACAGAGAGAATGGAAAGAAGGTAAACCAACCTGGTGTCTTTCGCTTAGTCGATCCTTGTCCTTCTCTCTTTGTATCTCGTTCCCATCTTTTTGCTCTCCTAGCCGATCCAGCTACACACAGATCCTGCACAAAACAAGAGAGCAAACTACAAGATACATGTACTCATAACTGAAGCATGGATTAGGGTGCATCAAATATACATGTAAACACAAAACATCTATGTAAGACAAGTATATAGGAGAACATGCAAACTTTATTGATAGAAAGTAATAGGGTTCCAGAGGAAGTTACAACCAATGATGATGGCTCCAATCCAGCAGCACCTCCTCGGCAGCAAGAACTCTCCTCTTCACCTCTAGTAAAACAATCACCCAATAGCTCTGACTGCAAACCAACAGCAGCTCCTTGCTTATACAAAATTCCAGCCTCTATAGACCTCATAGAAGAGCTCTATATATAGGAGAGAAGAGGAAAGGATGAGTCAGCTTGAGACTGACATGAAGCTGCCTTGTGTCCTCTCCCTCTTCAGTTAATCTTCAGTTCCTGTGTCCACTTGGAGATCCTTGCTTCCACATGGTGATCAAGTACCTCTTACTCATCACAGGGCGAATCTCATGAACCAAGTGTCAGTTTGGAAGCTTCCTGGGCAGTTGACACCTTGCAGGATGACTGTGCCACTTGGCCAATCTCGCCCAGCGCAGGTAGCCTTCATTAATCTTGACTTCCAGCGTAGGTACAGAGTGGGACAGTTGCATTCCATCGCAGAAGCTCAGTGGAGCAGCTGACATGATCCAAAATAAGCCTGTTTTGAAGTGTTTTCAGGTGGAGAACTGATTGGAAGTGTTGTTGATTGATGACCTTGTTCTTTTAGGGGTAAGAACAACATGTTTAGGGACTGAGGATCCCTGAAATTATTGACATTCCATGCTCCTTGACGCGAGGCACAAAAATGTCTATAACAGTTGCCCCCTAAAGTATGAGGCCGTTTATCGGGTGGAATGCTTTAGCTAGAGGGTCCGAAGTTCGTTCCAGTGCTGAGGAGAGTGCCCTGTAATACAATACAATACAATACTTTATCTTTCATTCAATTTTCATGGTCTAGCTGAGGCGGGCATTCCCATGCTCAGCTTTTATAAATACATTTTGGTACATATGACAGACGATCGTCTGATGATAGACTGATAATCTTCCGCTGAAATTATCATCCTTTGAATAGGATGATCATCTGCTGCAATGATGTACATGGCAAATGCTTTTATATTTCCTGAATATATATCGCAGCCCGGATGGATGAAACTAGATCCGGGGTCTTCAAACTCGTTCGATCTTCACTCTAAGTACAAGTCGATCCATGTGAGAATTGCGCTGAAGTCGAACATGGAAAGACATCGCTTGATTACCGGTCAATGATGAAAACTGTTAACAAGCGCGAGAGGAATCACCAATAATGACAATGACCCTCAAGGTACTGCAGTACAATTCACGTGGCGTGAATAAAGGACTTGGCGTCGAACGCCACGCAAAATCTTCCGGTCGAAGGTTATTGAGGTATACCTGTCGCCGGAAGTGAGAAACTTGCCATTGAGGCATGCAAGCTTCAAAGTACTGATGGGGGTGTTCCTAGATCAACTTCTTGGATAATGAGTTGATGTCGACAAGAAGCGATCCGTCAAAGGAGGGCCTTAATGAATCCCACATCAATGACACGGAACGGAGCTAATGATTTAGTGGAGGTGGAAACAAACTGTGACATATGATTCAGGGTGGCGATCATGAAATGGATGAAGGATAATGTATGGCAGTGGATGGGACACGGTTGACACTTTCAGAATGACCCCTCTTGAACATATAACGACACTGATGCGATGGATCGGTAGCATTACCCCAAATGGATGGTGTGGTGAGGACCATGGTGATGAGACCGGTGAATGAAACAACCAAACCCGATGTGGTACGGAGGAAAAGTGTCATGTTCAAGAGTGACTTGCTACCTCTAAACTTTGATGTTCTCCCAATTTTTCCCCAGTCATTTCTGACCAGTACCTCTTTATTTTTGTCAAGCTTGAGGAGGATAACATATGCTTGTTCTATAACCTGCCCTTCGGGCAAGCCCATTGCTAAGATTTAACGAGCCTAGCGATAGGGAAACTCGTTCTCGTCTAAAGACAAGTTTGTCGCTACTTAATCATTTTAACGAGTCTAACGACAAAGAAAACTCGGTCCTTTTCATTTTTAGAGAGTCTGAAAAGGTACAGAAAGTCAACTCCATAATTCCTTTTTCGTCAGCATATCCCTTAAGTCCGAAAAAGTATAAAACAATACAGAAGGGATGGCTGTTCGGTACTTTTAACGAGCTGAACAAGACAAGCGCTCGATCCTTTTGTGCAATAATCCCTCAGGTCCAAAAAGATTAAAATTTAGAGGAGGGATAGCGTTCCGGTCATTTAACGAGCTGGAAGGCCAAAACTCGGCAAACTTTTCATATTTTACGAGTCAGTGAAAAGAGCTGAAAGAAGACTCGTCTTTTGAGGAACGAGTGATAAACAGGGATAGCTACAGATTCCAGGTACAGGTTGGAATTTTCCAATCACGGCAGTGTCACAAGGATGGCTAGGTGAAATCACTCTTCGCAGCTGTTTCTCAAAAGAGGTAAACACACAAATGGAAGTGAATGATCGGCCAAATGAACGATGGAGGTGATGGATGACAACACGATCAAGGTTTTTATGGCTGATGAATTTACGATCTCAAAAGGTTATTTACCGGTTCATTTTTTCCATGAGCTTGAACTCTGGGGGAAACTTTTGCTCACACTTTTCTATTTTTTAACGAGCATAGATTCAGGCCTAAAACTGCTCGGATTTGCGTTTATTTTTTAACGAGCATGAACTATATGCTAAAACTGCTCGATATACCAGTCATATGAAGAACGCCTCTCGTAAGGACCAATTTTTATAGAGCTTATGCCTTACCACAGCTATGCTCTAATTTTGGCAAATTTTACTTTTGCCCCACAGGCTTTCTTTATGCAAGTTTGGAAACGGCTAATCCTACGAGTTTAACGGGTTAGACCTACAGGTTTAAAGGGAGGACCTAAAAATTTAAAAAATAAATAGTCGTCCCTTGCTTGCATTCCAAAAGGTTGCATGCCCCCAGGTATAGGATAGAATTTCGAGACTGCCCCTTTATCAGCGAGGTTTGTCTCTTTCTTATTATCCGAAGACGGTTTTATTTGCTGCCGCAAATCAATCTCTTTCTTCGGCGGTGTCTATCATTGGGTTGTCCAAAGATGGTTACCCTCTGTCACAACAATACGGTCCTCTTCTTTGTAGGCTGCCCCTGCTTATCCTTCAAAACACATGTTTCGATGGGCGAGGCTTGAATTCAAAGATGTTGACTACTTGTTGCAATAAGGGAATTCCTACTCGGGCATTGCCCACTTTTTTAGACAAAGGTGAATGATTCCCAGACACATAACTTTAACAAAATATTATTATTCCAGAACAACCCCACTTCCTACGGACGGGGTACGGACCAGTCATATTCTTCTGCGGAAATTCTTCCTTATACCCGGAGTTTCTTCTGCCCGAAGCAGACCAGGGTGCATGCCCCCTGGGTCCTAGTCTTTCTTTCCGAATCACTCGCACTCATCGGGAAGTAGGACCGGGGGTGGAGGCGTATCTTGAGTGAATAGACCATTTAGGATTGGTATTTGACTATTTGCTATGCGAGATCCTGGAAATGAAAGTTGGTCTACGAGCTTGACCATCCTTCCTTCGTGTGGAAAACACATTACTCTAAAGAGTGAGGAGACTATCGCTCCCATGCAATAAATATAGTCACGTCCAAGGAGTAGGTTATAATCCAAGGGTCCTTGGACGACCAACAAGTTCATCTCGACAGTCTTCCCTTTCAATGTAACAGGTACATTGGGGAGGATTCCTAATGGTCGACTGGTTCCTTTATCAAAACCTGAGAGATTTCTCAACTCAGGTAAAAGCGCTGGGGAACCCAGTGCTTTCCAAACAATAGAGGAAAGGATACTCACAGACGCCCCTTCATCAATGATAGTACCAGCCATAATCATTCTATAGATCTGGACAATGATTCTGAATGGTATACTGGCTGGTAACCGGGGTCTGCCTAGTTGATTCCAATCAAAGGATACAACCAGGTTGCTTGGTGGTGGGACCGAATATACGGCCGGATATGACCCTGATGTTGTTCCTTCCTGCGATAAAGGAATGGGCGCATTGCCCTGACGCTCATCAGAGTCAGCGCTGATATAAAGAATCTGGATGGTGTCATCCTTGTTCTCTTCAGCTAGAGTGTCGCATGAAGATGACTCTTCCACGACGGTGTCATTTGAAGACGGATCTTCAATGACGGAGTCATTAGACGATAGAACCTCTGAAGGAAGAACCGGGTCAACTGCCGTTTCGACCTTTAGACTTTCGTCTGGTCTGGATTCTGTAGGTTCATTGTCAATGACCGACACTTCAGCTGACCACTTGAGAGGGTCAACTGGATTTACAACTATCGAGGGATTAGGCGCGAGTTTTTGATATCCAGGAGGAAGTCGCAACGGTGACACCGGGCGATCTTCCAAAACTCTCTTGGCCTCATCTAAGAATGGACATTTGTGGATGGCATGATTACCTTCACACAATAGACAGGGTGATCTTGGTCCCCTTCTTCGTCCTTCACTCTCGCTAGTTGACGGAATGCAATCAACTTGACAACCAGAGGTTGATGCTACCGGATTGTGCAACCTTGGGGACCAGTCCTTCAGTATCCGGGGAATACAGGGACAATCACGATGGAAATGGATCCCTTTGCAAATGACACATGGCGATTTAGGCCCGGTCGGTGCAGTGTGTGGGTTTTTGTCAGTTTTCTCCTGCTTGCCCCCAGTCGCCTTTGCCAGAGGCTCCTTCTGCTTCTTTCCTCTCTTCTTCTTCTCCTTCTTCTCCTTGGGAGGCTGACTTTTGCCGGCTCTACCTTGCGAAGATGAAGGATCAGAGGAAGTATCATAAGAAGTGGAAGGCTGGTGGGTAGTTCTAGATTGTTCTGACTGTTGATTCGACTGCTCAGGATTAGTGGCGATTTGGACTACATTAGTTGAAAAGAGCCAAACAGGGAGGCCAATTGTCAATCCTGGAAGCGACAATGTAGCCATATGAGGCGCACCAACATCTCCCCAAGAGGAGAAGGGATTTGGACTTCCGCCAAGGTTACTTCCTTGGTTGGTGGGCTCCATACTTTTCAACTGAAAGATCAACGTAGGAATAATAGGTGATTATGTTCCGCTTTAAAATAAATTTTATTTACGACGCTTTTAGACACAAACTTGCTTTTTCATGTTTTAAGAGTCGAGAAAAAGCTAAAGATGACTCTAGTCGCCTTCGATGTATTAACGAGCCCGAAGTGACAAATGCTCGGTTGGACTTTTTCAGTTATAGAGTTTGAAAAAGGCCAAAAGAAACTGCTCTGGAGATCTAGGCAGAGGGTGTGCCAAACCTTTCGCGAAACCACAGAATACGTTTTACGGTACGGGTGGTCGATCTTCGTGAATGCTGTGTTCACTGCATCGCGATCAGTAGGGCGGCCGACACGGTTTCCTAAGGATAAAGGATAAAAGCCTATAGGGGTCTCCCAATATACTCGACGGTACGTGGGAGCTCAAGTCCATGTTAGTGCCACCGACTCTCAGGAGGAATCACCCACCTTCGTAGAGATCGACAGTCACTATGTTTAACGACACCGGAACACGTCTCTACCTAGACCTCTAGATGTTTGCGTTAAATTCCAAAGCGTTGTTATGTAAATTGAGTTTATTTTAATGTTGATCTTTCTTAACAGTTTGCCTTTCAGGTTCGCCACGAGATGTATATATACAACTTCCTATATGCAATCTAAGAATGAGAAGCAAATCTTTTCAATCTTTCAACTTTGAAAACCTTAATCTACTTGAGGGAAAAGAAAGACACAACTTTTTCCACAGATCAAAGAACACACACTAAAATGCACATTTTCCTAAATCATCAAGCATACAGTCAAATGCAAAATGCACAATGCATGTATTTCTTTTCGTTATCCTTAATGTTGATGCTAACAAAAGGAAACTGTTGTATGATTTTTGAATCAACTTTCAAGTATAAATAAACAAGCTTGTCCACAATCAAAAAGACACCTTATGAAAGACTTGTTTAAAATACATGAAATGTATAGATTCAAACCATAAAATGAAAAGCAAACAAACTCAAACAGCCATGAACAGTAATAAAACTAACTCATAAGATCACAAAGATACTTTTACAGTTCAGGATCTAAGAGGTCACAGCTATACTGGTTCGCTTTTCACAATGGGAAACTGGAACTGAAACAAGAAATACTGAAAGAACATTCACAGTTTCATCACACAACTGAGGCGGAATAATGTCAAGGAGAAGTGATCTACAGCAAGTACAATGACCAGCAAGCAATCAATAAGAAAAACAGTGAAAACAGGGCCAAGACACAAAGGGAAAGCTGAGCTAGACTAAGGCTAACTGGACCAGCGCAGGTGCTAGTCTGCCAGTTTCACTCTCAGCGCAGTTCCCGAAGGGAGTACCTGCGCTGTAATGCAGACTGCCTGTGGACAGCCTGCACTGACTTACGAGAGTTACGTCTGCAAAGAATTCTGGGTCATAAAAAGCTCAAAAATGCACTGTTTTTGCTGAAATAAAAAGCTATAGGTCAAGTACAGGCTAAGGGATGATCAAGAGGATGAAGATCTATCACAAAGAGTAAAGATTCTTTTGTAGATTAGCTCTTTAAATCTTGAATTTGCTCAGCAAAGGAGCAAGAGTAGCAGACCCTCTACTTCGCTTTTGATATAGTCAAAAGCTTTTCGATTTGGTACTCTTTTCTTCAAGAAATGAATAGCAAAATACTACAAACAACAACAACAAGATACTAGGCTCCCCAGTGGAGTCGCCAGTTTGTTGTGGGGAAAAGTATCCGATGCGGATGACACTAACCCTACTCTAAAGGTGACAGTCTTTAGCAACAACTGAAGATAAAGTTTTCATGTTCTACTTTATGAAAATACAGAGAGAATGGAAAGAAGGTCAACCAACCTGGTGTCTTTCGCTTAGTCGATCCTTGTCCTTCTCTCTTTGTATCTCGTTCCCATCTTTTTGCTCTCCTAGCCGATCCAACTACACACAGATCCTGCACAAAACAAGAGAGCAAACTACAAGATACATGTACTCATAACTGAAGCATGGATTAGGGTGCATCAAATATACATGTAAACACAAAACATCTATGTAAGACAAGTATATAGGAGAACATGCAAACTTTATTGATAGAAAGTAACAGGGTTCCAGAGGAAGTTACAACCAATGATGATGGCTCCAATCCAGCAGCACCTCCTCGGCAGCAAGAACTCTCCTCTTCACCTCTAGTAAAACAATCACCCAATAGCTCTGACTGCAAACCAACAACAGCTCCTTGCTTATACAAAATTCCAGCCTCTATAGACCTCATAGAAGAGCTCTATATATAGGAGAGAAGAGGAAAGGATGAGTCAGCTTGAGACTGACATGAAGCTGCCTTGTGTCCTCTCCCTCTTCAGTTAATCTTCAGTTCCTGTGTCCACTTGGAGATCCTTGCTTCCACATGGTGATCAAGTACCTCTTACTCATCACAGGGCGAATCTCATGAACCAAGTGTCAGTTTGGAAGCTTCCTGGGCAGTTGACACCTTGCAGGATGACTGTGCCACTTGGCCAATCTCGCCCAGCGCAGGTAGCCTTCATTAATCTTGACTTCCAGCGCAGGTACAGAGTGGGACAATTGCATTCCAGCGCAGAAGCTCAGTGGAGCAGCTGACATGATCCAAAATAAGCCTGTTTTGAAGTGTTTTCAGGTGGAGAACTGATTGGAAGTGCTGTTGATTGATGACCTTGTTCTTTTAGGGGTAAGAACAACATGTTTAGGGACTGAGGATCCCTGTAATTATTGACATTCCATGCTCCTTGACGCGAGGCACAAAAATGTCTATAACACCAGGATTCCCAAGATTGAAAGGACCAACATGTTCACCCTCCATAAGTCGCATAAGGCCTTCAACCATATCAGAAACGTACTGGAAGCTCCGTGTCTGTTCCCCATTTCCATAGACTGTCAAAGGCTCCTTGCGCAAAGCCTGAGCAACAAAATTACTTGCAACCCAACCATCATCACTGATCTAGGTGGATATTGGTGGCCACCTGCCAAGTCCACCTGGACCCCCACCATTGTCTTTCTCAGCATTTTCAGTTTCCTTAATTGTAGCACAACTTACTATTTTTAGCAGTTTTTCGGGTCCTGAACTTTCAGAGCCGTTTTGAGGCCCTAAACGACGTTTTTTGGGGAATCCGGGGGCAACATGGGTCCATGGAATGGACCGATGTTGCCCGTTCCAAAAATGATAGTGCTCGGATAGATCTTTCTAATGAGTTATTGTACGCGTCAAACGGAGATCATATGCCAAAGTTACGACGCCGGGAAGTTGATGTACCAACTTACCCCCAAACGGGGCCCACAGTTTGGCGTTTCATCTCCTAGGGTTAGGTTTTGGAATGTTAAGGGTTTTTCCATTGTTTCTCAACAATAAATAGGCCTTCGAGCCTCATTGTAACACAGTTCAAAGGCATGTAGCCATCACATCTCTTCTCAGAGATAAGCTACCAACGCCCTAGCTAGTTTGTTTCCATTTCTGGTTGTAAGCATATTTCAGTATTTTCCATTAATGAAATGAAGTATTATTTACGCTGCATCTTTTTGTATATGGTTATCTCTGCAATTTGTTGCATTCCTGTTTAAATCCGGATCAGTGGTATCAAAGCGGTCTGCTTTTTCTCTGTTTTTCTTTGCATGTCCCCAACAAGGTCGGGATATAAGGAGTTAGGGCTTGAACTGGTTGAACCTTTGCAAGACCAGCCTCGCAAATCCCAACGGCCTCCCATGGCGGACGAGAAGAAAGACGAGGGGGCAGGAAATCCCATCAAAATCTTGCTCGAAGAAGCCCTCGAGCGACAACGGAACGCGATGATGGACAGCTTTGCCCAGATCCTTCAGCGGCTACCCAGAAGCAATGCATCAGCTTCCAGCAGCTACTCTGGAAACGGCACACTCTTTAAGGTACAAGTTAATTTTGAAATCCCCATATTCAAGGGTCAGATAGACGCAGACGCCGTAGATAAATGGTTAAATCTGCTAGAGGGTTATTTTTCTGTTCATGAATTTTCGAGTCGGGAAAAGATTGTTTTTGCTCTCCTCAAAGCAGCCCCCCACGTCAAGGACTGGTGGGAAACCTACTGCGAGCAAAAGGATGAAAGTACTGGCTCACTCTTTTCAGCCGCACCCACCTGAGATTCGTTCTGGGATGCCATCAAGGAGTAGTACTACCTTGTCGGGAGCTATGAGGATGAATACATAAAGTGGACCACGCTACGGCAGGGAAGGGACCAAGATGTGCCGGAGTTCACCAATATTTTCCAGACCCTTCGCACAAAGTTGGGTATCAAGGATTCGGAACAACATTTGATACTCAAATACCGTGGCTGCCTGCACAAGTACATCCAAGAAGAAATACAATTCCTAAACGTCCCCTCGCTCGGCGCACCATACCGGTATGCCGTCAAGGTCGAGCAGAAGTTTAAACAAAAGAAGCGAGATTTTGGATCTGCGAATCCAAAGCAGGGAAAAGGTGCCCCTAAACCACAAAACAAAGGACAAAGCCAAGGTGGGACAGCCCAAGACAACCAGCCGAAGCTGCAAGCAAAGAACAGCGCCGCGAAGCCGAGAAAGGACACTGGAAAATGGTGCGAGTTCCATAAGAGCTCCACTCACAACACAAGTGTGTGTCGGGCCAAGCAGTCACTGGTGGCTGAGCTAAAGGTTTCAGAATCAGATGCATGTTCCGACTCTGAGTCAGAACCCGATAAGGGGTATGAAAAAGGGAAGCAGATCATTGATGCGGACCCCAGTGCCACTGTTGCTACCGCAAAGATCCAGAAAAATGAACCCGAAGATCCAGAGGAGGAGGACCGTCTCTTCCACTCCCAGATGTGGGTAAAGGGCTCCCCGATACAGTTCATTGTTGATAGCGGGAGTCAAAAGAATCTCATTTCGGCAGAGGTCGTGAATCTGTTGGGCTTACCGACCACAGCACATCCACAACCATACACCATTGGGTGGCTTCACCAAGGACGAGATCTTCGTGTGAGCCAGCAGTGTCGCCTCCCATACAACATCAAGCCCTTCACGAATGAGGTATTGTGTGACATTGCTCCCCTTGAAGTTTGTGATGTATTACTAGGACAACCATACTTGTGGAAGCGACATGCTGTGTATGAATCAAGGCCCCGTGCTGTTATTATTACATTGGGAAATAAGTTGTTCAAGATACCAGAGGTAGCACCACCTGCCACCCTCTCTTTGATTACTGCAAAACAATGTAGTAAGATCATTTCCAAAACCAGGAAATTTGTTTTCCTGATGATACGCCCTCAAGGAAAGAAGAAGACAATGGCCGCGACCTCCAAACGGGGCCCCTCTACACGACAACTACAGATGGACAAGATTATGGAGGAGTATGAGGACATCTTCACCTCCCCAGCAGGGGTTCCTCTGCACTGTCAAGTCAAGCACTCCATCGATCTGATCCCAGGTGCGCCGCTACCCAATGGACCAATTTATCGGCGCTCCGTTCTAGAGAACGATGAAACCAAGAGGCAGATTCAGGAGCTCCTGCAGAAAGGTCACATCCGTCCGAGTTCATTGCCCTGTGGGAGCCCGATCGTGTTGGTACAGAAGAAGGATGGGACATGGAGACTCTGTATTGACTATCGGGCGCTGAACAAGATCACTGTCCGTAATAGGTACCCGATCCCGCGAATTGATGACCTCCTAGACCAACTAAAGGGGGCGAAATATTTCAGCAAGATCGACCTGAAGTCGGGATATCACCAAGTACCAATCGAACCCTCCGATGTGTGGAAGACTGCCTTCAAATCCAAGGAGGGCCTCTTCGAATGGTTGGTCATGCCTTTCGGATTGACGAATGCTCCTGCAACCTTTATGAGGCTAATGGATGACATCTTGCGGCCATTCACCAACTCCTTTGTAGTAGTATACTTGGATGACATTCTGATCTTCAGCCAGAGTTGGGAAGAGCACCTCCACCACATCCGACAGGTTCTCCAAACACTGTGGCAACACCAGCTATGTCCTAGTTTGGAGAAATGCACTTTTGGCATGACCCAGGTTCAATATCTGGGATACATCATTGATGAACAGGGGGTGCACGTCGATCTAGCCAAGATCCAAGTCATTCGGGATTGGCCCTCTCCAACCACTCTAACAGAGCTCCGCAACTTTCTAGGTCTTGCCAACTTCTACCGCAGGTTTGTGTTGGGGTTTTCTCATATTTCTTGGCCCTTGAGTCAAGTCACCAAGGGCGGGGCGAAAGAAGAATTCTTTTGGTCTGAATCTCAACAGAAGGCATTCAGGAAGTTGAAGGATCGCCTCTGCACGGCACCAGTGCTCGCGTTACCAGATTTACAACAACCATTTGAGGTTGAGACAGATGCCTCTGACTATGCTATTGGGGCAGTCCTTACTCAACATGGACATCCAGTGGCATATCACAGTGAAACACTTTCAGACACAGTCCGAAAGTACCCCACTTATGATAAAGAGATGTATGCCATTGTACAGGCTTGCCGACAATGGAAGCATTACATTTTGGGGAAGGAAACGGTCATCCACACAGACCACCGACCTCTGCAGTTCATATAGACCCAAGGGAAATTGCAGAATGATCGCCATCAGAAGTGGTCTACATACCTGCAACAGTTTCACTTGAATATCAAGTATAAAAAGGGCAGCACCAATAATGTTGCAGATTGCCTCAGTCGACCACCGATCATGGCGCTAACCACCGTGCTAAACTCTTGTGGGCACGAGACTTCTGATTGGCCACTTCTCTACAAAAGTGACCCAGAATTCGGCCACACATACCAGACACTCTTGGAGGGTCGGAAGGTTGCAGATTTTCACCTCCAGGATGCCCTATTATGCCAACTCGGTCACCTTTGTGTTCCTTCAAGCGAGCATGCCAAGATGATTTGGGAAGCACACTACAGTCGGGCTGTTGGGCATTTCGGGGTCGAGAAAACAGTGGCAGTACTGCAAAATTATTTCTATTGGCCGAATCTTCGACAGGATGTTGGGAAGTACATCCGATCATGTACTTCCTGTGCCATTGCCTTACTGGAGCCTATCGGAAATTGAGACCACTCCGATATGGTCCTTACACCATTACAAAGGCTATGGGAGACAATGCATTTGAGCTCAGCGTTCCCCCATTCCTTGGCCTGCACCCAGTGTTCAATGTGGACCGCCTTCGGCCATACTTTCCACCATTGTTAGACACATCCGACATTGCAGAACAGCTCAAACCCACAGAATTAAATCCAGATTGCATGGAACAAGCTGCAACTGATCGGATCATGGACACACAGATCAAGAACACTCGCCAACAGAATATCCAACTGTATCGAGTTGTCAAAGCAGGCCAACTCCTTCAGCATGGCAAGTGGCTCACCAGGGAACAAGTTCAGCAGAAGTTTCCTCATCTCATGGAGGAGCTCAACGCAATGGGGACCATTGCTTCCTAAGGGGGGAGGAATGATCTAGGTGGATATTGGTGGCCACCTGCCAAGTCCACCTGGACCCCCACCATTGTCTTTCTCAGCATTTTCAGTTTCCTTAATTGCAGCAAAACTTACTATTTTTAGCAGTTTTTCGGGTCCTGAACTTCCAGAGCCGTTTTGAGGCCCTAAACGACATTTTTTTGGGAATCTGGGGGCAACATGGGTCCATGGAATGGACCGATGTTGCTCGTTCC
Organism: Pinus tabuliformis; assembly: GCA_031772625.1. Taxonomy (NCBI): domain Eukaryota; kingdom Viridiplantae; phylum Streptophyta; class Pinopsida; order Pinales; family Pinaceae; genus Pinus; species Pinus tabuliformis. The sequence goes on along the minus strand of CM062806.1, from coordinate 396,755,842 downwards.
AACAATGATAGTGCTTGGATAGATATTTCTAATGAGCTATTGTACGCATCAAACGGAGATCATATGCCAAAGTTACGACCCCGGGAAGTTGATGTACCAACTTACCCCCAAACGGGGCCCACAATTTGGCGTTTCATCTCCTAGGGTTAGGTTTTGGAATGTTAAGGGTTTTTCCATTGTTTCTCAACAATAAATAGGCCTTCGAGCCTCATTGTAACACAATTCAGAGGCATGTAGCCATCACATCTCTTCTAAGAGATAAGCTACCATCACCCTAGCTAGTTTGTTTCCATTTCTGGTTGTAAGCATATTTTTGTATTTTCCATTAATGAAATGAAGTATTATTTCCGCTGCATCTTTTTGTATATGGTTATCTCTGCAATTTGTTGCATTCCTGTTTAAATTCGGATCAATCACGACACATTCGCAGACAGTATGTATTGAAAATTCGAGCAATCCGAACCTCAACATTTGCTCCCCTGTGATAATCCATAGTCAGAGTTCTGGATGTTCTCTTACCCTCATCATCAACCTCCAACAATAAGGGTTCCACAACATCATGTTCAAACCTCGGATCGCCAAAATGATGCAAAACATTCTCCTTCCTTCTTGTGGAGAAATTGTCGACAACAATAACACTGTCGCCTCTTGCCATGAGCCTGTCAAGTAGATGACTGCCAACAAAGCCAACTCCACCCGTCATGACAACTCGCAGGGACTTTCTCTTCAAACCTAGGGGCACTTTAGCCCCCGAATTCACCATCGAACCTGAATGATACTGAGCAAACGGAGAAACAGGAGTCTCATAAACAACCCGATGAGGTTTTTCGGGCACAAACCTTCAATTTTTATTAACATTAGAAGCCAAAAAACGAGGTTGAAGGATAAAGAAAGTTGATGCGATGGATATTCCTATCAAAATAAACAGCAGCCACTGCTCCCTGAGCAAATAATCTACTAGCCTGATAATAGACCACATATTTTCTGGCTTAAGAGAGTACTCATCACTGTTATTCATATTGGATTGATAAAATTTCTGATCCTCTGATGAATAAGTCTTCAATGGGCACCACCGGGCAAGTACGATCTGCTGCCACCGAACAGATCAGGAACTCCAATGCGCCACGACCGGGCAAGTCCGATCTTCTACCACCGAACAGATCAGGAACTCGAATGCGCCACCACTGGGAAAATCTGATCTGCTACCACCGAACAGATCAGGAACTCCAATGCGCCACCACCGGGCAAGTCCGATCTGCTACCACCGAACAGATTAGGAACACCAATGCGCCACCACCGGGCAAATCCGATCTGCTACCAGCAAACAAATCAGGAACTCTAATGCGCCACCACCGGGAAAATCCGATCTGCTACCACCGAACAGATCAGGAACTCTAATGCGCCACCTCCGGGAAAATCTAATCTGTTGCCACCAAACAGATCAGGAACTCTAATGCGCCACCGCCGGGCAAATCCGATCTGTTTCCACCGAGCACATCTGAAATTTCAAAGTGACACCACCAGGCAAGGCCGATCTGCAAAAAAATTGCAGATTTTCCAAAGAGAAAGAGGCTGGCGCTTCTTGACAATGAAATACCCGCGCCGAAAACAAAATCAATGCGTCTCCCAAAATTGGCGCGATTAAGGCTTGATTTTCCGCACCAATAGCACTTTCTGGCACGCTGGCGCTACTATCTCTCTCAAAACCGCGCCAAATGGCACGACTGTTCCTTAATAAACAACGCCAACCCTTTCTTCCACTCAAAAATGGCGCGACTGTTCGCGACGAAACCGCGCCAACCCTATTTTCCGCTCAGAGATGATCAGTCATCTGAGACCTGTCTTCAGGTGTTACTGTAGTCCACCTGATTCTACGAATGCTTCTGTACACTCCACCGCCACTACAGTTCTGTAATCAATGATGCATCCTAAAAAAAAAAATTAAGGCTATCCCTACTCTGTGCTCTGATACCAAGATAAAAATCAGACTTGAATTGAAAAAGAAGGAGTTACAACTCACAGGTGAGTACCGCACCTACAGACTGCACTCAAACAAAGAGATCTCTCTCCGTACACTCTATTATCCTTCAAATGAGCAATTACATCATTAAGTACATTACTAGAACTCAGGAAGCTGCAACCAAACTCCTACACTCTAGGAACAAATCCTAAACTAAGGAGATACGTTACAACTTGTGTAACCATTTCTCCATTAATACAAAATAATATTAATTATTTTCAACTCCATCTAGAAAGGTGGGAGTGCCGGCTAATTCATCCATCATGGCCAGCATCCATCCGCATCTGAGGCTTCCCAAATCGTATGTGCATCATATTTTTGCATTCGCACCAGCTCTCAATAGTTCTTTGATGTGTACCCCACCACCTTGCACAACGTAGCGCACAGTGCCCATTTCAGAGCATCGAACCGTTGTTGTTCTGGCACTTCGTTTTCAAATTTGTTTAGGAATTCAGCCACCGCGGTCAACCCATCATACATAGGCAGATCCCTTACCTCTGTTCTCACGTAACGCAATGTCTTACCATCATGTTGCAGTTGAGTGTGGTTACCTCGTGTAACCAGTTCTGCCATCGTTCTGTTTCCTCATCCGAATCTGATGTGCAGGAGCTTTCGCGCTCCCATGAAATCTGACCATCTACTACAGGAGTCATCTAATCTTGTTCCCAAGCAGTTATCTTGTAGATACATTCTAGCTCATCTCCGCTTTCGTCATTGTGCACTGGCTCTATGTAGCACGATCCTTCCGCAGGGTCTAAAGGTACCACTACGCGTAGTGACTTTTTCTCAAAAATCATTTTGCGCTTCTTTATATTTATCACTCTGTTCATATCAGTGTCCCAATCTATTCCCAGTAGTGCAGGATAGGGATTGTTGTCATCGACAATCTCTATCACTTCGAAATATGCAAGTGCACTCGCACCTTCAATGTCTACCATTATTCCCTGCAATCTTCCCATCGGTAGGATTTTCTGTTGGTTCACCATTCGCAATTGAATAGGATACCATTGCAATGGAACCATTTGTTAGCTTGATGGGGCCTAACCTAGGTTCGGAGGTGATTTAGCCAAACAAATCTCAGTACTACTGGCCCTTTCGGTACCAGTCTGCGGAGCGCAAACTGAGGTCTCACCTGAAGTAGTATGGGAGGGTGCTAGAACCAAGTTTTTGCACCCTCGGGATGTCCGATGGGTTCAAGTGGTCTGCGGTTCGACTTTGTGCGCAGTCTCTACGCACACTTACCGGTCTCTCGTAGCTTGAGGTGTTGCCTTCGCGCAACCCTACAAGATGGCCGAACAACGTTATTACCCAATTCCTTACTAGTAATCCAATTTTAAGTGATTAACTTAACTTATTTGTATGCTTTCAGTTATACTTAACAATATAAATCATTCATATAAGTGTGCGTAGTAAATAAATAGTATAATTGTAGATGATATCAAACATGTAATAACTCAAAACAAATGCACAGAATTGGTAACAAAACCTTTCTTTATTAATCTCTTCTCTGGTTACAGACTCAACTCTACCCTGCGCACTCAGCTGCAGGGGTGCACGCACTCAGCTGCAGAGCCTCTTCCTACTACTATGACCCAAGACACACTTAGATTCTTCTTCTATGCTTCGCTATCTCATTCTATCCATTAGATTCTATGATCATCTATTTACAACTTAGAGCCTCACTCTATTTATACAATCCCATGGTCCGCAGACCATGAGTAGGCCGACATTACATTCAAACTTAGGGCGAACAACCCTATGACTCGAACATATATTTCGCACCCGCAATTCACAGAGCTTACAATAATATCAACTCAAAACTTGGGCTTTGAGCCCCAAAACATGCTGTGGGGGGATTCCATGCCCAAAAGTGTTGCAGAGGATTGGAAGTATAGCCTACAAATTGGAGTTGCCTCTCTCTTCATGTGTACATCCAATCTTCCACGTTTATTGCTTAAAGGAGGTCATTGGTAATAAGATCCCAATCCAAACCCTTCTACGAGAGATTAATGAGGAAGGGACAATAATAGTAGAACCAAAAACAATTTTGGAAACAAGGACAAAGTAGTTGAATAATGAAGAATTTACTGAGTACTTCATTAAATGGAAGAACCTACTAGTGCAAGGCGCAACATGGAAAGTTAAGTGTTTTGTGCATAAACACCCACAAATATTCAACACTTATTTGAAGGGGAGGTGCCTCATATAAGCCCCATATCAACCCAAAAACCCCTTATTAAGCCCTAGATATTGAGTGATTACGTTTCTATTGTTATATTGTTGTGTATGCTATAACCCCTTATGATCTCATTTTATTATAATTGTACCATTTGTCTCCTATATATATATACTAAGCAAACCTAGTCTTAAAACCATCAAGTATTGTCTTGTTCATCGTATTTATTGTATAAGAAGGTTTCCCCCTCAAAGTGGATTGTCAAGATAATAATAGAAACTTGTGTATAAATATGGATGAATGTAACAAAACAAAGAACAAGGAGTGTAGTGGGAGAAAAATTGAGCAATTTTGTTTAGTTGTAATTTTCTATTGTTGCAACTCAAATTTCCATACGTTGCTGCAACTCCATTGGTTTATTGTTGCAATTTCATTGACTGTAGTTGTTCCTTGTTGCAACTCCTTTATTATTATTATTGCAACTCCTATGTTATCATTGTTACAACTCCTCTATAAGTTGATGCAATTTTTGTGTTATCATTTCTACAACTTTTCTAGTTGTTATTGTTGTTGCAACTCCATTAATTGTTACTTCAACTTTGTTGTAGCTTATTGTGTCACTGCGTGAATAATAGGGATGGTTGGAGGCAATAGTTTGTTCATACATGTGAAATTTTTGGCTTTCCCTAATGTTAAATACAATTTTTTTCATAAATATATTGCATACATTAGTGCGTCACTGCATGACCCGACCAAAGTTTCAGGAATGACGTATGATGTGGTCAACTCCCAAGGCATTTCATTGATGGGATTTTATTAGGTTGTGTAGTCTGAAATAGTACTACAACATTCCTTGGGTTTGGTACACTTGCAGACAAGGGGAGCTTGTGTGTTTGATAGTTAAATGGTATTTTGCATTCATAACTTTGCAGCCACAACATGACTCATTCATACTCAATCAGTACCATGATTGACCATTTCGCTTGGTCTGAGGAGGTTTACGTTAAAGTTGTTTGGTGTGGAATTATAGGGACAATAAATACAGTTGGAAAAAATTTATTGATGAAGAAATTTGGATTCATAGAGAATTGTGTGACATAATCTCGTTTGAGGTTTGAATGTTTAGATAATTCTTTACAAAGTTTGAGGAGGATTTCATTAAATTTATTTGAAGTTGAATTATAGGACTATAAATACAGTCAGACGAGAGATGATCTTTTCTCAAAGTTGTAGGTGAGGTCTCAATTGCGTTATATTGAATTGCAAATGTACATGGTATATCATTGAGGATGAATTGGAGGGTTGTGATGAGGTGAATTCATAAATTTGGATTCATGTAGAGAACTGTGTGACATAATTCGGTTCTAGGGTTTGGAGATTTGGAGAATTTTTGTGGGTTTTCCAGTGTTTATAGGATATGTGGAAACCTTTTTTTGGTTTCTCATTCTGGGTTTGTAGACGGTGTTTGCATAAGTTGACTTTAGGTAACTTCTTCTGTTGGTTCAAGAAGGAATACATGGTTGAAGTTATTCTTTTTCTATAGACTCCTCATTTCTATAACTATATGTTGTGTCATTTCTTCTTTTCTCTTAGTGCAGGAGATTTCCTAGAAATATTTTATCTTGATGGAATTAGAGTTGTGTACATTGGTAGTACTAAATTTAGACATTGAAACTTTTATGTCCTATATAATTTGTAATTAAATCCAATGTGAATGGTTGTTTTTCCACTCTTTGCAGAAGATATGGATAATTTCATCGTGTTTCTCATTTCTGTGCATTTTTCAATGTTTGAAGAAGGAGTGGAAAGTTTGGGTGGGTTTCAAGTTTTCGTGTGTTTCTAAGTGATCAAGGGATATGTCTAGGTAACTTCTCCTGCTAGTTCAGAAAGTAAATTGCAATTATATGACTAATTGAATAGAATTTGATTGCATTGTGCATATAGATTATTATTCTTGGATGTTAATGTGGTTTAATTTGGTTTCATAGTAATTTTATCTTATTCAAATTTGATGAGCAACATTGGTAGCTCCATATATTGTACTTTTAGTCACAAGTTGGTGAGCGATAGGAAAGTATGATTTTTTTTTTGGTTGTCTTGATTGCAATTGACTTTGTGCCAAGTTTTTCTATATGCCTTGATTTTGGTCAACATGTTTGTAATTCTTCAATTTCTGCGATGGTCATCATTGTTTTATTTGATTTATGGGGAATATTTTGTAATTTGGACTCATTTATGAGTAGCTAACATGGTTTCCTTGTGTTTTTTTCTCTCTTCTTTTCTGCAATTGAGGTGCAACCAGTTTCTTTGATGGACAAATTTTTCTAGTTGACATTTTTGCTTCAATAATATATAGGCCTCCCATTCTTATAGTCAATTTTTGGTATGGCTATAACCATTCATTTTTGAGCTTATAGTGATAGGAATCTTGGGATTTTAAGATTCTATGAGCATTCGTATCACTTCATCGGGTTGAGTAAGGTGCTTGGTGGTTGTTTGTTCATCAAATGTTTATTTTGTAGCCAGGAACGTGTTTGCATCTTTAGTTATTGGGCATATACTATATCGAATGAGTTGAGGGACACCAAATGCGAGAGTTCTCAAAACTTAGGTACAATTGTACTCGTGGGATTTCTTGCAAGAAGGTTTTTGTTCAAGGTGAAGTTGTTCTCCCTAAAATGAAAGTCTCCTTGGTGCTTGCATACGAATGTGCCTCACAAGTTTTGCTTGGGAAGGTTTCGTGAAGAATGGAATTGTTCTCCTTAATTCTTGAGATATTCTACTTTGATGACATTGGAGCCTTATGATTTGAGGGTAGTCTTAGACATTGACGATTTTTAGTGGTGTATAGTGTACATTTAAGTCAAATGTGGCGACTTTAGGATAGTTCTACTGGTCAATTGGTGGTATTTTTGTAATCATTGGTTTTGGAGCTTATGGTTATCGGGATTTAGGTTTTTAAGATTCTACGATCATTTTCATCATTTGCGCCAATCCTGTATATAATAAGTACGGGGATCCCAAATACAAGTTCCCAAAATTCGATGCCATCGTTCCCCAGGGTTTTCCTCTGAGAAGGTTTCATCCGAGAAACCCAAGAGTGTCGAGTGAAAGTAGGTTTCCTCTAGAATGAAATTGTTCTCCTTAATTCTCGATATATTATACTTTGGTGACATTGGAGATTTGTGCTTTGGGAGTAGTATTAGATATTGAATCTTTTTAGTGTTGTATAATGTACATTTAATTCAAATCATTTTTGAGCTTATAGTTGTATGGATGTTAGGATTTTAAGATCCAACTATCATTTGTATCAATTTCACAAATTTTGTATATAATAGGTTCGGGGATCCCAGATATAAGTTCCATAGAACTTTAATGCAGTTGTTCCCTAGGGTTTTCCTCCAAGAAGTGTGGGAACGCTGAATTTGAGTATGCTCGGAAGTTAGGTTTGATTTTTCTCTGTGGTTTTCATGTGAGAATGTTTAATCCAGGGAGTTATCTATGGCCATAGTCAACATGTTGTATCAAGTGTCTGTTTGTTGCTCTCTTTTCAATCAATACTTTCTTGGCCAAGAATTTGTTTCCATATCTAGTTGTTCCTCAAATGATGGATATAATAAGTTTAGGGACCCGAGATACAGGTTCCCTAGAACTTGGATGCAATTGTCGGTCGGGTTTTTCCTTCAAGAATTTTCCCTCCAATAAACTCGGGAACACCAGATGCAAATGTGCTCGAAACTTAGCTATGAGTTTTCCCTGTTGTTGTCATGCGGGGATGTTCTATCTGCAACGGTCTCTATGGAAATAGTTAATAAGTTGAATAAGCTACGTGTTAGTTTCTCCCTTTTCAGTTGATTCTCTCTTGGTCGGGAATCGATTTACATACCGAGTTGTTGCGGAAATGGCGGATAAAATAAGCCTAGAAACTCCTGATGAAATATTCCTGCAACTTGGATATGAGTGTTCTCCATGGTTTTCATGTGGGAATGCTTCGTCTGGGATTAAAATTGTTCTTATTACCATGAAAGTCTCCTCGAGACTTGGGTACAATTGTGCTGCGCACTTTTTGTCCGGGACTATTTCGCCCGGGATACAGTCGTTCTTGTTAACATTAGTATGTCTTAGGATTTGGTTGGCCCAACAGGGAGATCTCTATGTCTATAGATAACAACCTTAATTAGGTTCCTTGTGGTTTCTCGCTTGTTAACTATTTTTTTCATGACAACCAATCTAGTTGAATATCTAGTAGTCTTTTTGCATATCTAGCTATTGCATAAATATTTGATAAAATAAGAGGCTACGTGTTGGGTGCTAAGATTGTATGCTAAAATTATCAACACTTAATTGTCAAACCAAAGGGGGTCATATACTTGGAGGTGAAACACAATTATTTTTGTTCCAAAAGATGAAGTGTTAGTCAAACAAAAACAATTTTAGGACAATATTTTTATATTATTATATATAAATGATATAATTCTAATTGCTAATATTTAATTTTTTTAATTAAATAAATAAAGTTATCCAAATAATATGCGCCAAAAAACTAGATTATAGCATCTCTAAGTTTCTGACTTTGGTGAGAGTGGGCCCCTTTAGTCTAACCTAGTGTTTTTTTTACCTTGAGAATCATGCCAAAATTTTGGCAAATTTAGGCAGCAATTTTTGTAAATCTAAATTAAAATTGTTAAACTTCAAGATTTTTGATGGTGCTGAATTTATTGTCACCTTCAAATATATGATTTAAACCTTTTTTCCACAAAATTTGCTAAAATATTTTTGGGAGGATTCCACTAAAGGAGGCGGTTTGATTGCTTTGTCGCAGGTGCGTGCAGGGAAAACATGAATGGTTTCTGATGCACTTTAACATGTGTTTTTCGAGAGGAATGACCTCCGAACTCCTAAGTGCTGGGTAGGGGTTAAATTTGACGCATGACCCTACCCGTTAAGGAATTTTTTTATGACGTTTTTATTTTTAAACTGCCCATCATATGACTTTTAAAATTTATTTGTACAAGTTTCATCTAATTTTAAATTGTACTCATAATTGTTCAAATTTTTCATTCTTTGTTGTACCATTTGGCTCAAGTCTCATTGCGACACTTTGTTTTGAGACCTGCTAATCAAATTTTCCAGATTGTTCAAATGTTCTCATTCTTTTTTGTTTAAAATGGAAATAGTGATAAAATAGATGGGAAATATATATAGAAACAACAAAAAATAATATTATGAAGTGAAAAAATATATATTCATAATTACTTTCACATGAAAATATTAATATTGTTGCAACAAATTTGACAAAAATAATTCACTCACTCAAAAGAAGAAAAAATAGCTTTTGTTTGTAAATTTGAAGAATAGAAGATTTTTTTTCCAAAAGGGCAAAAATTAGCAGAAAGGTGAATAGCATTTAAATTTTTCCAGTTTTTGATGGTAAATTTAAAAAAATATTAGCTAATCTTTATGGAAAAATGGAAGAAAATGACCAAAATAGCGAATATATCTAATACAATTCCACAATAAATTAAGCATTTGATAGTAAATTAAAAACATATTAAACGAACTTTGGGGAAAAATTGGAAAAAAATATCTAAACCGTAAATATTGGTTCTTAAATTGTTACCTGGCTATATCAAAAGTCAGTGAAACAATCAGATACTAAATTAGAAGAATATTAGCCATTTTTCAAGAGAAGTGAATATGACCGCCAAATTTTTTCATGGCTTGAAAGATCAAAAGTTGAGGGCAGATGTTCTGAAAAGCGGAACAGGATTTCAGCAGCTCACAGACTCTGGACGCATAATCTATTTTAAGCTTTAGCTTTCAAGTTGTAAGTATTAGATGGAATGGAAGATGCCAAAAGCACCCTACATTGAACAGTCTTCATCACTATTGTGCCACTTACCTTCTTTAAACTATGAATGTAACTCTAGATGTGGCGTGGCCCACACATCAGCCTAAACAAATGGAAATATCTCCGAATATGTATGTCTATATTTGAATATAATAAAAATATACTACCATTTTTTCGTGCTGACAAAAAAAACAAACTAACTATGAATGTAACTCAACTTTGTCTGCCGAGTCCATTAATTCCATCAAACTTATCATATCTTTTAGATTTTAACCAGAATCAGAACATATATACGTCATTGTGACTTTGGACGCTGGCGTCCTCAGGCAACCAATTGGCTCACGGACTTTTCCTTTTGTCATGTTTTTCATACTTTTCCTTTTATCATGAAATGGGCAGTACTGGTTTACTAGTAGAAAATGTTTTGCATAGTCTTCAAGTTTAATTCTGTAATATAAATTGAAATTTTCCGTCCACAAATCAGTCTAGGTTTAAAATAATGTTTACCACTTCATATCAATTTATGTGTTTTACTTGTGCACGCATAAAAGATGGACTCAAACTACCAGTAACTTCTAGAACTTTCTCAGTTAAAATAAAATAGCGTGCCAACAACTCCAACCAATGGAGTCATTTCTGTTTTGAAAATCAGAGGAAGTATCTAGTCATACTCCAACGATTGAGTAATTAGATTGTAAATTATAACAAACCTAGCTTCTAGTTTAAGGCCGCTGTAGATTTGAAGATTTGAAGTTGAATCTTTGCAACATGCAATCCACACGGCAAACGAAAAAGGAGTAAATGAATGTTTCTAGTCATATTGTATGAATAGGACGTAAATGTCTGTCATATGGTGGTCACTTCTACAATGGCAATGGTTTGTTATTATACCCAGAATTCTATAGAAAGAGCCGTAGCAAACTTACAATACATAGCCAAGTATACACAGCAACATCCGAATGTATGTTTAATGAATATACAGCCAAGCTGAAGTGTGTATATATATAAATAAATTGGGTATAGCTGATTATGGTTTGGGATCTAACCTGATAGCTTTTTTCACAATGAGATCATCAGGATTGAGGGGGATTGAAGAAGGCATGGGATTGAAGAAGGCATTTATCCGATCTCATCCTCCTGCTACTCTAACTGAAACTCATGATTGTGGATATGCTGGTTTTGATATCCCTCTCAAATGTCTATTTGATCCATTTACACCAATTCTCTGCACAAACTCCGCTGAATTCGAAGTTCCAACAGGTTTTTCTTATGCCCTACTCCTGAATCCTCACCAAAGTCACCGACTTGCAAAAATCACCATAAATTAGGTAGCTGCAGTGGGTAGCTGGGAATTAATTACCATTAGTACCATAGCATTTACGGTTTTACCTGTTGAAAATTAAAAACTGATATAATATCAGTGATATTTATAAATATGACTTAGAAACTAATACGGCCCTGGCACTTTATTTCTGCTGCTGCGCGGCGCATGTGTATGCGATTCAGTGAATAAAATATCCGACTTTATGCTAGCATGTATATACATAATGTGTATATGTTGTAGCCTACCTCGAGTTCCTCGGCTACTTTCATCCTATAATCTTTACGTTTTAACTCACTTGGTGTTTGGCTGTGCAAATGTATCAATGCCGACGAGTTGTCAAATTTGTCTTATATTTTTGTTGATGGTTAGAATTCCATGTCACAGCGATAGGGAAATTGGTCTTTTTTATTTCAATTAAAAAAAATATATATATTATCATCAAATTTGGAATGGTAATAAAAATATTAAAGACACTGATCAAATTTATAAAACTTTTAATCTTTTCGGTAACAAACTACCGAAGCATGACAAATTGACAAACATATACACAATGTGTATATTCCTATTCCACAAATAAGTGTTGCGGTAGCGTTCCATTTGGGCGTCCTCCATGCGTAAGAGTCGCATTCATATTAAAAATCCATTCCCAACATACTTATCACTGCATATATCGGCAACCAATAAATCCCATGCTATTGGGTATTTAATGTCTCTAAGACCATATCTAACAGGACCGCATGCCATGCTAACCATACATAAAAACCTCAAACCATGCATAGCATCTGGAGGCGCATCTGAGATGTGACCAGCTGCATGACACACCATGTTTTCCTATGGTCCCATTTTTCCGAGCAGGCGGAACTTGGAATTAATGATGCAATAAATATTTCTGTCCTACAAACAACTGCATCCAATACAATACGGATGACAGACCATCGATACAATGTACACTAGCATTTTGAATTTTATGTTTGAATTTGCAAGCCCGCTTGAAATTTGAATTTTGAATTTATATTTACCGCTCAGCTAATGTTTTCTTGCAGTTCGAACACACTCTTTCCATACCCAGCAGTCACCATGTGCTCTACTATGCTGGGAAGATCCTGCTCGGCACCGAGCGACATCATGTCGATTTCGCAAATTCCATCGACGTTAGAATTCCTACCTCGATTGCCACTGCCGCTGCAGCTGCTCCCGTCCTCGTCTATCGTCCCGTCGTCCGACAAGCCATTTTCCAGGGCAGCGCCAAGTTCGGCTTGACATTCACTGTAAAAATTCGATGAAATTCCATATGTATGCAGACCATCGACATCTCCACGAGGCGCTGCGCGCGTACCAGCTTGGCGAGCTGCTGTCCGTTACCACTTTCTTCTCTTCCGCAGTGGAACAACAACGACTTCTGCGACTTCCCCGGGACTAACCCACATTCAAAAATATGGATGCTTGCACAACGACGATGAGAATTATTGGGTTACTTGGCTCTGGAGACGAACCTCTCACAACAAATCTTTTTGTATAAACATGTGTCATGTCCACACTCCTATTTATCCTTTGTGGAGGACGAGAACCAACAATACAAATGGCATTGCAAAGTCCAGAATCGAGTCATGTTCACCATAGTTTTTCAATCACAGTCTCAGAATATTACAGGATCAGTAGTTCAATCCTCTTCAATGTTATTAGCATGAACTTTGAAGAGAGATAGGTTTCAATGAGGACACAATCTTCCTTTAATAAACAACATAGGTTTGCAAGATATTTCTTTGTCATGATCTTCATAGTTATATTATGGTTACGACATTCCCGTCATAGTGGCAATGTTATCTTTGTCTTGCTTCAACTGCAATACCATAGTTCCAATCCAAATATCAACAATCATAAATGCTAATCGCTGCATTGTGAAATCTGTAGATATATTTTAATGTTTTGCGACTTCCTTGGCATTTTAGACTCGAAGTCTTTAAGGATCTCTTTCCTATCTCATGCGTGTAGTGAGAATGTTTTGGGAGGATTTTTGGTTGCCTAGTTATTGCTAGTTATTTTAGCATTAGTTTGGTTTTATAAAAATAATTTGTTTTGGGTGGTTAAAAGTTATTGAGGTTGAATTTGTTTAAATTTTCTCAATTTATTTTTAATTATATAAATAAATGGGCATAAATATCCATCTCATTTTTAATTTCTAGTTAAATTAGTATAAATAAATGTGTATAAATATCTCTCTCATATTATTTATCTAGATAAAAAATCATAAAGATTAATTAAATTATAATTTATTATTATTAATAAATTAATTAATTTGAGTTTTATATATATATATATATATATATATATATATTCACTCTTATTTTATTTGGTAGTTTTTTTATTGTAAATATATTTTGTTGCAAGATCATGACTTGTTAATACTAAATATCTAAAAAAAACATAATTTATATTGCCACATGTTTATATTATGTTTTTCTTAATTAATCAATTTAATTAAAAAGACAAAAATGGGGTCCGCGTGCACACACATATACACATTAGTATTACCTTAGAATAGCAAAATATCAAGATACATCAATTAGATAGCCATTGTGTAAACAAAATTCACCCTAGGTTGTCCTATGCATTTTCACGAACCATGTTGATAGAAAGAAAAGATCCCATTGAGAGATCCCCAATGAATATGCCTCATTGTCCACATTCCATGCATTTTTAGTAACCATATTGGTAGAAAAGAACGATACCATTGAGAAATCATTCTCAAACTTGGTAGAAACTTGTTCATACAAGTTTTTTGTAAAAGTTGCTACTTGTTTTTGCTATTGCTTCCCTTTACTTTCCTTATATAGACAATATGATGTATAATGGTTATGCTTATGGCAAGTGAAACACTTGATTTGATTCATGTCCTTTCCTGACTTTGAGTTTGACTTGTTACTCTTTCCTTTATCCTTGTTGAGTCATTTAATTTTTCCTTTAATTATTTGACCAAATGTAGTTGGGATCTTGTCATCACACTTATCGTTGGTTTTTAACTGCATCAGAGTCTCCTCTTAAATACAATCCTCCCACAACCTTTCAAAGTCAGGAATGTTGTCATGCATAGAAACATCTTTGATAAATGGTTCATGTGAAGTTTTAATCCATTCAATTCCATGTATACCAAATTTGCATTTGTAATATTATCCCCAACTATTGCAAGTTGATCACGAATCTAGATGACCTTGCTAATATAACTGGTGAATATGGTATAGTAATCTCTAGGGGTATGAGTTCATTTTGCAATATCGTCTATCTATTTATGTTCCCACTATGGTAGAGGCCAACTAGGGAATCAAACATCTCCTTTATTGTTTTCTTTTTTAATATGCGAGGAACCAAATGGTCCTTTATGGTATTCATAATCTTCCTCTTCACCTTGGCTTACTTATTTATGTTATCACTATGGTGGATGCCAACTAGGATATCAAACATCTCCTTTATTGTTTTCTTTTTTAATATATGAGGAATCAAGTGATCCTTTATGGTATTCATAATCTTCCTCTTTGCCTTCGCTTACTTATGAGCTTACCACTACCACAAATCTGTAGGCTAAGTATAACATCCTTGACAATATCACACTGATCATTCTCTTCTAATAAATTGTAACACTCACTTTGTATGACAATAAATTTGAGTTTCCATCTAATCTATCCTCAAGTTTGATGCTAGATTAGACCATTTTTGAGATCTAATTCATAAATTCCCAGATCTAAAAATTAATCCTTAAAATAAAGATTGAACCCTCTAACTACTAGTTGAGTAGCTCCTTCCAATGTTGGTTTTGCAAGGGTTAGCTTCTAATGCCCTCCCAAGGTATTTATGGATATCCTATGTATCTTGAGTGGGGACTACATTGTCATTTCAATATCATTCTTGCTTCACCATCACATTTTCCAATCAACATTATCATATATTATTGCATGGTGTAGTACGCTTTAAGATCCATGACTTGTAAACACAAATTATAATTTTCTCCTATGGTGGAAAAAATGGTAGCAATACATAAATTATGATACAAATGAATAATTAAAAATGCATTCCAAACAATGTACAAGATAATCCTATGTTTCGAAAATTGTATTGGAGACTAATACAAAATCCTTAAAAAATACCTTTCTACAAGAGATGCCCTTTGGAAGTATCATTTTTATATACCATGGAACATAAGACAATAGATAGGGATTATCATTCTTTGTCAACTAGAAGTTTTGGATGCTTGGAAAATTAACTCAATTAAAAAATACTCCTTTCTAGAAGACCTTCCTACATATTTCTTAATGTTGGTGCATATGAAGGGATCCTTCCCAACGATAAAATAAAGCAAGGTAATACTAGGGAACTATATAATGACTTTGCAATTGGTGCAAATATATCATATATAATATTTTCAAGCATAGTTTCCACATATTTCTTCACAATCATCATGATGTTATCATGTTTGAAAATAATGAAACAAACGATTTGACAAATCCTACGAACCCTTCTGCAAAATTTTAGAATGACAATCTTTACTACACTAGAAAAAAGGAAGTCCTCTTTGCTAAGAAATTCAATTTCACTTCCAATAAAATGATAAACATAGTTAGAGACCATAAACCACCTTGTAGAAATGATTATTTATCTTCCTAAGAGGAAACTTAGCAAGGATAAAGGACACTATATTATTTATTTAAAAATCAGCTTCTCAACCCCTAGAGTAAAATTAGCAAGGAAGAAAAGACACTAGATTATTTATTTAGCAATAAAATTTTCAAGACTTCCCCTCCAGACTGTGGGACTGAGTGCATGAAGCACTCCCAAACCTTGAGAAAACCCCATCTGTATCGCTCTATGACCACCTCACGGGGGCGTTCGGTCCCCCCAGCCTTCGACCCTTTTGTCTTTGGCAGTCTTCCTTCTAATCCCTCCAACACTCCATCCAGTTCCCGATCCAGGGTCAGTAGCAAAGCCTCTGCTGCAAACCACAACCCTAGAGCTAATGGCTTTGCATTTGTGGGGGACATTCCTAGTCAGAACAGTGTGACAGGCCCATCCCCTTGCAAACCCCTCTCGGAGAAAACACCAACATTGATCATAGAAGATCCTTGGATCGACGAATACAAAGATCACATGAGTAAACATGTCCTAATATGCTGATTCATGGGAGTTCGACTCAATGAAAAGGCTCTCTGCTAGTGGATAAACCAGAAGTGGAAGCCTAAAGGGGACTATGAACTTCAGTTAGGGTCAAGGAGCTTTTTCACTCTCAGCTTCGCTCACAGGGATGATAGAGATCACATTTTCGAAGGAGGCCCATACTTTTACAACTCTACAGGACTCTACATGACGTACTGGAGACCCAACTTTGCTCCAGAACAAGAATATTTCAAAAAAAATCCAGTATGGATCAGACTCTACTCTCTGCCTGTTGACTACTAGAATATGCGCATCCTGGAAGCCATCGGGAATCAGTTGGGAGTCCTTGTCAAAACCTCAGATCTCACATCTCAAGGTAAGTACACTGCCTACGCTAGAATCTATGTTTACATGGATGTATCAGGATCCCTCCTAGGTCATATTGATCTGGTCCATAGGGGAGTTCATTGGATGCAATCCATTTACTATGAAAACATCCCATTCAGATGCTGGACATGCCAACAGCATGGACATCTTAGTCACGGTTGTCCCCTAAATCAACCCCCACCACAACCCCAAGCAGAAAAGGTGGATAATCCACCCCAAGGATTCATCCCAGTTTTAAGGAAGAACAAAGGGCAGAAGGGAAAAAATCCTTTGAAACCCTCCAATAACCTGACCCCACCCAGTAGAATAGCTTTGAAGCACTTGGCAACCTTGATCCAAATCATAACCCTCTGGAATCTCCCACACCCATTGTTTATTATCTATCCATGATTGTTTAGTTATCAAACCCATCAAACACTTCCATCCTAAACCTGGACTCACACCAAGCCCAGCCACAACAACAAAACCCACAACCCCTTCCTATCCAAAACAATACAAGCCCTACCTTATTGCAACCCCCTTGATGCACAAGAACCCATTCAAACCAACCATCCTCAACCACTCCCACTAATCCTCTGGAGGAGACCATAGGTGACCTAGAACTCCAAAAGGTCAATGAGAAATGGTCCAAATTGGGAGTGGATGCCATTCCTCGGGAGCATTAGGAGAAAATAGAAATGGCATACCTGCAATTGGAATATCTCAACCAGAATGCAGCCAAGAAGCAATGGGGAAACAACAGCCAATCAGGCATTCAAGCCAACCTAGATCTGGACCAATACAGGCCGAAAGGTTTGGGAAGAAAGAGGGGGAGAAAATCCAAAAAACAACAAATACAAGAACTCGGCAAGAGCCTAATCAATGAAGGAAAAATCAGGGCCTTGGTCCTATCCACTCCAAAGGTTACTCAATGAAGATCACAACCTGGAACATCAGGGGGCTAAAGTGTACCTCGAAAAGATGAATTCGTGGAAAAAAAATAGCATGAATGAACAACTGGAGTTGTCTTCTCAACAACAAAGAACTATGGACAACATGGCTGAGTTAGTGCAACATTCTATTATACACAAAAATGGTAAATCTGATGTTATGCATTTTTTCATGTGAAATATGATATACTATCATTTGCAATGCATAGGCATAACTATATGAATTTTTTTTGTTGTTATAGTTGACGAGCCAACTTGTCGACTCCAATTATTTGATGAGCATGTTGATGAAAGAAACTATAGCATTGGGAGCACTTCTCCAATCAGTACTATCCCAATTCCCTCCCCGAGGGTGCTTCCCCCTATTGTACAACCAATGGGATGTATTGTCGGCCACATCCACCACCTTTTTCCTTCATAAATTCTCCCATGCCTATAACCGCCTCCCCAAACCCTTCCCAATTCCCACCCCTCCCCTTTAACCATCCAGCCTTCTCATTGTTCCAATCATCCACCCTTAACATTCCAATTTCCCCCCCTATGGTGATTTCTTGCCCTAGGGTTATTCCCACTATCGTACAACCAATGGGGATATATCATCGCCCCAACCCACTACATTTTTCCAATTTTTCTCCCACCATGCCTTTATCCATCACCCCTGAACCATGCCTATATCCATCACCAAGTGCTCCACCATCTACCCAGGAAGGGAAGTCTTCTCCATTGCCTTAGATCTTCATGGTGAGAATGAGTAGTTGATCAAAAACTTATCATTAATTAACGAAATTGATTATATGCATTTTGGATTTTACAACTAATTGGTTATTGAATTTTTGAAGCAATATCACTTTGGAAATGCACTTGGGAGTGCCAAGAGTGGCGATGGTGACTTATACACCCAATTTCTAGATCATTCGTGAGGCGACATTTCCATAATTTCATTCATGGGCATGAACTTCCATTATCTATGTTGGGAATGAAGTTCCATTTTGTAGAAAAGAAAAATGTATAACTAGACAAATTTGGAATACAAATACATGAATTTGAACTTGTGTGTATGACAATGTCTTCATTGACTTTTAAATTCATGATGTGGATTTGATGTTATATTCTATCCATGTTACATTAGTTTTGAGGAATGTAGTTAGCATGGATTTATTTGTTTCATTTACAAGTTATCAAGTTTGCAAGTTAAGTTACTTTTATATTTATATCTTACTCAATGTTGCACGCATGAAAAAACATTTCATTACCAAGGAACTTTGCTTAGTTATAATAATAGATGTATCATGTACATGAAGAGAGCATATATGGATTTAGATTTATTTTAATTTTTTATTTATGAAAAAGAAAACTAAAGTTGAATTTATGAAAAAGAAAAGTACACTATACATGCCATATAAGAAAATCTGCAAAAATAGATAATGATTTGAGCCTTTACCACTTAACTACTAACATTTAAAGATGAAAACTTTATTGATAAGTGGTGTAGTATTATTTAAGTTTTATAATATATATATATATATATATATATATATATATATATATATATATATATATATAACAATTCCTTTATTTATCTTTGGAGCCCCGTAACATAATGTACACAACTCAATGCAACATAATGTCTTACCTAAATTCCATTAGGTAGATCAAATTAAGTATCCTATTGAACTTTACAATACCTTATAGAATATGTGCCACATGTCAAGTCTAGGTAGCTTAGAGTGGATAGAGACAAAGAGAGCACAATTGAGAGGGTTTACATTTTGTAATAGCCCATGGACCACATGTCTCAGGTAACTACATAGATAATGTCTTCTCCTTTGTGCTTGCATTATTTCAATTCAAGATAAAAGAGGACATAGTAGATTCACCTTTCGAATGAATTTTCTTTTGAAAGGGTTTTCCAGAAAATAATTGGCATTCATTGTGGTTTGTGAGTGATTGTGAATAATTTTCTTTATTTTTCACATTTAATTTATTGCATACATAAACAACAAAATTGGTAATAAGAGATCTCGAATCTAAAGGAATTAACCCTTCATAGTATAGATTTATATTTAACATATATGTTTTGATGGACTATCTAGTGGAATATCCATGGTAGTTTATAGATCAACTATGGTTAAGGACCTAATGTAAATGAACAAGATAAAAAACATGGATGATAAGAGAATCCCCAAAAAAAAATTGAACTCTATCCATTACTATCAACACCTTAAGCAAAGATGGCATCAAGATGATGTGTTGGTTAAATCATTAGGGAATATATGAGGATGTCATCCTACCCATACAGACAATATTAAAAATATAATTGTATCTAAATTTAAATAGGATTTGTGGTGCAATGAAGAGTTAGACATTAAAAGGAAGCCAAGATATTACGAGGGAGTAACCCGGATTCTAAAAGATCAAAAATATCTTTTAGTTCTAACTAGTATAAAAAAGAAATCAACATTACTAAAACAAGTACCAACTCCCATGAACTACATAACTACAATGGTCATTCGGAAAATTCATATTAAATCGTGGAATGTAAAAATTTGTCACCTTTGTGATGGTTGAAGATGAAAATCAATTTCTCAAGTTAAAACTCATTTACCTTGCTAACCTCCCAAATCTAAAAAACTATGATAATCTTGGAATACTTCTCTTACAACTTTTAAAGCATAAAAACAAGATTTCAATGAATTTAAATAAACCTTCCCTTAAAAACAAAATTTTTAAAAAATTTAAATAATCTTGGTTTTTAAAAATGAGATAAACTAATTTTGATCTCAATGAACATGAATTATCATCATTATAATCACATTAACATAAACATTATTATTTGGTATTAATATAGATACCATTATTTCCATGATTGAAATCTATTCTTTATATTCAATGTATTTCTTCTTTATAAAAAAAATGACAATAATAAATGAGATTTAAGTAATAAGTTTGATGTCTACTTGAATTTTGTCAATTTTTTTTATAAATTATACATAAGTTTTTCTTTTACAAAATTATATCATATCCATATGTCAATAATTGTTATTTAAAAAAAAAAAAAAAAAAAAAAAAATTATTATAACATTTTAATTAACTTATAATCTCTAATTCATAAATATGTATTTTAAAATATTTCAACTAATTGTAAAAAAAATTATTTTTTATTAAATATAAATTATATTTTATAACATATTATTTCTTATTAAATTAATAATTAATAATAAAATTTATATAAATTAATCTAAATTATTTGAAAAATATTATAATATAAATAAAAGATTCAGAATGAGCATAGTAATTGTGATAAATATTCTTAAAAGAAGTCCTTTATAGGTTTAACATTACTCATTTTAAACACTTATCATAAATAAAATAAAATAAAAGTTTAACAAATATGATACAAAGTGAGTGTTGCAATTTATTAGAAGAGAATGATCAGTGTGATATTGTCAAGGATGTTATGCTTAGCCTACAGATTTGTGGTAGTGGTAAGCTCATAAGTAAGCGAAGGAAAAGAGGAAGATTATGAATACCATAAAGGATCACTTGATTCCTCATATATTAAAAAAGAAAACAATAAAGGAGATGTTTGATGCCCTATTTGGCATCTACCATAGTGATAGCATAAATAAGTAAGCCAAGGTGAAGAGGAAGATTATGAATACCATAAAGGACCATTTGATTCCTCGTATATTAAAAAAGAAAACAATAAAGGGGATGTTTGATGCCCTAGTTGGCATCTACCATAGTGGGAACATAAATAGGTAGATGATATTGCAAAATGAACTCATACCCCTAGAGATTACTATACCATATTCACCAGTTATATTAGCAAGGTCATCTAGATTCGTGATCAACTTGCAATAGTTGGGGATAATATTACAAATGCAAATTTGGTATACATGGAATTTAATGGATTACAACTTCACATGAACCATTTATCTAAGATGTTTCTAAGTGCATTTGGTCAAATAATTAAAGGAAAAATTAAATGACTCAACAAGGATAAAGGAAAGAGTAACAAGTCAAACTCAAAGCCAGGAAAGGACATGAATCAAATCAAGTGTTTCACTTGCCATAAGCATAACCATTATAGATCATATTGTCTAGATAAGGAGAGTAAAGGGAAGCAATAGCAAAAACAGGTAGCAACTTTTACAAAAAACTTGTATGAGCAAGTTTCTACCAAGTTTGAGAACGATTTCTCAATGGTATCGTTCTTTTCTACCAATATGGTTACTAAAAATGCATGGAATGTGGACAATGAGGCATATTCATTGGGGATCTTTCAATGGCATCTTTTCTTTCTATCAACATGGTTCCTGAAAATGCATAGGACAACCTAGGGTGAATTTTGTTTAAAAAATGGCTATCTAATTGATGTATCTTGATATTTTGCTATTCTAAAGTAATACTAATGTGTATATGTGTGTGCACACGGCACCCCATTTTTGTCTTTTTAATTAAATTGATTAATTAATAAAAACATAGTATAAAGATGTGGCAATAAAAATTATGTTTTTTTTAGATATTTAGTATTAACAAGTCATGATCTTGCAACAAAATATATTTACAATCAAAAATCTACCAAATAAAATGAAAGTGAATCTATATATATAAAACTAACTCAAATTAATTAATTTATTAATAATAATAAATTATAATTTAATTAATTTTTATGATTTTTTATCTAAATAAATAATATAAGAGAGATATTTATGCACATTTATTTATACTAATTTAATTAGACATTAAAAATGAGATAGATATTTATGCGCATTTATTTATATTATTAAAAATAAATTGGGAAAATTTAAACAAATTCGAACTCAATAACGTTTAACCAACCAAAAGAAAATATTTTTATAAAAAAATAAAAACCAAACTAATGCTAAATTAACTAGCAATAACTAGGCAACCAAAAATCCTCCCAAAATATTCTCACTGCACGCATGCGATAGGAAAGAGATCCTTAAAGACTTCGAGTCTAAAATGCCAAGGAAGTAGCAAACAATTAAAATATATCTACAGATTTCACAATGCAGCGATTAGCATTTATGATTGTTGATATTTGGATTGGAACGATGGTATTGCAGTTGAAGCAAGACAAAGATAACATTTCCACTATGACGGGAATGTCGTAACCATAATATAACTATGAAGATCATGACAAAGAAATATCTTGCAAACCTGTGTTGTTTATTAAAGGAAGATTGCGTCCTCATTGAAACCTATCTCTCTTCAAAGTTCATGCTAATACACTACATTGAAGAGGATTGAACTATTGATGCTGTAATATTCTGAGACTGTGATTGAAAAACTATGGTGAACACGACTCCGATTCTAGACTTTGCAATGCCATTTGTATTGCTGGTTCTCGTCCTCCACAAAGGATAAATAAGAGTGTGGACATCACACATGTTTATACAAAAATATTTGCTGTGAGAGGTTCGTCTCAGGAGCCAAGTAACCCCATAATGCTCATCGCCGTTGTGCAAGCATCGATATTTTTGAATGTGGGTTAGTCCCGGGGAACTGTAGATAAGAATGAATTGCAGCGAAACATGAAAATATCAGTGCTGGGAACTTGCAGTCTGGTGAGAATTTTGAGCTTAATAGCTTTTGTGTTGGGGTTGTAGCTGAAGCAAAGCACAAAGATATGAGAGGAAAAATCAAGAAAAATGGTTTAATGACTCAGAGATTTAAATGGCACTGGCAGCGAGTCAGTGGTTGATATAGTAGTTACTAGCAGCATCCAGGTTCCTTGACAATTTTCAGGTTTACAACGTTAAAATATCACAGCTTTAAAAAATAATTACTGAGTTCGGCCGGATTGGCAAATTCGTCCATTCTATAGGGTTCGATGTAATAATGCAGTTAAAAAATAGTAAATTCAACTATGGTAATTTTCTTTGTAAAATCGTTTAAGATAAATACATAGGCCAATACATAGCAGGCGGATTTGGCCTCAGCTCATAGAGTGATCTCTGGGGGAGATTTGAAGTCCCAAAAAGATTAAAGTTAAACCGAAAAAATATCCAAAACCTATATCTAAAAGCTTAAAAGACAAGAAACAAAGAAAATTAAATATAGCTGCCTAATCTAGGTGACTGGAAAGAGGAACTAAAATTGGTATTAGGTAACTTATTTTATAAATTATGTAGTTTTAGGTACTATTATTAGTAATTTTGTTTACTTTGAGTAGCATATTTTATTATATTAGGAAAATGATAACATTTTATAATGGACAATAGAAAATTTTCTCTAACCCTCCTATTATGTATAAATTTATTCTCATATTATTATGTATAAATTTATTCTTTGAGCATTTAAAACTAAATATAAAATAAACATTCTAACAAAGTAATTTAGGTTTATTAAGATTATTTATTGTTTTATATTAATTTAAAATTAAGTTGATGAAGGATTATATAATGAGAAATAAATATCACAAAAACCATTTACAAGTATTTAATGAAATTAATAACAATCAATAGTCGATACAATTATTAATCTACATTTTAGTTATTTTTTGTTATTATGGAAATTACTCTATTTAGATTGATTTGTTATATTAATTCTAAGAGAGGACACCATTTTAAAGTGTTAGAAATATGAAAATATTAAATAGAATAATATCAATTTTGTTATTGTTATAATTTACAACAATTTCAATTATTTTTATGGAAACTTATTTTATATATACCTAATATCATATCCTCTTCATCCAAGCATATTTTTATCGCATTGAAAACTTGACATCAATATCTTATGTATGAGATGATATTAAATATGGAAGACAAGAGGTTTCTTAAAATTATTTGTAACTCTAGTCAAAACCACCTTAAATTCAAGTAAGGATGACACAAGGATGAACAAGTTTGTCTAGGCCATTGGGAGATAAAGGAGATCATTTTGTAGAATAACAATGTTAGTATTAAAGACATTGTTGCATCAAAATTTAATTATTATTAAATAGAGGGGTCATAAAGAGTTAGAGTATAAAAAAGACTACAATATTGTATTAAGGAGGCGATCAAACCAAATATTAAAAACTAGAAATATCTAGGCTTCTTTTGGAGTTATCTAAAGAAGAAAATATACATTTTTAAAACAAGAACAAACTTTTATCATCTCCATGTGAAACTAGGCATAACTGATAAATTCCAAAAACACCATGAGAGGAAAGTGTATGTAACCTTTGTAACACTAAGAGGGTTGATTATGAAAAACACTTTCTCTTATATTTTCTAACTCATACTCAGATTGAATCTACATTTCAAACTATATGTGACACTACCAACCTTCTTGTCCTTTTAACTCAACAGAACTATGTTGATTTTGAAATGCTTCTTCTAATGTTCTTAAAGCATAGAAATAAAATTCTAAAAAAATATGAGTAATCACTTTATGCCCTAGAAATATCCAAGAGACCATATTCGCTCTTAGTGGATGTTAATCACCATCATCATTATATATTAGTATAAGAAATTTACACCACTTTATAGTTGACAAGATAAACATAAATTATGAATCAGAATAGTAACATTATTTATTTTCATTATTTATATTTTTGGCTTAAAAGCCAAGTTGATTGAGGTTTGCTTCATGAATAATAAATTAATGTGCGAGAAACATCTTTATTATAAAATTATTTAATGACAATGACATTAGTAATGTCCAGTATCTAATATTAATCATTTTAACAATCAAAATAAATTATAAATAAGAATAGCAATAAAGTAGTATAGATTGATTTTTTCAAATATTATAGGGAAGAGGAAAAACTAACTAAACTTATTATTGAAAGTGTCCAATATTTATTTTAGAATTTGAGTATGTTATATTGGAAAAGACATATAATTGATATTCCTATAAAAATTAGATAGCTTACATTATTTTTATTATAAATAATATTTACATTTTTGTATTAAAATTGAGTTCATTAGGATTTACCTCACACATAATAGGTTACATAATAAATTTCTTACATATTATATATTGCTATAGTAGAAATAAGCTAGCATTTGCACCAGATGTTGCAAAGGAAACGCCACAAGACATAAATTCAAGGAGAATCATGACATATAAAAAATCATTGAAGATAAAAATTAGTTAACAAAATTCCATTCAAAGCTAGAAGATAAAGAGAGATCACTTATGTTATGCCAAATTTGAGAAATTATATAACCTTTCGAACATAGATTGCCTCTTAATATTCAAAGATGGTATTTCAAGTTCCAATAGCAAATATTTGATAGATTTTGAAAAAATACAAGTAGTAGATGAGATAAATTAAATAAAATGATATTAATTCATGAACAATATGATAAAGAATTAAACATGAATATCTGCATAAAGTGATGATGAGAGTTAGCATGAAGGTACTGGTTAATGTGAGATTTTCTTGTGATAAACTTACAAGTAAAGTGAACCATCAAAGAGACGGGTAATAACAACATCTTAGAAGGGAAGGGATGAGTGCTCTTCCAATTCCATTGTAATTTGGATATGCAAGGAAACATTGTTGAGGTGATGAAGAAAATATTGGAGGGATGGAAGCCCATGAGGCCACACTACGAAAGTGTCATCAACAAACTTGTACCAATATTTGAGTTTCCAATGGCAAGAATTAAGGACCATAGAATCAAAATGCTCCATAAAAACATTTTCCACAAGCAAAGATAGGGAAGACCCCATTGTCATTTTTTCTGTCTCTTCATAGAAAATACCATTGTAGGAGAAGAAGGTAGAGGATAGACAAATTTTAATAAGGTTAAGGGTTTCCGGATCGACCAACTTGGATATTAATTCTAAAGCTTCAGGAACAAGGATTTAGGTAAAGAGGGAGATAACATCAAAGGTGATGAAGATGTCATTGGGGTCAAGATGAATGGATTTGGCCTTTTGGATGAAATGAGGGGAATATTTAATGAAATAATATGATGTGTCAAAGAAACTGTTGAAGCTTGGTGGCTAGGAAGCGAGAGAGTGCATGAGTGGGGGCTCCGTTAGCACTCACTATGGGTCTTAAGGGATATCGTTTTTATGAATCATTGATTTCCCATAGATTATGGGGTTCATAGGATGATGAGGGATGAGCCGCTTCTGAGTAATAGGATCAAGAAGAAGAAGAGAAATCACACTTTTTTATATGTCATGGCAATTACTGCACCCAAATTTAGGAGTTAAAAAACCTCATATCCTTGAAAAAATTCTAGTTCAAAATCAAATGCGTTGTCTGTGATTACGCCTATGGCGGTAATATAAAAAAATAACAAATAAAAGCCTCAAAGATTACATAATGGATTTAGATCCCAACTAGACTTGACGATCTTCAGATAATGGATTTGGTCTATTTTGCATGCCATGATACTTAGGATTCAAGCACAAGTTGCTCAAGATGCAACATAACCTATTCATTATTTCTTCTCTTCCTTTAAGCACATCCCATTCTCTACACATAATGTAAACTCAAATCTGTTATATAGTGAAAGCTAAACCTATTAATCATGGAATTGGCACAGTTATAAATCTTTTACAAGTAAGAAATATTGTTTTCACGCATATCAGACTATATCATATGTGAAAAGACCTCATTAACAACTATATTCTGATTGTAGTATGATACATAGAAGAATAGTATCCTCATGATGCCAACAAAAAGAAATATGAGTGACATATAGGGTTATATTCCCCTTCTTAACCAATGGAGAATGAAATATAAAGAAAAAAAATTATTTATGGAGATGAAACAACTCCATCTTTGTATGCAAGTGGTCAATGGATTCTTATGCATGTATTAACAAAATGTTCATTTGATGTGCATTGCTTTCTTATGTGCCATCAAATTTGCACTCTAAAGTTATGGGTGGCACATTCCATAGTTTCTTATTAAATGGTTTACGCATCCTTTGTTGCTTTCATATTTGTGTTGAAACACTACATATTGCTTTTTCAAACTACAATGTTGTGCTTTGCAAAATTATTATGTATACAAGGCAATGATGATATTAGCCAAGGGAAATAATGCTTAAATTTTGTTATATTTGTGCACGGGAAATATTTCATGGAGCCCCTGAAGTTTGAAAGGTGAAAGAAATTATATTTCTATCATCATTTATAAATAGAATTGGTAAATAGGAAACACAATTCACTTTAGAGTAAATAAATCATAAAAAAAATTGTTTGTCATTGTTGTCTTTGGATTGGGCAAACTCACTAGATGGAATCATAACTCTGTATAGAGGCCCCCTCCAAGGGATTGCCCAAGGTTTCTTGGAAATCCAATTGAAGAAAATCATTTTGGAAACTTCAACCAGTTATTGTGCATGGAGGTAGAGGACACCCATGAATCACCAAATCTCCCAACATTCATGACACTAAATCTCATAAGTCTCACCTAGCTCACACCCTCTCAAAGGTCATGCTTTTGCAAAGATTTATTACTCAAAGTACTTCATATAAATTTTCTATATAGATAACCCATCAAGATTGTTCAACTATGCAAGAGAACTCTAAGCAAGGCTGACTTATGGGGCATAGGATGAGATGTATCTAAAGCACTCTGCTCCCTCCCATATTTTCTAGATTTTTTTTTTAAATAGTTTGTCATCTAATTTGCTAGAAATTCAAACCTCCAATTCACTGGAAATTCAAACCTCCAACTCTATTAAGAAACTTTTTGCAATCCCCGCAATTGATAAATGTACCCCAGGTATTTCAACCTATTTTGAACTCACCTCTAATGCACAAAATTACAAATTGAACAATGTATAATTCAGAATTTGCAATTCTATCAATCACAAGATTCTTGTGAAATGAGGGCAATTTAATTAGCCATATTACACTGTATTATGTAGATTCTATCTTTATAAAGGCACACAAAGAATTAAAATGGGTAGCCCCAATTTTGGTGCTACTAAGACTATGAGAAATAAACGCTTTGCAAAAATGTACACAACCACAATGGAAATTTCGAGTTTCAAGTTACTCAAACTAGATTGTGGTTACTCAAAATGGAAATTAATGTGCGAGAAACATCTTTCTTATAAAATTATTTAATGAAAATGACATTAGTAAAGTCTAGTATCTAATATTATTCATTTTAACAATCAAAATAAATTATAAATAAGAATAGCAATAATGTAGTATAGATTGATTTTTTCAAATATTATAGGGAAGAGGAGAAACTAACTAAACTTATTATGGAAAGTGTCCCATATTTATTTTTGAATTCTTTGAGTATGTTATATTGAAAAAAACATATAATTGATATTCCTATAAAAATTAGATAGCTTACATTATTTTTATTATAAATAATATTTACATTTTTGTATTAAAATTGAGTTCATTAGGATTTACCTCACGCATAATAGATTACATAAGAAATTTCTTACATATTATATATTACTATAGTATAAATGAGCTAGCATTTGCACCAGATGTTGCAAGGAAATGCCGCAAGACATAAATTCAAGGAGAATCATAACATATAAAAAATCATTGTAGATAAAAATTAGTAAACAAAATTCCATTCAAAGCTAGAAGATAAAGAGAGATCATTTATGTTATGCCAAATTTGAGAAATTCTATAACCTTTCGAACATAGATTGCCTCTTAATATTCAAAGATGGTATTTCAAGTTCCAATAGCAAATATTTAATAGATTTTGAAAAAATACAAGTAGTAGATGAGATAAATTAAATAAAATGATATTAATTCATGAACAATATGATAAAGAATTAAACATGAATATCTGCATCGGGTGATGATGAGAGTTAGCATGGAGGTACTAATTAATGTGAGTTTTTTTTGTGATGAACTTACAAGTAAAGTGAACCATCAGAGAGACGAGTAACAACAACATCTTAGAAGGGAAGGGATGAGTGCTCTTCCAATTCCATTGTAATTTGGATATGCGAGGAAAAAATGTTGAGGTGATGAAGAAAATATTGGAGGGATGGAAGCCCATGAGGCCACACTACGAAAGTGTCATCAAAAAACTTGTACCAATATTTGAGTTTCCAATGGCAAGAATTAAGGACCATAGAATCGAAATGCTCCATAAAAATATTTGCCACAACCAAAGATAGGGAAGACCCCATTGTCATTCTTTCTGTCTGTTCATAGAAAATACCATTGTAGGAGAAGAAGGTAGAGGATAGACAAATTTTAATAAGGTTAAGGGTTTCAGGATCGACCAACTTGGATATTAATTCTAAAGCTTCAGGAACAAGGATTTTGGTAAAGAGGGAGATGACATCAAAGCTGATGAAGATGTCATTGGGGTCAAGATGAATGGATTTGGCCTTTTGGATGGAATGAGGGGAATATTTAATGAAATAATACGATGTGCCAAGAAAGTGTTGAAGCTTGGTGGCTAGGAAGCAAGAGAGTGCATGAGTGGGGGCTCCATTAGCACTCACTATGGGTCTTAAGGGGATATCTTTTTTATGAATCATTGATTGCCCATAGATTCTGGGGGTCATAGGATGTTGAGGGATGAGCCACTTCTGAGTAAGAGGATCAAGAAGAAGAAGAGAAATCACACTTTTTATATGTCATAGCACTTATTGCACCCAAATTTAGGAGTTAAAAAACTTCATATACTTGAAAAACTTCTACTTAAAAATCAAATGTGTTGTCTGTGATTACGCCTATGGCGGTAATATCAAAAAATAACAAAGAAAAGCCTCAAAGATTACATAATGGATTTAGATCCCAACTAGACTTAACAATCTTCAGATAATGGATTTGTTCTATTTTGCATGCCACAATACTTAGGATTCAAGCACAAGTTTCTTAAGATGCAACATAACATATTCATTGTTTCTTCTCTTCCTTTAAGCACATCCCATTCTCTACACATAATGTAAACTCAAATCTGTTATATAGTGAAAACTAAACCTATTAATCATGGAATTGGCACAGTTATAAATCTTTTACAAGTAAGAGATATTGTTTTCAAGCATATTAGACTTTATCATATGTGAAAAGACCTCATTAACAACTATATTCTGATTGTAGTATGATTCATAGAAGAATAGTATCCTCATGATGCCAACAACAAGCAATATCAGTGACATATAGGGTTATTGTCCCCTTCTTAACCAATGGAGAATGAAATATAAAGTAAACAATTTATTTATGGAGGTGCAACAACTCCATCTTTGTATGCAAGTGGTCAATGGATTCTTATGCATGTATTAACAAAATGTTCATTTGATGTGCATTGCTTTCTTATGTGCCATCAAATTTGCACTCTAAAGTTATGGGTGGCACATTCCATAGTATCTTATTAAATGGTTTGCACATCCTTTGTTTCTTTCATATTTGTGTTGAAAGACTACAAATTGCTTTTTCAAACTGCAATGTTGTGCTTTGCAAAATTATTGTGTATACAAGGCAATGATGATATTAGCCAAGGGAAAAAACGTTGAAAATTTGTTAGATTTGTGCAGGGGCA
Source organism: Pinus tabuliformis (assembly GCA_031772625.1). NCBI lineage: Eukaryota > Viridiplantae > Streptophyta > Pinopsida > Pinales > Pinaceae > Pinus > Pinus tabuliformis. Next base: position 396,724,548 of record CM062806.1, on the reverse strand, counting down.
ATATTTCATGGAGCCCCTGAAGTTCGAAAGGTGTAAGAAATTATATTTCTATCATCATTTATAAACAGAATTGGTAAATAGGAAACACAATTCAATTTAGAGTAAATAAATCATAAAAAAATTTGTTTGTCATTATTTCCTTTGGATTGGGCAAACTCACTAGATGGAATCCTAACTCTGTATAGAGGCCCCCTCCAAGGGATTGCACAAGGTTGCTTGGAAATCCATTTGAAGAGAAGCATTTTGGAAACTTCAACCAGCTATTGTGCATGGAGGCAGAGGACGCCCATGAATCGCCAAATCTCCCAACATTCACGACACTAAATCTCATAAGCCTCACCTAGCTCACACCCTCTCAAAGGTCATGATTTTGCAAAGATTTATTACTCAAAGTACTTCGAAGATTATCACGCATAGTTGAGATCGTAACATGGACACAAGTGAGAGTCAGAGTATTGTTCGATAAAGAGTGGTCATGATGACTCATGTAACTTCCATTATTATCACGCATAGTTGAGATCATGACATGGACACAAGCTATAGTGGTTTGTGTGGTTGGAAAAGCGGTTGCGAAATGGATGGACTTGGGACTCAGTTGCAACCATCATCTAATTCAAATCAACGGATAATCATAACCCAATCGTCTAACAAAGTATTGAATGGCACATATTATGACATGAAGGAAGTTAGGAGAGTTCTTTTTAGAAGGGAACACATTACGACGTAAATATTTATAAGCTTAACTTTAATGATTTTGATTTTGTGCATGTAAATATTTGTAAGCTTTTAAATTACAAGTATATTTGTAAATTGACCTAATATACACACCAAATCCTCGGACTAAAAAAGAACCTAATTTTATAATCTCACAACAATTTCTCAATATAATAAAATTATATACTTGGTTTTTTCTAAAATTTAAGAGGGACTAAGTTGCTCGCTTCTAACCAGAATATGAAATTACAACATTAGTAACATGGAAAATATGAAAACATGGCGATTTAATATACACATGTTCTTATGAATTTGTAAGTCTAACTTCTATTTAATTACCAGGCGATATTATACGTTTCGATTTATCCATCAATTTTTTTTCCTTTTAATGTCATGACATTTGATTTTTAAATTAAATTGAATTATATCGTTGAATTTCGAACTTATGTGGGGCTCTATATTCCTATTCTACTTTCCTCATATAAATAAATAAAAAAGTTAACAAATAGGAAATAAAAACATTCAGTCAAGGTTTGCGTGGCCACCAATTGGGTCAACCCCAGTTGCCATGATTGATGACTTCTCTGGCAATGCCACGATAGTAACACCATGCAACCTTCCCAACACTCATTCTCTGTGGAGACAGAGAAGGCCCATAATTTGGAGTTGACTTCCATTGCCACAGATGGTCCATTTTCTACGTAGTGCCACGATCGGAAAACCATGTTAGCTACTCCAGCTCTGATTCATTAGATTTGGCTTATCAATATGACTAGAGAGCGAGGCCATCATTTGGACCTGCCTTCAATTTCCATAAATGATCACTATTCCGGGTAACGCCATGATGGTCAGATCATGCAACTTTTCCTATCATTGCTTCTATTTATTTTATTATGAATAATTGACGAGCTAATGTCGTCGAACGTCTATGTCCAAAATAGTGAAAAATAGAGTTTGTACGTTGCAAAATATCCAATAGGTTTACATGACATGCTCAAACATTTTGAGGATACAATGTTTTTGCAGTAACCGGGGTAGAGCAGGAAACCTCAAATATTGGGAATCGTGGGGTTAGGTGGCACAGGAAAAACAACATTGGCAAAAGAATTCTTCAATAGCAAGAATTCAGATTATGAAACATCCTGCTTCTTATTTGACGTAAGAGATCATGCTGTGAAAGGTTATTTAAATATGTTGTAGAGAAAGCTTCTTAATAGCTTGATTGGATTGGATTGGATCAACTAGTAGACAGAGTTGATGAAGATAAAACGACGCTCATAGACCCTCTCAGATCTTCCAACGCCTTGGAAATCTTGGATGAAGTAGACTATGTGAATCAGGTTGATGCACCTATGCCTGTTCCTATTCAAATTGATGATCTCCGCTGAGGTACCTTAATATTGATTACATATAGAGATAAGCATGTTCTCAGAAGCTCAACAGTTGAAAAATCATCAAGGCTAATTGGAATGAACGCACAACACTTCCGGGAGATTCTCTTCTCCCATGCCTTCAACCAACCCTATCCGCTCCTTGGATTTTAACTGGTGGATAGCTTCTTAGAAGTTGCGTTTAATGGTTTTCTCTTGGATGGCGTTTTGAAGAGGGTGGAATTCCAAAATTTCTTATGGCTCCATTAGAATGAGTGTCCCAGCTCTTCCTTTCCTTCTTCAATTCCAATGAAAAATTTAAGGGTTCTTCAAGTGTCGGGGAGCGAATTAAAAACACAGTGGCAAGACGAATCATAGGTAAATAGGAATTTGCTGCTGAGTGATTACTTGTTATTAATGTTCATGGTACACTGTTGGGTATTGAATGAATCTAACAGTGTTCACATATATATATGGATTTTTTTGTTTATCATTACAAATATTCGAAAAAAAAATTGGCAGGACAAGAATTAAAAAAAAACACCATTTACATTTACAATAAATTCTCATATCATTTTCACAGTATTATAAAACATATTTATATATAAAATGTTTTCTTGAAGTAAGCATTTTGCAAGCAGGGACCTTCATAATATTTATAATCTCTTCTAATGTAAGCATTTTACAGGCACCTTTGCAACTGTAGGAGTTAGAGAATATTGCACCCATGTTGACTATTCTGAAGTCCATGGAGCATTTGAAGGATCTGAATTGTGGTGGATGGCCTCGTAGTGCGTGGCAGAGCACAGATGAAAAATTTTCTAGAATAAATCTGTGATCTCCAGTCACTGAAGGCCTTGGTGTTAAGAAATTGCTCAGAAATCATTTCAATAGTAGACTTCTTTGGTCATTTATCAAACCTCCAACATATGGAGAAACAACACTACACCAAAATGAAGAGGATTCCAATTTCATTCGAAAATTTAAGTAAGCTTACATATATTGATTTGAGTGGTTGCGACAGATTAACTATCCAAAGTGAAACACTGGGAAAAATAAACACGGTTGACTCACATACCATAGTCATTTTTGTGATTGGGAAAGTAGTTACGAAATGGATGGACTTGGAACTGAGTAAAAACCATCATCCAAATCAAATCAATGGATAAACATAACCCTATCATTTGACACAATATCAAATGACACGTATTATGACAGGAAGGCAGCTAGGAGAGTTCTTTTCAGAGGGAACACCTTATGTTGTAATTATATTCATAGTTTACAAGATAAAAATAATTTTTCAGAGGGGAACATCTTACAATGTAATTATCTTTATAGTTTACAAGATAAAAATAAATCATGAGTTAGAATAACAACATAATTTATTTTTCTATAAATTAAGTTAATTGAGATTTATATTTTATGAATAATAGATTAATGTGTGAGAAATATCTAACTTATAAAGTTATTTCATGACAATGCCATTAATAATGTCTAATATCTAGTATTAACCATTTTAACATTCAAAACCAATTATGAATAAGAATAGCAATAAAGTAGTATAAATTTATATCTTTCAAACACAAGATGGGAGAGAGTATATTATCTAAACTAATTATTTCAAGTGTTGAACATTTATTCTTGAATCGTTTGAGTATATTATAGTGAAAATAAAATATAATAACACAAGATGGAAGAGATTACACTAACTAAACTAATTATTTCAAGTGTTCAATATTTATTCTTGAATTGTTTGAATATATTATATTGAAAATAACATATAATAACAACACAAGATGGAATATATAATATTTTTATAAATCTTAATTTATTGCAATTTTATACTATAATTAATATTTATAGTTTTGTATTAAAACCAAGTTCATGAAGATTTAATTAAATATATATTTAATTAATTAAAAATGATATCATTTATATAGAATAATTTGTGAATTGTTTATTAGATAAGTTATTTACGTATATATAATATTTTTATAAATCTTAATTTATTGCAATTTTATACTATAATTAATATTTATAGTTTTGTATTAAAACCAAGTTCATGAAGATTTAATTAAATATATATTTAATTAATTAAAAATGATATCATTTATATAGAATAATTTGTGAATTGTTTATTAGATAAGTTATTTACGTATAATTATAATTGAAATTATGTGAAAATGTTTCTTGTATTAAGTAAAGAGCGATAATAAGTAAAATTACATCCTTAGAAGTTTGAAACTAAAATCTAAATATTTTAAATATAAATTTTGGATTGTTTTTAAGGACTAGTATTAAAATTTATTTTAAAAAATGATTGGAATTCTTATTATTTTATCGAAGATGAAGATGAAGATTGACGTTTATCAAACCTTAAGAAAGTAAGAGATTAATTAAGAATTTTTAATATTTTTTTCTATGTAAACATTCCTACATCACATAATTTTACTGATTGAACAAGTCAAGAAGATTGGTAGTTTGGCAAATGTTTTGGAAATGAGAATGGAAGTGAGTAAGAGCTAGGAAATTTAAGCAAAAGTGTTTTTAATCTTCAACCCTCTTAGTAGCACACAGTTGACAAATTATTTCATCGCAAGTTGTTTTGGGAATATATTATTGTCCAGTTTCACTTCAAAGTTCGTGAGAATTATTTCTTATCTTTGCAATGCTCATTTTCATCTTAGCACTCGTCAAGACAAAGAGATAATTCTTGTTAGCAAGTGTGGGGTTTATCACGTCCTTATTGAAGATGAAGATGATAGTTAACATCCACTTAGACCAATGAGGTCTATTGGGCCTTAAGAAAGTAAGAGATTGATTGATAATTTTAAATATCTTATTTCTATGATCAAAGAGAAGGGAAAGAAACATTCCCAAATCACTATAGCTCTATTGACTAAATAAGTCAAGAAGATTGGTAGTGTGAAAAATGGTTTGGAAATGATAATGGATGTGAGTAAGAGTCAAAAAATCCAAGAGAAAGTGATTTTCATCTTCAACTCTCTTAGTATCACACAATTGACAAATTATTTCACCCTAAGCTATTTTGGGAATATACTAACACCCGATTTCACTTCGAAGCTCATGAAAATTAGTTCTTATCTTTGTAATGTTGAGATATCATCCTCCATCCATCACATCACCTTTCAAAGGGACTATAAATTTTCAAGCAGTAGAGGACCACATACAACACCAATAAGAGGCTCTCAAACTATTGAAGTACAACTTGATTATAACACAAAATAGGATGAAACAACAAGTAGATCAACCTTGCAATGAAATGGAATTTGAAGCGAGGGTTTGTTTATTTGTGAGACTACAACCATATAAACAAATGTCCCTCAAGCAACAAAATAAGGGAAATAAATTAGCTTATAGATATTATGGCCTTTATAAGGTGTTGTAGAGGATTGGAAGTATAGCCTACAAATTGGAGTTGCCTCTCTCTTCATGTGTACATCCAATCTTCCATGTTTCTTGCTTAGAGAAGGTCATGGGTGATAAGATCCCCGTCCAAACCCTTCTACAAGAGATTAATGAACAAGGAACAATAATAGTAGAACCAAAAACAATTTGGGAAACAGGGACAAAGTAGTTGAGTAATGAAGCAATTATCGAGTACCTCATTAAATGGAATAATCTACCAGTGGAAGGAGCAACATGGAAAGTTGAGTATTTCCTGCATAAACACCCAAAAATAGTTAAGTGTTGAAGACAACACTTATTTGAAGGGGAGGTGCCCCATATAAACGCCATGTTAACCCAAAAACCCTTTATTAATCCCTAGATATTGAGTTATTACGTTTCTATTGTTATATTGTTATGTAGGGTATAACCCCTTATGATCTTATTTTATTATAATTGTACCCTTTGTCTCCTATATATATAGTAAGCAAACCTAGTCTTAAAACCATCAAATATTGTCTTGTTCAATGTATTTATTGTATAAGAAGGTCTCCCCATCAAAGTGGATTGTAATTATTGGTTTCTTATCATTTTAAAATCACAAGATAATAATAGAAAGTTATGTATAAATATGGATGAATGTAACAAAACAAAGAATAAGGAGTGTCATGGGAGAAAAAATTAGAATTTTTGGTTAGTTGTAATTTTCTATTGTTGCAACTCAATTTTTCGTACATTGTTGCAACTACATTGACTGTAGTTATTCCTTGTTGCAAATCCTTTGTTATTATTGTTGAAACTCCTACGTTATCATTGTTACAACTCCTCTATACATTAATGCAAATTGTGTGTTATCATTGCTACAATTCCACTAGTTGTTATTGTTGTTGAAAATCCACTAATTTTTAATTCAACTTTGTTGTATCTTATTGTGTCACTATGTGAAAATTAGGGATGGGTTGGAGGAAATAGCTTGTTCATACATGTGAAATTTTTGGCTTTCCCTAATGTTAAATAATTTTTTTTTATTCGCACACATTAGTGTGTCGCCGCATGACCCTACCAAAGTTTGAGAAACTACATATGGTGCAAAGAGCTCCCAAGGCATTTCATTGATGGGATTTTATTAGGTTGTGTAATCTAAAATACTACTACAACATTCCTTGTTTTTTGTACGCTTGTAGACAAAGAGAGCTTGGTGTGTTTGATAGTAAAATGGTATTGTGTGTTAATACATTTATGGCCACGACACGACTCGTTCATACTCATTTAGTACCATGATTGACCATTTCACTGAGTCTAAGGGGGTTTACATTAAAGTTGTTTTGTGTGGAATTACAGGGACGATAAATACGGTTGGAAAAAAGTTATTGATGAATAGATTTGGATTCACAGAGAATTGTGTGAGATAATCTCGTTTTAGGGTTTGAAGGCTTGGATAATTCTTTAAAAAATTTGAGGATTGCATTAAAGTTATTTGATGTCGAATTGCAACGACTGTAAATATAGTCAGACGAAAACTGATCTTTTCTCGAAGTTGCAAGTGAGGTCTTAATTGCGTCATATTGAACTACAAACGTACATGATATAGCATTGAGGATGAATTGGAGGGTTGTGACGAGGTGAATTCATAAATTTGGATTCATGTAGAGAATTGTGTGACATAATTCCGTTCTAGAGTTTGAAATTTGGAGAATTTTTGTGGGTTTTCCAGCATTTGCAAGAGATGTGGAGATTTTTTTGGTTTCTCATTCTGGGATTGCAAACAGTGTTTGCATAGGTGACTTCAGGTAACTTTTTCTGTTGGTTCAAGAAGGAATACATGGTTGAAGTTATTATTTTTCTATAGACTCCTCATTTCTATAACTTGGTGTTGTGTTATTTCTTCTTTTCTCTTAGTGCGGGAGATTTCCTCAAAACATTTTATCTTGATGGCATTAGAGTTGTGTTCTTTGGTAGTAGTTTTAGACATTAAAACTTTTATGTCCTATATAATTTGTAATTAAATCCAATGTGAAGGGTTGTTTTTCCATCTTTAAAGAAGATCTGGATAATTTCATTGTGTTTCTAATTTCTGTGGGTTTTTTAGTGTTTGAAGAAGAAGTGTAAAGTTTGGGTAGGTTTCCAGTTTTCCTGGGTTTCTAAGTGCTCGCAAGGGATATCTCTAGGTAACTTCTCCTACTAGTTCAGAATCTAAATTGCAATTATATGGCTAATTGAATAAAATTTGATTACATTGTGCATATAGATTATTATTCTTGGATGTTACTATGGTTTAATTATAATTTTATCTTATTCAAATTTGATGAGAACAAGGAAAAAGTTAGGGGCTAGTATTCGCAGATGGGCTAATTTTTCATGCTTTATCTAAAAAAAGGATTCGCCAATTCCCAATTTTTCCTAAGAATGATTCCCCCAAATTTTATAAGAAAAAAATATTTTACCTTAAAAAACGCCAAAAACTATAGAGTCTATATAAAATCGTTAGAAGTTTGAATATTTTTACTAAAATATCACCAAGCATTTTATAGTTTGCATATTATGGATTAGTAAGATTGGCCAAGGTTTCTAATGTTTTAGATAAATTTCCATCCTTAAAATTTTCCTTGATGAGAAGCATTGGCAGCTCCATATCTACTTCTTTTAGTCACAAGTTGGTGAATAATAGGAAAGTATGATTCTCTTTTCTTGGTTGCCTTGATTGTAATTGACTTTGTGCCAGTGTTTTCTATATGCCTTGATTTTGGTCAAGATTTTTGTAATTCTTGAATTTCTTCGATGGTCACCGTTGTTTTATTTCAACAATGGGGAATATTTTGTAAGTTGGACTCATTCAAGAGTAGCTACATGGCTTCCCTGTGTTTTTTTTCTCTCTTCTTTTCTACACTTGAGGTGCGATCAATTTCTTTCATGGACTATTGTTTCTAGTTGACATTTCTGCTTCAGCAAAATGTAGGCCTCCCATTCCTATAGTCAATCTCTAGTATGGCTATAATCATTCATTTTTGAGCTTATAGTGATAGGGATATTTGGATTTTAAGATTCTATGAACATTTGTATCACTTCATCGGGTTCAATCAATGTTTATTTTCTAGCCATGAATGTGTTTTCATATTTATTTATTGGGTGTATATTGAATAGAATATGTCGAGGAATGCTAGATGCGAGATTTCCCAGAACTTATGTATAGTTGTGTCAATGTGAGTTATTGCAAGAACGTTTTTGTTCGGGATGAAGTTGTTCTCCTTAAAATTCAAGTCTCCTTGGTGCTTGTGTACGAATGTGCCTTGCAAGTTTTTTTTCAGGAAGGTTTCATGAAGAATGGTATTGTTCTCCTTAATGCTTGAGATATTCTACTTCGATGACATTGGAGTGTTGTGATTTGTGGGTAGTCTTCGACATTGAGGCTTTTTAGTGGTGTATAGTGTTCATTTAATTCAAATGTGGCAACTTCAAGATAATTCTATTGGTCAATTGATGGTATTGTTGTAATCATTGATTTTGGAGCTTATGGTTGTCTAGATTTAGGTTTTTAAGATTCTACGATCATTTTCATCATTTGTGCCAATCCTATATATAATAAGTATGGGGATCCCAAATGCGAGTTCCCTGAAACTTCACTGCGATCGCTCCCCAGGGTTTTCCTATGAGAAGTTTTCATCTAAGAAACCCAGGAATGTTGAGTGTAAGTAGGTTTTCCTAGAATGATATTGTTCTACTTAATTATCAAGATATTATAATTTGGTGACATTGGAGCTTTGTGCTTTGGGAGTAGTATTAGACATTGAAGCTTTTTAGTGTTGTATAATGTACATTTAAGTCATATCATTTTTGAGCTTATATTTATATGGATGTTAGGATTTTAGGATCCACCTATCATTTGTATCGTTTTCACAAATTTTGTATATAATAGTTCAGGGGATCCCAGATACAAGTTCCATAGGACTTTAATGTAGCTGTTCCCAAGGTTTTCCTCTGGGAAGCCAGGGAACACTGAATGTGAGTATGCGTGGAAGTTAGGTATGATTTTTCTCCGTGGTTTTCATGTGGGAATGTTTCATCCAGGGAGTTCTCTATGGCCATAGTCAACATGTTGTATCAAGTGTTCACTTATTTCTCTCTCGTCAATCAATACTTTCTTGGCCAAGAATCTGTTTCTATATCTAGTTGTTGCAAAAATGCTGGATATAATAAGTTTGGGGACCCTGGATACAGGTTCCCCAAAACTTGGATGTAGTTGTCACTCGACTTTTTCCTTCGAAAATGTTCCATCTGAGAAACTCGAGAACACTAGACGCAATTGTGCTTGAAACTTAGCTATGAGTTTTCCTTGTTGTTTTCATGTGGGGATGTTCTGTCCACAATGGTCTCTATGGAAATAGTCAATAAGTTGAATACGTTACATGTTGGTTTCTCACTTTTTAGTTGATTCTCTCTTGGTCGGGATCAATTTGCATACCTAATTATTGTGTAAATGGTGAATAAAATAAGTCTAGAAACTCCTGATGCAAATTTTCCCGCAACTTGGGTACTACTGTTCTCCATAATTTTCATGTGGGAATGCTTCTTTTGGGATTTAAATTGTTCTTATTACCATGCACGTCTCCATGAAACTTGGGTACAATTGTGTTGTGCACTTTTTGTTCAGGATAGTTTCGCCTGGTATAAAGTCCTTATTGTTAACATTAGTATATCTGAGGATTTGGTTGGCTAACAGTTAGGTCTCTATGTCCATAAATAACAACCTGAATTAGGTTCCTGGTGGTTTCTCACTGGTTAACTAATTTTTTCATGGCAAGGAATCTAGCTAGATATCTAATAGTCTGTTTGCATAAATAGTTATTGCACAAATGTTTGATCAAATAAGAGGCTACTTGTTGGGAGCTAAGATTGTATGCTAAAATTATCAACACTTAATTTTCAAACCAGGGGGTCGTATACTTCGAGGTACAACATAGATAATTCCAAGAGATCTTGACAAATTCTGAAAAACAACAAAGCCTATCTCCACACCAAACAATCAGTCTTCCAAGTTATGTAATGAAAATAATAAAAACTTTACTTTCATATTCTTGCACTATATTGCATGGAAGCACCAAGACCAGTCTGGATGTTGGCCTCCTCACTGACCAATACTTCAATGAACTAATACTTTAAACTAAAGAAAACTTAAAAAAAAATGAACATAGGTTTCAACAGTGACTCAAAAGAATGCTAAGGAAAAACACACAAATTATTAAATCATTCCTGCACTTTGTAAACCTTCACTTTTTAATCAATCACGTTCTTGCACTATTCACACTTTTTGATATGGGCTACTATACCATTGACCTTTCATACCCCACGTAATGAAAATTCCACTATTCCTATGTGCTGAAATCATCCATAAAACATATAAACAAAAGAAACCTTGCTCAACTCAAAACAATCAAAGGAATCTTTCAAACCATTTGGTTATTGTTGATAGAGGTTTCGAACCATCAACGGTTGTTCATCTTCAGGATGTGAAATATTAGTGGAAAAATGGTCTTATTCTTTATTTTGATAAATAGATGTAAGAGATGCATTGCCGACAGATATTAGGGATTGTTAATTTATTAATTTATTATTGAATTTATTTTCTAATTTGATTATTGTGTTGGCTTCTGAGTGAATGATTGATTTTAGCAAAGGTTGGAATAATTGATGAATCTCTGCATCTCTTTAAGAATGTAAGTTCAGTCTTCTTTTTGGTTAAGAACAATCTATATCGTTCAAATTTGTGAATTTTTTTCCCTGTTTCCCTTCTGTATCTGGCTAGTATTTTATCTCTTAGGTTTTTGCGATCTTCGTAATTGTGTAGATCATCTTCCGCATTCATCACATTTGGTTATTGTTGATCGTCGTTTCGAACCATCAACGATGGTTCATCTTCATGATGTGAAAGATTAGTGGAAACTGGTCTTATTCTTTCGTTTGATAAATAGATGTAAGAGATGCATTGCCTACAGATATTAGGGATTGTTAATTTATTAATTTATTATTGAATTTATTTTCTAATTTGATTATTGTGCTGGCTTCTGAGTAAATGATTGATTTTATCAAAGGCCTGAATAATTTATGAATCTCTGCATCTCTTTAAGAATGTAAGCTGAGTCTTCTTTTTCTTTAAGAGCAATATGTATCTTTCAAATTCACAAACTTTTTTAATTGTTTCCCTTCTGTATCGGGCGAGTATTTTATCTCTTAGGTTTCTGCGATCTTCATAATTGTGTAGATCATCTTCCAGATTGATCGCATTTGGTCATTGTTGATTGACATTTCGAACCATCAACCGTGGTTCATCTTCAGGATGTGAAAGATTAGTGGAACACTAGTCTTATTCTTTAGTTTGATAAATAGATGTAAGAGATGCATTTCCTACAGATATTAGGGATTTTAGCAAAGGTTGGAATAATGTATGAATCTCTGCATCTCTTTAAGAATGTAAGATCAACCTTCTTTTTCGTTAAGAGCAATATGTATCGTTCAAATTTGCGAACTTTTTTTCATTGTTTCCTTCCTTGTCGGGGGAGTATTTTATCTCTTAGGTTTCTGCGATCTTCATAATTGTGTAGATCATCTTCTAGATTCATCGCATTTAGTTATTGTTGATTGAGGGTGGTTCATCTTTAGGAAAACTGGTCTTATTCTTTAGTTTTATAAATAGATGTAAGAGATGCATTGCCGACAGATATTAGGGATTTTAGCCAAGGTTGGAATAATTGATGAATCTCTGCATCTCTTTAAGAATGTAAGATCAATATTTTTTTTCGTTAAGAGCAATTTTTATCGTTCAAATTTGCGAACTTTTTTCATTGTTTCCCTTCCGTATCGGGAAACCTAAGAGATAAAAAAAAAAAATCTTTCAAACCCTTAAGTTAACATTGAGAGAGTATGTGTCGAAGGAATAACAAGCTTTTATTTTTTGATCTAAATCAAATCCAATAATAAGATAATAAAAAATCAACAATAAATTTCCTTTTCACACAAGTGCACATGGTAGAAAAAAAAGGAGAATTATTCTCACTCAAGTATTAATCAAATAGTTTTTATCGTGAAACACTCATCATTTGATATGCATTCAAAACAAATAACCACATTCAAATACCAGTACATGAACATTATTATAATCATCATCGGTGGCTTGACCTTAAAATTGGAGGAAACTCAATCAAGTCAACAACTTGAAATTTTTCAATAATCAAGACATATACAGAAGACTTTGTTCCCACTAAGAAAACATGAAGCAAGAAAACCTGCCAATCCAATTATTTAGGGTCAAAGGTACTTTGAAACATAAATATTATTTGAATTAAAGCCAAATCACTCTCGTTCCATTAATTCAAACAATATAAGAATTTCAAAAGACTGTCCCTACCAAAGGTTGAAACTTGTTCACCAAAATCCTTGACTTGAAACCAACAATGTATGTTGTTACAGTCTTATGATGGTATTATTTATCAAAACGAATAGCATGATTAAGAAATCCACTCGAGTGTTTGCACAAAATAACCAAAATTCTCAAGCATGAGTTAAAGTTCAGATTCAATAGTGTTTCTCAATAATAAGCTATGACTTTCAAAATCATTCAAGCTTCGACAGTGTTATTATAGAAATATAATATAGATTTAACGTCAAAGGTTCGAATCCCTATTATAAAATATTACCAAAGGAAACTCTGAACATGGAAATATTATAAGCCTTCAAAACACACATACATGCCTTTTGGATCTGGATTAACATGACTATGAAAACTACACCTTTCACGCTTTTTAAGTAAACAAGGTTTTCTCGATGGCCTATGCAAACTTCTTATGCAACTCACAAAGAAATATCAATCCACCACAATAGAGAATATAAAATAACCACACAATGAAACTAACTAAGGGATAACGAGCTAGTTTGGCCTGGCCTTGACCAACCATCTCGTTTCCCTATAAGGAAAGGATTAATTTACAAAATAAAATATATCATGTACATGCTTGAAAACAAGTATAAGTTGAACCTAGCATTGAAGCTCCTTTTATTAATATATATCTATATTCAATACATTTGGTACATAATGACCCAACTCTAGAAAGATCTAAACGATACAAAAATTGGCTGTACATAATGAAAATAGCAATATTGATAACCTAGGCTCCTTTATGACGTAGTATATATATAGATCCTTACAATAATGCTTGGCCATATCGAGATATTTTCTCATAGGAACAAAATAGAAGTTGTTAGCAACAAGCTCCCAACAATAAACCTTCAAACAACCACCACTAGTCTGCTCAGATCCTATTTTATCACAGGCTATCTTCATTGAGGAAGAGGTTAAAATTTGTAGTTTTTTTTCGAGTGAATATGAGTAAAAGGTGCACATTATCCCTCTTGATTTCAAAAAAAAAGCCTTTTTATTAACAACTCATGTTGACTGCCATCTGAGCTTCTTATCCAACGGTCTTCTTCAATTGGTGCAGGAATCAAACTTTATACTGGTGCGAAAATCCCTTCATTAGTGAACGAATACCAAGATTAACTCTTGCATGTACCAAATACACTTCACACTATTGTAAATTAAAAATAATGATAAAAAGTCTTTAGAATAACATATATGTAAGCACAAAGTTATAAAAAATACTAATATATTGACTACTTTTAATGATAAGCAATGTTTACCCAATTTCTCATGAATACATTAATAGAAACTAGAAATGCACACAAAAATGTATTTTTAGGTTGTGGCACAAAGGATAAGGTATGGTTTTATGGGTAGAAATTAGGGTAATTTTGGGGCCTAACATCCCCCCAACCCAATTTAGTTTTGTGCCCTCACACAACCACAGCTATTGCCTATGCAAAAAACAAAGTTGGAATCTTCTTCCATTACTTGTGAATTTGAATGTTGATCCTAGAGTTTTCATTTTAAGCCTTTTTCAACCGCCTCTTTAACCTCGTAGCTTGAGTTTTCATGTAGGAAACATGTACCCTCCACTTCTTCACTTGTTCTTTTAGCCGAACCACTTTTGTAGTCAAGTGCTTTTTTCTGGTTGTCAATTTTGTATTCCGGGACTTCAAATATTGGTCCAGAATTTCCATGCCATTAATATTTAGTTTCAACCTTTGAAATTCCTTGTATATTTTATTATTCCTTATCAAGAAAGAAAGAGGAATTGAGTCATTCTATTCTTCCAACCTTATTTTCTGAGTAGTAGCTGCTCCATCCACTAAAAGAGAGAAGTTATATTTATCATTTGTAGGCTTCCTATCACGGATTGACATTTTATCACTAACCACACCTTTGTCTTATTTGTTTGCAGACACACCTTAGGAAGAGTCTTCCTGCCCCTGTGATAAAACATGGTCTTCCTTATCCTGTGATAAAACATGATCTTCCTGCTCCTCTTATAAAATATGGTCTTCTTTTGGTGATAAAACATGGTATTCTTCATTTTCTTGCACCACTCTTCTTGTTGTTTCCCTTCCGGAGATTGGGAAGGCTTGGAACCAGATTCGGACCCTCTAGCATTGACTGTAAATTCTTCCTTTGGTTGGTCCTCAATATCCATAACCTGTCTCACATTCCCAAATTGATGCGATACAAGGAATACTTCCCAAGTAGAACCTCAAATTTTCAATTCCTCACTCACTAATATCTTAATCAATCCATAGTGACAAAGATTATATTCTACCTAGGTTTCGAAGTCCTTCTGAACACTTCAAGCCATATTAGCTTGATTGTTCAACAAAAAGTATGGAAATTTAATAGTTTGTCAAGACACAAAGCGGATGAGGAGGCGTATACGATATGATAAGGTGATTGAGTACCATCCCTCACAAGTGAGGAACTTTTGTAGTATGATAAGAAAGTTCGTCCATTTTTCAATGATCTATTTTTTAGGGATGCCTTTCTTCCAATGTACCCGATACTTTGTCTCCATCAAGAACCTGCTAACACTCACTCGTGAAATAATTTTCTATTTCAACTCAAACTTCAGTGTGCCTATGTTAACAAATTTACCATCAAACCCTTTTGCAAACACCTTAGTGAAAGATGAATCAAATCCATTGAATTTATATAGGAAAGGAAGTCATCCTGCTTCTTGCAGGATGGGAAGACTAGATTCATACTCTGTAACTCCTTAAACCTCCTTAACTGACAATGGCTCCATCCTTACTGGAACCATGATACCTGTAATATCACCATCACAACTACAATATGAAAAGCACAATTTTACTATCCTCCACAATCCACGATTTCCGATTATCACAATCTGGAAGTGTAGGAATGACCTTTTTTTACCATAGCATATAGTCCATGCATCCAATTAAAACAACATATCATTTCAGGCTTTGATTCCTACACCATCACCTCAATATACAAATCTTCATTACCACAAATGAGGATCATAGCCCACAAAGTACAAGAATTAGTTAGAAGGTGATAAACCTTAGTGAAATTACCAAAAATGGTAAAAATGTAATGAGTGATGGTGATACATGAATATTTGGGAGGGGATAACAACTTGTTGATAGTGTTGGACCTGCTAACATTCAAAGGGGTATCCCCGATATGTGGTCCCAATTAGACCTCACACCATTTGGGATAGGAACCCCATCTGGAATATGATCCGGTTACCATTTTCTTAAAGGTTTTCCCTTGCTCTACCTATCGTCATGAGAGAGGATCACATATTTGCCTTCAAAAAGAAAGTCAGTGTGATTGGTGAGTGTTTATTTATAGGTGTGTCGAGGTTCTTCTATTTCGGAGGGAAAAATGAGAGAGGTAATAGTACCTTCCTAGTAGAGACACACACATAAACATGAAGGATCTGTCTAACATCCATTGGAATAGTCCATAAAGATGTGACAATCATTGCAACTAGTATAACACATTATCAATATGAGGAGAACTAAAATATTTGAAATAGTTTAGCTACCTTACTACATGTGAGAAACAAACATGAACCATAAACATTCACAAAACAGTCTTACAAATATTCATAATCCATGCATGAAGAATGTGTTGGCCATTAGGCTTCATATAGTAAGTAAAATTTCCGAGACACGTGTATACAATGAACACCGCTAGATACAATAGTGGAGTGTTGGAGCCACTAATTACTCCCCAAAAGAACTAACTTGTCTCTTTGATGCCTTGTGGAAGGAGCCAAGGTGAAAACGTCCTTTGTTGTATAATGAGGTTATATATATAACCAATGGCGTGATCCTTCACCTCCCTTGTGACTATTTGACTAGCCTCATAATTGTTTGACTTCCATATGACTTTTTGACTTTACATGACTCTTCATATTCTATACATTTTTTTTCGACTTCCACTTTACAGTATATTCTAAATCTCTTTCTACCTCCATATGGCTCTAATGATGTGGATTCTTCAATGTTTTCAGGTCTTGGGCTGTGGTCGCAAACTAAGGTCCCTTTGCTTTATCCTGATAGATCAACTTGTATCTTTAGCTACATAGGTGTCTCCTAGCATGTTCTCCTTCTCCATCTCCTTCTTCATCATCTTGTCATAGAATGACATAGTACTTGCATCTGCAATTCACTCATGACAAGATGACATCATTCTGAAAAACCCCTAGTTTAAGATGTTGCATGATGATCCAATGGTTGAGGTGAAACTGGATGGTAGGCTAATGGAGTGGCTCAGTGACTGTACAATTGCATAACTTAGGTAGTCAAGGGTCAAGCTTGAGCCTTGAGACTATAGAATGTGCAATTCAGGCTGGACTGTGCAAGAATATTGCGTAGTTGTGGAGCTCAGGGAGCTAGGCCAAGGGCTTGAGAACTCATTTTTCCCATTGCACCATTCTAGAAGGAAGAGGAGGTTAGGTTATTATGCAATTTCATAGTTCAGGAGCTCAGGGCTGAGGTCTGATCCTTGATACTGCATAATGCACAACTCTAACTAGCCAGGAGAGAGAGATTATGAAATTTTGGAGGCCAGAGGTTGAGATTGAGCACTGTGATTGCACATTACACAGTCTTGGAGGGCAGGAACTACTCATTATGCAATACCAAGAGGTAGGGTTACAACTTGAGGGCTGAGATTGTGTAATGCATAGTTCAGGAAGGCTATATGAGGCTAGGTTTCCTGGTCTAAAAGTTTTCCAATTTTACTAAGTGTGGGATCTATGCAGATGATGTGAACAGTGACAATACTTGATTGTGATCACACACTTAGAAAACTTTACGAAACAACGAAGATCACCTAGAGCACATGAACAACTTTGCGACAACTTACGACAAGTGCGGCACCACAAATACACTTTCTGACGACCGTGACGACACTTTTGCGACAATGCTTAGAACTTTGGAAATGAATGCGACACATGTTTACATAGTAATACCAACTCATTTACACAAATATTACCCCTTGAAACCACCAAAAGTAGGTTTTGTACAATGTGTGACACTTGACATGCAAAAATATGACACTTTAATTTTCTTTTGAATGGGACCAAAAGACTTAGACAAAACACATGCAATAAGCCTTAATTATTGCGACGATGGTATGTAAGGTCAAAGTAGGCTCTGAAATTTTGGTTTAGGCCAAAATTTTGGAGGGTGTTGTAGCAGCGACAACACTTGGTGACACACTAGTAGGATTCCATCTTCTCTGACTAGACTAGTGGGATCTTGCACGAGAACCCATTGTGTATCTTGGGGAACGAGTTGTTGGGCTCTAGGGCCTCGACAAAGATTCATCTCGTGCCTTGGAAAAAAATCGTGATTGGCAGCATCGTGTGGCAGAAAAAAGATCATTAGTCAGTTGTGGCACACATGGGACAAGATTTGTGGACACTTTGTGGTAATGCATAGGTTATGAGTAGTGGACTCGCACTAGTGCTTGCATTGGAGAGTTTGGTAGACCTTATGCACATGCATTTAACAATGAGCTTTGTTTGTGGCGCTTGATTTGGATAATTTTGCATTAATTAATCTTATAAAACAAATTTATTAAATAAAATAAATGCTTTCTCTCTATAAATTTAAGGGACGTGCGAGAGATGTTGTTGGCAATTAGGAAGTCATCTAAATTTGATGCCCTTTGTTGGAAATGCCATCATTTTTGTTCTGTTACTTGACTTTTCCAACTAGATGTCAGCTTGTGTAAAGAAAGAAAGGAGATAAGAATCATTACCATCTTTGAAGAATATGTATTCGCTAATGCAATGAGATACTAGCACTGATGGTTTTAGATAGTGTAGATTTAATAATGGATCAACCCAATCCTCGATTTATTATGCTCCATTACTCCCACACCCTTATTGTCACTATACATCTATGACACTTAATTGATTCTTTAATTTCCACTTTGCAATAAAGTTATCCATATTTGCTAAGGATATTTGCCATTCATTAAATCCACTTTATCTCAATACAAATCACAATACACCAAATTGCTTACACATAAAATCATACATTTTATATATCTCATTTTGTTTTCAAATAATCTTTTATATAATCTTTATTCTATTAAAAACTAAAGGTTTTTTAATTTCAGTGATTTAGTTTCTCAATATGTATTTCTCAAATCATCGATTACTTTAATATACCTTTGCACTTTTATCACTAATTTATAACTTTATTTAAAATTGGCTCTCCATGTTATAATGGTTAAGAGCATGTGTTTCTTCTTAAGAGGTCACAGGTTATATAGCGCGAGTGAGCCTAATGGTTAAAAGCATGTGTTTCCTCCTAAGAGGTCACAAGTTCAAACCCAGAGGGGGTAGAAAATGTATGCCTTCATAGACTAATATGTATGCCTTCATAGACTTAGCAGTGAAATCGCTACTCCAAGTTGGATCCCTTTGTTCCACAAACAAGGGGGTCACATACACCAATTTGATGTGGATTGATTTTGACCTTAAAAATAAATATTATAATTATTATATAATAAAACTTATGTTGTGATGGACATGAACACTAGTTCTTTTTAGAAAGGTAGGTGTCGAAGCTCATAATGGATTGGCTGGTACATGCAATTGTGACGAGATCGAACTCTAATCCCTGTGCAAAATTCATATTAATTCAAATCACACGTCAGAAAGGACTATCCTTCCATTTTAACGTGAATTCGCTGTCAAATTGCCATAGTACATTGCAATGTACGCGGGATATCTTTTCGTAACATTTTCGCTCGATCTTCAATCAATTTTCAGGCTGGTTATATTTAATATATGAAACAAAATATTCCTATCCTGAACGGTACTCCGGCTGCTTCATGACGGTCGACTTTTATTTAATTTATGAAACAAAATATTCGTATACTGAAAGGTAGGACGCGGGCTGATTCATTTTATGAAACAAAATATTCGTATCCTGAACGGTAGGACGCCGCCTAATTCATTTTATGACCCCCCCTGATTCATGACGTCCCACTTTTTTTAACTTCCAAGAAAGGTGAAAGTGAAATAATGACGTCCTTTCCAAATTCTACGCACATCGCAGGTGTCAAGATTATAAAGCACGAAAATCCTACGAATATATCTGCACCTGGGAAACATAATTCCGATACATATATTTTCGCATACGTAACAAGAAGACATCCCGAGGTACCTCTCCTATTTAACTCCTCCGTTTGCTGAATTTCGTCAAAGTGTTCGTCGGTTATCTCCTTCATGACATAGAATCTGCCCACCAAAATTCTCTCGATTCAAACTTTGGTGAGTGCTTACGTTACCTTTCTGAATTTAGCATTCTCTTAGTTATTCTATGCTGGCATATAGTGCTTTTCTATGTTTTCTTTATGTGTTTGTTTTAGCTCTATTTAATTGGAAGTTCGGATCTGGGACAACTAGTTTATTCGCTATTTTTTTATTTTATTTTTCCTGGTATACTCCAACGTCACAAGATGCTGAATTCTTGGAATGCAGGATTTTGGAATTTAACATAGCTGAATTGTTTTGCAGTCTGAAAAGAAATTCACGATAGCTGAATTCTTCGATGAAGCTGTCATTTGCAGTCTGAAAAGTTCGCCTGTTTGATGATTGCATATTTAAAATATTCACTCTGAATAGCACAAATTTCGGTGATGGATTTTAGGGTGGAAATAAAATTAAGATTTTAGAAGTGTTGTTCTATTTTATGGCTGAGAAAACATTTCGCTCCTTTGCGCTGTACTCAATTTGGTGTATGTTATTTAAAATATGCACCGTGAACGCAAATTTGGGTGATCGTTTTGAAGGGAAAAAACATGAAAAAGTTACGATTTTATTTAAAATATGCACTCTGGACATCACCAATTTGGGTGATGATTTCTAGGGAAATAACACGAAAAACTTTTGAAAGTGTTGTTCTATTTTATGTCTAGGAAAACATTTAGTTCCTTGTCCAGTCAAGCTAAAGAAGCTGGGTATTATTATCAAATGAAAGAATGGGATATTATATCTATAATTATATTTTTGGATCATCTCTTATTTTAATCGGGATTTGATTGCATGGGAATTCAAAACAGAGAAGACTTGGACTACTCCCAAAAAATTAGTTTGTAAGAAAACATGGAAATGATGACTTAAATAATAGATTACAGAAATAAAATTCGAGTGTATTCGATATTTTTAGACCTGTTACCATATCGTATGGTATTCCCAAATAATTCATGGCGAATGTTGGGTATTTTTAAATGGAGAAATACCAAAACCAGAATAAAAATTCACCACAGAGACAATACTCTGTTTCTTCTGTCCAAGATCTTTTGAAGACAACCTCTTAAAACCAAAATGACTCACAAGACAGCATTACACAACCACAACATATTTCTATTAATTTAAAACTGAAACACTGATACAAATTCCATCCTCTGTGCAAAGAGGGATTCACAAAACCAACTCTGCTGCTCTCACAGATTTTTTACTGCTTTAGAAATTACAAAAAAAAAACTCTGTTCTTCAATACCTGAAATCAAAACATTTCAATTCCATTTCTATAACGCACTGCTGTGCAATTACAAAATGAGAAAAACACACTCACGTGCGTAGCCACTCCACTCACTACACTCAAAAAAAAAGCTACAACACATGGACTTTTTATGACTACGTATATGGAAAATATATATATGAAACAACATAAAAAAACATAAATCAAATCGTGCCCATAACTATATTAAATATATGGGACGCCCATAACCAATATTAAAGCCTCCACCTAAAAAAAACGTAACACATTAAACTCTAATTAATTCCTCCTACGGCGGTCAACCCATAAACATTTTACTCCACGTAAAAATCGATTTGACGTGGGCCTGTGCACCTTCCGGAGATCGACGGCGAAGATTTCGTGCCCAGATCACTTGGCTGATCCAACGAGGTTCGCACACCAACCTCGGGCAAAACAAACGAACTTTACTGTCCGGGGAAAATGGTTTTGGGTTCGTACAGCAGACGCGTGGCAGCAAGTGAATGTGTTCGGAGGGCTCCAAGGAAAAACAGCCTTTGCCAAAAGGCGGTGCGAACAAGATAGGTGGTTTTCGGGAATGGTTTTGTGTTGCCGTTTAATGCTCCCGTACGGCAGGTGAAATTAATATTTCAACACTCCCCTTTAATTTCAGCTGTTGGGCATTCAGTCATACCCAAACATTTCCTCAAAAATTCAAAGCTTTTCTGGTCCAGTGGCTTTGTTAAAATGTCTGCTACCTGTTCCTGAGTCCTGCAATGTTCTAAGACAATTTCTCCATTGTTCACTAACTCTCTGATGTAGTGAAACCTTGTGTCAATGTGTTTCGTTCTCTTATGAAACACTGAATTCTTTGACAAAGCAATAGCAGAGCTATTGTCACAAAAGACCACTGTTGCTTTTGCCTGCTCTTGGCCTAAGCTTCTCAACATCCTCCTCATCCATACTGCTTGACATATTGCTGCTGTCGCTGCCACATATTCTGCCTCTGCTGTAGATAATGCTACAATGGATTGCTTCTTAGAAGCCCATGAAATGGCTCCTGAACCCATATTGAAAACATAACCGGAAGTGCTCTTCCGATCATCTACACTTCCAGCCCAATCGCTATCTGTGTACCCAACCAAATCTGAATGTTCTGAGGCATGATATAGAATTCCAAACATTTTGGTACCTTTGACATACCTCAAAATTCTCTTTGCTGCCTGCCAATGTGCCTCCTTTGGCCTCTCCATAAATCTGGAAATTAAACTAACAACATACATTAAATCAGGCCTGGTTGCTGTTAAATACATAAGGCTGCCCACAATGCTTTTATACAAGCTAGGATCAAAATCCTTGCTGCTGTCCTCTCTGCTGAGCTTTAATCCCATCACTGTGGGAGTGATTGCTGCCTTGCATTCTTCCATCTTAAATCTGCCCAAAACTTGATTTACATATCTTGCTTGAGATATAAAAATTCCTTTTTCATTTTGCTCTACTTCTATGCCTAAGAAGTATCTCAACAAACCCATGTCAGTCATTTCAAATTCATCCTTCATGACTGATTTAAAATTCTGAATAAGATAAATATCATTTCCAGTGAAAATAACATCATCTACATACAAGACAACAATTAAAATTTTACCATCCTTTTCCTTGATGTAGACTGTGGGTTCTCCTTCACATTTGTCAAATTCATTCTCCGATAGATATGAATCTATCCTGCTGTACCATGCTCTTGGCGCTTGCTTCAGCCCATAAAGAGCTTTCTTCAATTTGCACACTTTGTGCTCTTCACCTTTCTTCTCATATCCGAGAGGCTGTTCCACATAGACCTCTTCCATTAACACTCCATTCAAGAATGCTGATTTCACATCCATTTGGTAGACTTTCCATTTGTTTTGAGCTGCTATGGACAGCACTGCTCTCACGGTTTTCATTCTTGCAACCGGGGCGAAAGTCTCCTCATAATCTCTCCCATACTGCTGCTTGTACCCTTTGACAACCAGCCTTGCTTTATGCCTTTCAATCTTGCCTTCAGCATTGCTCTTGGTCTTGTAGACCCATTTCACACCAATGACTTCTTTGCCTTTTGGTAACTCAACCAAATCCCATGTTTTGTTTCTCTCTATGGCATTGATTTCCTCATCCATAGCTTCTATCCATTTCCTATCTTTAATAGCTTCTTCAAAATGAATAGGATCATCAACATGACAAAACAAGGCAAATAAGTAATTCATTCATTCTTCATAAATTTCACTTAGATTTCTAAACTTCTTACCTCGTTCACTTGGTGTGCAAGTGCTTGAAGATGCACTTGAATTTCTTCCTTGTGGTGTGCTTGGAGAAGCACTCTCATTGATCCTCAATGGTGTACCTTGCTGTTCTTGTGTTGGTGCTGCTGTTTGGGGATTCATTTCAGCCACCTCCTCTTCATCTTCATCATGAGACAAACAATTTTTAATGTTCACTGTTTTCTCTATGCTTCCATCCCAAGCTTCCTCTTCAATGAATTGAACATCCCTGCTGACAAAGAACTTCCTGGTAGATGGAATGTACAGCTTGTAGGCTTTGGATTCATCACTGTATCCAATGAAGATGCATTTCTCCCCTTTGCTGTCCAACTTCCTCCTTAGCTGATCTGGAATGTGTGCATAAGCCACACATCCAAAAACTCTCATGTGGGTGACTCCTTGCTTTCTCCCACTCCATGCCTCTTCTGGCACTTTGTTCATGACTGCCTTTGTAGGACACTTGTTCAAAATATACACTGCACAATGTACAGCTTCAACCCAATACTCATTTGGCAAATGATTTGCCTTCAACATGCTCCTTGCCATCTCCATGATGGTCCTGTTCTTCCTTTCAGCAACTCCATTTTGCTGTGGGGTGTACCGAGTTGTGAACTGTTTATGTATTCCATTTTCTCTACAGAACTTTAGGAATTCATTTGAGATATACTCACCTCCTCTATCAGTTCTCAATACTTTTATGTGCAGCCCGCTTTGGTTCTCCACAAGTGCTTTGAAATTTTGGAATTTCACAAACACTTCACTTTTGTTCTTGAGGAAATATATCCATGTCTTCCTTGTAAAATCATCAATGAATGTCAAGAAATATAGGCTGCCAGCTAATGATGGAGCTTGCATTGGTCCACACAAATCTGAGTGGATGATCTCTAAGGGTGCCTTTGCCCTTATGCTCTTACCTGATGGAAAACTTTCTCTATGTTGTTTTCCCAAAATGCAGCCTTCACATAGGCTGTCCGGTTTCTCTATCAATGGTAATACCTTTACCATTCCTTTTCTGCTCAATAAGTTTAGACCTCCAAAATTTAGATGCCCGAATCTCAAGTTCCATAACCAGTTTTCATCCTTTGGCACGCTTTGGAAGGCCTCTTGGGTGACTGCTGCAATTTCACCTTTGTTTTTCAAGTCTGCCCTGATCCGGAGAGGGAACATCCTGTTCCTTGTCATCTTCACTTCAGCAATGCATCTTTTGCTGGGTGGTATGTCCATGATGGTGCACACATCATTTACAAAGTAAACATTGTAACCCTTTTGGATAAGTTGTCCAACACTCAATAGGTTACATCTCATTTCGGGGACATAGTAGACATCTGCTATGGTTTTCCTTTCTCCTTTCTTTGTAAATATTTTTACCTCCCCTTTTCCCATAACAGACACTTTACTATCAGTTCCTAGTGTAACCTCTGATTTCAAGTTCTGATTTAAGGCTGAAAAGAGGGCTATATTCCCTGTCATATGGTTGCTGCAACCTGAGTCTAAAAACCAAATGTCTTCACTATGTGTTTCAGCCATGTTACAAGCTAACAGGACATTTCCTTGACTGCTGTTTTCTCTTGTAACATTTGCATTTTGTCTGCTGTTCATAGAATGCTGTTTCTTTCTACAATCACTAGCATAATGTCCATACTTTTTTGCAATAATAGCATTGAACATTAGATTTATCATACCTTTGTCCTTGAGCCTGATACTGATCTCTTTGTTGGCTGCTGCCTTGACCTTGGTTCTGATTTGGATTGTTGCCTCTTCCTTGTGCATTTGATGGGCTGTTCCTTCCACCTCTGTTCTGGCTTCTACCTCTTCCTCTTCGGTTTCCTCTTCCTTGACCTCTTCCTCTTCCAAAGGACATCTGGGTCTTGAAGGCTTGCTTAAGAGATGAGTTTTCATTCCTACTCAACCTCTGCTCATGAGTTATCAGTGATGCATGTAGCTCATCCACTGAATAGCTTGAGAGATCCTTTGTCTCTTCAATGGTGGTGACTATGGCATCAAACCTTGAGGGTAAGACCCTCAATATTTTCTCCACTATTCTTCTATCTTCAATTGTTTCTCCATGAGTTCTCATTTGTGTGATTACACCAATCACATGAGTGAAGAATGAGTCAATGTTATCTGACTCCTTCATGTTCAAGTTTTCAAAATCCTTTCTCAGCATTTGCAATTTTGCTGTCTTCACTCTCTCCATGCCTTGATAGGCTGTCTTGAGGGTTTGCCATGCATTGTGTGATGTTGTAGCTGCTGCTATCCTTGGGAATAAACTCTGGTCCACTGCTTGATACAACAAGACAATGGCCTTTGCATCCTTCTTCCTATTGAGCTTCAGCTGATCCTTCTCTCCCTCAGTTAATGCATTGAACTCAGTTTCATCTGCTCGTTCTTCAAACCCATATTCTACTAGTTCCCATATATCTTGAGAGATGAACAAAGCTCTCATGGTTATAGACCAGTAGTCATAGTTCTTCCCATTAAAGTGTAGGAGCTGGGTGTTGAACATACCCATGCTTGTGCTTGCCATTCCTTGCATCTTGAACTATGGTTTTAAATCCTTGACTGTGTTTTTTTTAAAAAACTCACTGTCTTCAGCAATAACAAGAGAAATGCTTTTGGGGAATACCTGAATCCTTCGTTGTTTGAGTCTTCTGTCTGCCTGAGAAGTTTTGCTGCAGCAACAACCTTCTCCCTTCAGCTTCTTTGTCTCCTACAAAGAGCCTAAGCCTTGCTCTGATACCACTGTTGGGTATTTTTAAATGGAGAAATTCCAAAACCAGAATAAAAATTCACCACAGAGACAATACTCTGTTTCTTCTGTCCAAGATCTTTTGCAGACAACCTCTTAAAACCAAAATGACTCACAAGACAACAGTACACAACCACAACATATTTCTATTAATTTAAAACTGAAACAATGATACAAATTCCATCCTCTGTGCAAAGAGGGATTCACAAAACCAACTCTGCTGCTCTCACAGATTTTCTGCTGTAGAAATTACAAAAAAAAAACTCTGTTCTTCAATACCTGAAATCAAAACATTTCAATTCCATTTCTATAACGCACTGCTGTGCAATTACAAAATGAGAAAAACACACTCACGTGCGTAGCCACTCCACTCACTACACTAAAAAAAAAAGCTACAACACATGGACTTTTTATGACTA
The DNA here is from genome assembly GCA_031772625.1 of Pinus tabuliformis. Taxonomy (NCBI): domain Eukaryota; kingdom Viridiplantae; phylum Streptophyta; class Pinopsida; order Pinales; family Pinaceae; genus Pinus; species Pinus tabuliformis. Next base: position 396,697,682 of record CM062806.1, on the reverse strand, counting down.
CGTATATGGAAAATATATATATGAAACAACATAAAAAAACATAAATCAAATCGTGCCCATAACTATATTAAATATATGGGACGCCCATAACCAATATTAAAGCCTCCACCTAAGAAAAACGTAACACATTAAACTCTAATTAATTCCTCCTACGGCGGTCAACCCATAAACATTTTACTCCACGTAAAAATCGATTTGACGTGGGCCTGTGCACCTTCCGGAGATCGACGGCGAAGATTTCGTGCCCAGATCACTTGGCTGATCCAACGAGGTTCGCACAACAACCTCGGGCAAAACAAACGAACTTTACTGTCCGGGGAAAATGGTTTTGGGTTCGTACAGCAGACGCGTGGCAGCAAGTGAATGTGTTCGGAGGGCTCCAAGGAAAAACAGCCTTTGCCAAAAGGCGGTGCGAACAAGATAGGTGGTTTTCGGGAATGGTTTTGTGTTGCCGTTTAATGCTCCCGTACGGCAGGTGAAATTAATATTTCAACAGCGAAGTCGTTCAAACTTCAAAGTAGAATCAATTTCGAAATTTTTTGGGGTTTAATACTTACGGAACTTAATCGTATTTCCCGTATTATTTTTGGTTGATGACCACAGTCATCAACTTTCGAGCCAACAGGAATGGCGCATTTGCAAATGTCTCAGATGCTCGACAACTTGCAGATGACGAGCCACGATGCACTAAACTTGAACCAGAGTTACAATGAACGCATTAGGCCACTGCTCGATGCTGTCGACACACTACGCAATCTTGGAGTAGTGAAAGAGGGTATCCGGCTCCCTAGTATTGTTGTTATTGGGGATCAGTCCTCCGGGAAGTCGAGTGTACTAGAATCTCTTGCAGGGATAAGCCTCCCAACGGGGCAAGGGATTTGTACGAGACTCCCGCTTATTATGATTATGAGATTACAAAACTGCAAGCCGGAGGAATGTGAGATTGTGATTGAATACAATGGAAAAAGGAGGAAAATTTTAGAAGCAGGGATTAAACAAACGCTGGATACAGTAACGGAAGAGATTGCACGAAGCCACAAGGGTATAAGTGATACGGCAGTGACACTTCATGTCAAGAAGACGGATGCTCCAGATTTGACCATGGTTGATCTACCCGGGATAACAAGGGTTGCTGTGCATGGGCAGCCAAGAGACATTTATGATCAGATAGCAAATATAATCAGACAATACATTACTCCCAAGGAGAGCATCATACTTAATGTGCTGTCCGCGACTGTAGATTTTCCGACCTGTGAGTCAATAAAAATGTCTCAGGATGTGGACCCACAAGGTGAAAGAACTTTGGCCGTGGTAACAAAAGTTGACAGAGCTCCTGAGGGTCTTTTGGAGAAAGTGACCAGGGATGCTGTCAATATTGGTCACGGTTATATTTGTGTGCGGAATAGAGTAGGGATTGAATCTAATGCACAAGCTAGACAAAGGGAAAGTGATCTGTTTAGAACAGATCCTCATCTTTCCAGCATTGATAAATCAATGGTTGGAATACCCATATTGGCAGAAAAGCTTATGCAAATCCAAGCAATGGGAATATGCAAGTGTCTTCCTGATATTGTCAAAAAGATTGATTCCACACTTTCCAGGAGGCAGGCAGAGATGGTTGCATTGCCTAGGCGTTTCTCTTCTTCTGCAGATGCGATGCTTGAGTTTATGAAAGAAATGGATGCCATCAAGGGTACGTTAAACATGATTACTATGGTGGGGGACTTTGGAGAGTTCGAGGATGAACCTGATATGCATTGCACTGCTTGCTTGAACAGGATGTTCAAAACCTATTCTCATGATCTGCTGAAAGCAAGCGCAATATCAGGAGAACATTTTCTATCCCAGGAATTAATGTTACTGGAAGAGGCACAGGGAATCACTCTTCCGAACTTTTTACCCCCTCCCGCTCTTGTAACTTTGCTGAAGTATCACATTGATTCTGTGTCTGAGACAAGTAGAGACTTAGCTAACAATGTCTGTGACTACCTGGACAAAGTCATCTGTCGCGTAATTGATGTTAAGACACAAAGCTATCCGAAGTTGCAGTCGGTATCAAGGAGAGCTTTTCAAGCTCTGATTGGGAGAAAGAAAAATGATTGCGTGAAGTATGTTGAAGATATGATGGAAATGGAGAAGCGGATAGTTCTCACAATGAATCCCAGTTTTGCTGAATCCTTCTTCAAGTTGCAAGAAAAGAAAAAAGAATTCATTACGGCCTTAAAAAACAACTCAAAGACAATTTGCATCGAAGGCATCGGAGAAATTAAATTGGACAAAGTGTCAAATATCAGCAGTGGCGACCTCGAGGCGGCGTTTGAGTTGAAGATTAGCCTCATTGCTTATTGGAATGTGGTAAGGCTGAGGCTGGCTGACCAGATTCCACTCCACCTGCGGTTCATGGTGCAAAAGTTGGTTGAAAGCGACATTGTCGCCGAGATTGTAAAGCATGTGGCTGGGCCAGGTTTAAATATGATGGAGCAGGTGCTTGAAGAAAGTTCAGTAATAGCGACCAAGAGAAAGAACCTCAATAACAGTGTTGAACGGTTGAGGCAGTCAAAATCTGCTCTGTCTAAACTCATTTGTAGCTCTCAGAAGCTCGGTATCAATGATGCATAAAGTATTATAAATGGTTAAATACTGCTGCTCAGAAGTCTGCATTGTGTGCATTTCCATTTTCATAGGTTTTGTCACTTCATCCAGTTCAGGTGTTGGTGAATTTCTGAAGTTGTTTACGAAGTTTCTCAGGACTATATACAAGTTATCTTTGAAGTTTCAAGATATCGTTATGGTTTTAAGTTAATTTCCATTTGGTTTAATATGCTTCATGGTTGAATCTTGGTGCTCATTATTCCGTGTTTTGGTGTTCATAGCTGTTCGTCACGTTAAGCAGCGCATGCGTAGAGATGAATTTGCAAATTATTTATGAAGTTTCTCGATATCAAAGTTTGAGATTCTTTTTAATTGATATACTAGTTAGTTATCAAGGTTTAAAGCGTGTCTCAAAACATTGTTTTAATTTATAATTTTGGTTTTAGGTCTTAACACGTTTTCTAACTCTTTGTTTTGGTTTTAGGTCTCAACACATCTTAAATTTTTAAGGTTAATACTGTGCTGTAAACTAGCTTGCATTTTGTGCATTTACATTCTTGAGATTGAATGCTGCTGTTCACTAATTTGCATTATTTGCATTAAGTTGAATAGTGCTGTTCGCTAATTTGCATTTTGTGCACTTACATTTTAATTGCCTTCTGTGACGTGAACAAGTTTCTCTGTAGATTCACAGGTGTGAATTGTTTTATGAAGCTTCAGAGTTACATACCATATTTTGATGCTCTTAATGTTTCTGATGTTTCGGTTAAACTTTATTTTCATTTGAAGTCTTTAACATATATTTTAGTATTCTGAATTGTTAAACATTACTATCCATTCATCAGCACTTCGGGCATTTGCATTTTCATCTCTTTTCGCCTGAACAATTTGATAGGTAAATAGATTTGTAAATTTGTTGTAGTTTCTAATGTTCTTATGTTTCAAAACATAATTATTCAGCATGTTTTGAAGATAACCCATATTACTGGTTATTGTTTTGAATTTCTGAGATGGTTTATTTTTCGTAAAAAGGGTTGTTTTGAATCTAGCTTGTTTTGAATCTCTAGGTTATTTTCAAGAGACTTACTATCCAGGTTCAGGGAATAGTTTTTTAAAATATAAATATATGATATACCAGGAAAGGGATAGACTTATTTCAAAGAAAAGCGTTGAAAAAGAGAACCAGGAGAAGGAGAGCAAATTAAAAAATATATAAAATAGCAAAACCTAAAACTAAAGATAAACAAAAGGAAAATATGAAAAAAGAGGAAAACAAAATTGAAAATGATCAAAGAAAACCAAAAAGATTAAAGTTAAACTGAAAAAATATCCAAACCCTATATCTAAAATCTTAAAAGAAACAAAGAATATTAAATATAGCTGCCACATCTAGGTGACTGGAAAGAGGAACTAAAACTGGTATCAGGTAACTTATTTTATAAATTATGTAGTTTTAGGTACTATTATCAGTAATTTTGTTTACTCTGAGTAGTGTATTTATTAGCGGCCACATCTAGGTGACTGGAAAGAGGAACTAAATTTGATATTAGGTAACTTATTTTATAAATTATGTAGTTTTAGGTACTATCAGTAATTTTGTTTACAAGCCACATCTAGGTGACTGGAAAGAGGAACTAAAATTGGTATCTGGTAACTTATTTTATAAATTATGTAGTTTTGGTACTATTATCAGTAATTTTGTTTACTCTGAGTAGTGTATTTTATTAGCTGCCACATCTAGGTGAGTGGAAAGAGGAACTAAAATTGGTATCAGGTAACTTATTTTATAAATTGTGTAGTTTTAGGTACTATTATCAGTAATTTTGTTTACTCTGAGTAGTATATTTTATTATATTAACGGAATGATAACATTTTATAATGGACCATAAATTTTTTTATATAACCCCATACATATTATAATGTTTAAATTTATTCTTTCAACAATTAAAACTAAATATAAAATAGAAATTCTAACAAAGTAATTTATGTTTATTAATATTATTTATTGTTTTTTATTAATTTAAAGTTAAGTTGATCAAATATTATATAACTAGAAATAAATATCACAAAAAACATTCACCAGTATTTAATGAAATTAATAATAATCAATAGTTGATGCAATTATTTATCTCCATTTTAGCTATTTTTTTGGTGTTATGGAAATTATTCTATCTAGATTGATTTGTTATATTAATTCTAAGAGAGGACACTTGTGTTAGATATATAAAAATATTAAATATAATAACACCAATTTTTGTTATCTTTATAATTTACAACAATTTCAATTATTTTTATAGTAACTTATTTTATATATGTTGAGTGTTAAGGAAATATACTTTAATATCATATCCTCTGTATCAAAACACATTTTTCTCTCATTGAAAACTTGACATCAATAACTTGTGTATAAGATGATTTTAAATATGGAAGGCAAGAGGTTTCTTAAAATTGTTTGCAACTCTAGTCAAAACACGTTAAATTCAAGTAAGGATGGCACAAGAATAAGGCCATTGGGAGATAGAGGAGATCATTTTGTAGAATAACAGTGTTAGTATTAAAGACATTGTTGCATCAAAATTTAATTATTATTAAATAGAGGGGTCATAAAAGTGTAAAAAAAACTACAATATTATATTTAAGGAGGCAATCAAACCAAATATTGAAAACTAGAAATATCTAGGCTTCTTTTGGAGTTATCTATAGAAGAAAATTTATATTTAAAAACAAGAACAAACTTTCATAATCTCCTTGTGAAACTAGGCATAACTGATAAATTCCAAAAACACCATGGGAGGAAAGTGTATGTAACCTTTGTAACACTAAGAGGGTTGATTATGAAAAACACTCTTAGATTTTCTAACTCATACTCATATTGGATCTGCATTTCTAACTATATGTGACACTGCCAACCTTGTTGTCCTTTTAACTTGACAAAACTATGTTGATCTTGAAATGCTTCTTTTAATGTTTTTCAAGCATAGAAATAAAATTCTAAAAAAATATGAGTAATCACTTTATGCCCTAGAAACATCCAAGATACCATATTCACCATCATCATCGCCATAATCATTATATATTAGTATAGGAAATTTACACCACATTATAGTTGACCACATAAACATAAATTATGAATAGGAATAGTAACATTATTTATTTTCATTATTGTTATTTTTGTCTTAAAAGCAAGTTGATTGAGGTTTGCTTCATGAATAATAAATTAATGTGCGAGAAACATCTTGCTTATAAAATTATTTAATGGCAATGACATTAGTAATATTTAGTTTCTAATATTAATCATTTTAACAATCAAAATAAATTATAGATAAGAATAGCAATAATGTACTATAGATTGATTTTTTTTCAAATGTTAGAGGGAAGAGAGTAAACCAACAAAACTTATTATTGCAAGTGTTCAATATTTATTTTTGAATTGTTTGAGTATATTAAATTGAAAAAAAAACATATAATTGATATTCCTAAATTATTTAATGGCAATGACATTAGTAATATTTAGTTTCTAATATTAATCATTTTAACAATCAAAATAAATGATAAATAAGAATAGCAATGAAGTAGTATAGATTGTTTTTTTCAAATGGGGAAGAGAGTAAACTATCTAAACTTATTATTGCAAGTGTTCAATATTTATTTTGAATTGTTTGAGTATATTATATTGAAAAAAACATATAATTGATATTCCTATAAAACTTAGATAGCTTACATCATGTTTATTATAATTAATATTTACATTTTTGTATTAAAACAAATTTTATTAGGATTTACTTTACACATAATAGATTGCATAAGAAATTTCTTACATATTATATATTATTGTAGTAAAAATAAACTAGCCTTTGCACGACATGTTGCAAAGGAAATGGAGTAAGGCATAAATTCAAGAAGAATCATGACATATAAAAATCATTGAAGATAAAAATTAGTAAAAAAAATGCAATTCAAAGCTAGATGATAAAGAGAAACCATTTATCTTATGTCAAATTTGACAAATTTTATATAACCTTTCGAACATAGATTGCCTTTTAATCTTCAAAGATGGTATTTCAAGTTCCAATAGTAAATATTTGATTGATTTTGAAAAGTACAAGTAGTAGATGACATAAACTAAATAAAATGATATTAATTCATGAACAATATGTGATAAAGGATTAAACATGAATATACGCAGAGGGTGATGATGAGAGTTAGCATTGACGTATTGGTTATTGTGATGGCTTGGGCGCAAGCGTCAAGGATAATCTCTCAAATCGGTCAGATATTTCCTCTATATTAGGGTCAATTTCTCTCCCTCCTTCTTGGCTCGTATCAGTCATCTATTTGACAGCTTCATGGGTTTCCTCCGATCGCCACAACCATTTTCAGTAAACGCGATGGTCGCAATCGCTATTCCGCCACTTATAACAACACTTAGTCCTTTCCGGATCGACGATGTGATGCGATGGTCGCAAATCACTATCGCGCCCTCAATAACAATAGTTGGTTCCTCCCAGATTGGCGATGCGATGCGATGGTCGCATAATCGCAATCGGCGAACTCCACAACACCTTTCACTTGGTTTGTTCAGATCGGTGATGCGACGCCTGCGATGCGATGTTGTTTCGCACTAATACGACATGAACCAATTTCAATAAAGTCCAATTAAGAAGATATCAGAAAATGCTATGTGTAAAAAGAGTTACCATAGAACTCTGATTCAAGCAAATTTCATCTAGCATCACCTTAGAACAAGAGATGAATTCATAATTTATAATCCGTAATAAAAACAATTGAATTGATGCACGTATACACAGATAAATCAACAGAAGACCATTAACTTGGATAGTTATATTAATTGATAAAGCCTTCTTGCCATTATCCTTTACAAAAGCAAGCTTTTACATAGAGTGGTTTAAAGCGTAAAGCTTTACTATAGTTTATCTATCAGCAATGTAAAATTTAGCATGTTTTATTCTCAATTCTACTCTATCTTAAACTAGAAAAGCACAGAAATTGCTAGCTAAAGGACCCCACTCCCTTGCCTGTAGATTTTATTTTTTGAATTTTTGGAATATGTTTGAAGACTTTTTCCCTCTAAGTCACATGCTCCTGCATCAGACTAGAGAGGACAAAATTCTTCATGGGCTCCTGTTCATGAGCTCGTCTACAGATTTGCCCAGTTTCCGTAGGCCGTCTTCTGTAACCCAAGTAGCTTCAGCGGTTCGCTGTCCCTTCCATTTTACCAAATAGTGGAAGTACTCTTGTCCCCTTGTCTTCTTATGCACCCTTTTGTCCATAATTCTTTCTTGTTGTAAATTCCTTGCTGTGGGTAACTGTTTTACTCAGTGAATCTCTTGAGTCTCCTGACCCTGTGCTATATCATCTGCAGTTTCATTCTCATACTTATACAAGTCTGCAACATTAAAAATTGGTGATATTCCCACATCAGGGGGTAATTCAATCTCATAAGCATTTGCAGAGAATTTCCTCAATATTTTGCACGGTCCAATTTTCTTGAATTTCAATTTATTGTACTCCCTCTTTGGAAATCTCTCCTTTTTGAGATGTGCTAAAACCAAATTCCCAACTTCAAAGATCACCTCTCTTCTCCTAATCTCTGCTCTGGTTTTGTACTTAATGTTGCTATCCTGCAGATGTTGCTTCACTTGTTCATGTATTCCCTGCATTTCTGAAGCAAAGTCTTCACCCTCTGCACTTCTCATTTCCTCTTTTCCCAAATTTCTTAATTCAAATATTCCTCTTGGGTGCATCCCATAAACAATATGGGATGGACTCTGTCTGGTGCTCATGTTAGGTGAGTCATTATATGCATACTAAACTTGTGCTAACACTTGATCCCATTTCTTTGGATGTTTTGCAGTAAGGCTCTTCAACAGATTGCCTAAACTTATGTTCACAACTTCAGTCTGTCCATCAGTTTGTGGATGATAGGCAGAACTGAAACTTAATTTAGTTCCCAACGTCTTCCATAGTGTTCTCCAAAAATGTCCAACAAATTTGGAATCCCTGTCTAAGATAATACTTTTGGGCAACCCATGCAATCTTACAATCTCCTTAAAAAACAAATTAGCAATGTGAGAAGCATCACTAGTTTTATAACATGGAATAAAGTGTGCCATTTTTGAAAATCTATCCACTACAACATAAATTGAATCATAACCTCTTTGTGTCTTTGGTAACCCCAACACAAAATCCATACTTACCATATCCCAAGGCCTATCTGGAATTGGTAATGGGATATACAAACCTGTGTTTTGGCTTCTTCCTTTTGCATATTGGCAGACTTTACAATTTCTTACATACTTCTCCACTTTAGATTTCATTTTCAGCCATAAATAAAATCTGTTTAGTTGTTAAAAAGTCTTCTATACACCAAAATGTCCTTTAAGTCTTCCACTATGTTTCTATTTGATTAAATTCTCTCTCATTGAACAGTTTGGTATGCACCGCTGATTTTTCTTAAATAACAGTGCATCCTGTAAGAAGTAATCCAACCATTTCCTTCTCTCCATCAAAACAGGGTTTTTACAAGCCTCAAATGCCTCTTTAAAATCTGAATCGGTCTCATATAATTCCTTAAGAAAATCAAAACCCAACACTTGGATTTGACTCTCTTGAAGCAATACATTTCTCCTACTTAAAGCATCTGAAACTTTGTTTGACTGCACATTTACATGCTTTAAAACAAAATGGAAACCTTGAAGATATTCTACCCACCTAGCATGTTTCTCGCTGAGCTTTCCCTGCTGCATTATAAACTGTAATGCATGGTTATCTGAATAAAGAATAAATTCCTTTGATAGTAAATAATGCCTCCATTTCTTTAATGACTGCACAACTGCGTAGAACTCCTTATCATAAGAAGAATACTTCTTTTTTGAATCATTTAGCTTTTCACTAAAATAAGCTATTGGTCTATTTTCTTGGCTTAAAACTCTTCCAATTGCTTCTCCGGTGGCATCACACTTTACTTGAAAAGGTTTGTTAAAAATCAGGGAGGACCAAAACAGGGTTTTCAGTAATTTTCTTTTTTAACAGCTGAAAATTTTTCTCTGCTTCAACAGTCCATTTAAATCGTTGTTTGTCCTTCTTTATGGTCTCAATAATAGGCGCATTGATCTTACTAAAATTCTTAATGAATTTTCTGTAAAAACTAGCAAGACCATGAAAACTCCTTACCTCAAAAACACTCTTGGGTGAAGGCCACTCCATAATCGCCTTGATCTTCTCTAGATCCATCTTCAGCCCTTCAGCAGAAATAACAAATCCCAAGTACACCAGCTCCTCTTTCATGAATGAACACTTCTTCAGATTCAACAACAATTTTTCTTGTTGTAGCTTCTGTAAGACATAATTTAAATGCCTCACGTGCTCCTCCTTAGACCTGCTATAGACTAATATATCGTCCAGATATACTATTACAAACTTGCCAATGAACTCTTTAAGAACTTCATTCATGAGTCTCATGAATGTACTTGGTGCATTTGACAACCCAAAAGGCATTACTCTCCACTCATATAGTCCTTCATTTGTCTTAAAAGCGGTTTTCCACTCATCCCCTTCTCTTATTCTTATCTGATGATAACCACTTTTAAGATTTAGTTTTGAAAAATATTTTGCTCCACTCAAGCAGTCCATTAAATCTTCAATTCTTGGTAATGGGAATCTGTACCTGATTGTGATTTTATTGGTGGCCCTTGAATCTGTACACATTCTCCAGCGTCCATCTTTCTTTGGGCTCAGTACTGTTGGCACTACGCAAGGACTCAAGCTTTCTCTGATCAGCGCCTTGTCAAGCAATTCTTGTACCTGTTTTCTAACTTCTTCATTTTCTGTAGGAGCCATTCTATACGCTGCTTTGTTAGGTAGGCTTGCTCCAAGAATCAAATCTATATGATCACTGATTCTTCTAATGGGTGGTAATTCATTAGGCAAATCATCAACAATAATATCACAATATTTCTCCAACATTTCTTGAATTTCAATGGGTAAATCAGAAACTTTAGTAGAGGTCATTATTACCTTCGGATTGCGAATTACAACAAAATTTACCTCATTTTCTTCAATCTGATTCAAGTATTCCTTTCCTCCAAGTAACAGAGTTTTTGGATCAATATTCTATCCTGGTACATCTTCTTCTTGTAGAGGCAGCGTCATATGATTGACACCATCCTTTCCAAACTTTTAGGTTTTTCTTTTCCCATCATATATGGCTCCTCTGTCATATTGCCAAGGTCTTCCAAGAAATATGTGACACACATCCATGGGCATCACATCACAAATAATTTTATCTTTTTACTTGCCCACTTGAAATTCCACTTCACACTGTTTATTTACTAACAGTTGATGTCCCTTTTGCAACCATGGCACTTTGTAAGGTGTTGGATGCTTCATTGTCTTCAGCTTCAATTTCTCCACTACTTCTGTAGAGACCAAATTATTAGTGCTGCCACTATCAATGATCATCTCGCAACATTTCCCTTGAACTTTACACACTGTCCTGAATAAAGTCTTCATTTGTGACGGTTCAACCATCTCCTTTGCTGGCTTAAGTAGAACTTTATTAACTACCAAAGATTCTCCTCTTTCTGGTATATTTTCTTCTTCTGCGACTACTACCACCGGTGCTTCTCTCTCAACTGGAGCAACAATTGCATTCCTCTGATTTGTTTCTACATTCTCCGGGCACTCAAAAGCTCTGTGTCCCATTGTGTTATATTTGTAACATCTTATTTCTCTGCCTCTCCCTCTAGAAAAACTCCCTCTGCCTCTTGCATCAACTCCTGCGGGTGCATGCTGGGTTGAGCTGCTGCTAGCGCCATCTTTAGGTGTTGTAGATCTTCCTCTACCACCTTGACTTCCCCTTCCTCGGAAAGTACCTCTTCCTTTGGCAGACTGCTTCCTCATGAGTTTTTCTTCAGCTTTCAGTGCTATCTGATAAGCTTCCTCTATTGTTTTAGGAGACAATAGATTTATCTCATCTTGAATTTCCATCCTGAGGCCATTCATATATCTAGCCACCTACCCATTTGTATCTTGGGCTTCTCCAGCTCTTATGCTTACCTTATAGAACTCCTTTGTATATTCTTTCACTATCAAAGATCTCTGTCTAAGATTTTGCATCTGTCTAAACAATGTTTGGTGATAATTACTTGGCAAAAATTTACCTCTTAACTTTGTTACCATTCTGCTCCAATTCTTGATTGGTTGCCTTCCAAGTCTCTTCCTTTCTGCCCGCACACCATCCCACCAAAGCGTTGCATGGCCTTTTAACTTGGTGACAACGAACTTCACTTTATTCTTATCTTTCGTTTCTTCATAATCAAAGAATTTCTCCATGCCATTAATCGAGTCTATCAATTCTTCTGGATTCAGTCCTCCTTGATACACTGATACCTCAGTCTTTGGCTTGGCGGTGGATCTCAACACTGATTGAAAGAACCTCATCTCAGGGGTAATTTCTATAGTTTCCTCCTCTGTAGCTTCAATCTCAGGTTCACTAACATCTCCATCATCTATGTTTCTGTCTGAAGTTAATGCATCCAATCTAGCTTGCATCTGTTGAACAACTTCCATTACTTCAGCATTTGCAACAGGTCGTCCTCTTCCACCACGTCCTCATCCTCGTCCAACTCTAAAAGCCATAGCGACTTTCCTTCTCCTGCTTCTGAGATTCAATCCAATGTCAGTTGGCGGCTCTGATACCACTAATGATGGCCTGGGTGCAGGCGTCAAGGATAATCTCTCAAATCGGTCAGATATTTCCTCTATATTAGGGTCAATTTCTCTCCCTCCTTCTTGGCTTGTATCAGTCATCTATTTGACAGCTTCATGGGTTTCCTCCGATCGCCACAACCCTTTTCAGCAAACGCGATGGTCGCAATCGCTATCGCGCCACTTATAACAACACTTAGTCCCTTTCAGATCGGTGATGCGATGTGTGCGATGCGATGGTCGCAAATCACTATCGTGCCCTCAATAACAATAGTTGGTTCCTCCCGGATTGGTGATGCGATGCGTGCGATGCGATGGTCACATAATCGAAATCGACGAACTCCACGACACCCTCACTTGGTTTGTTCGGATCGGCGATGCGACGCTTGCGATGCGATGTTGTTTCGCACTGATATGGCGTGAACCAATTTCAATAAAGTACAATTAAGAAGATATCATAAATTGCTATGTGTAAAAAGTGTTACCACAGAACTCTGATTCAAGCAAATTCCGTCCAGCATCACCTTAGAAAAAGAGCTGAATTCATAATTTATAATCTGTAATAAAAACAATTGAATTGACGCACTTATACACATATAAATCAATAGAAGACCATTAACTTGGATAAACAGAGAGAAGAAAGTTTCAAGGAATAATGCTTCCGACCTGCGCTCCCCTCTTCTGAGAGTCCCGTAGTCTCTTATTTATAATTAATTGATAAAGCCTTCTTGCCATTATCCTTTATAAAAGCAATCTTTTACATGGAGTGATTTAAAGCGTAAAACTTTACTATAGTTTATCTATCAGCAATATAATTAGCATGTTTTATTCTCAATTCTACTCTATCTTAAACTAGAAAATCATGGAATTTGCCGGCTAAAGGACCCCACTCCCTTACCTGTAGATTTTTTTTTTTTTTGAATATGTCTGAAGACTTTTTCCCTCTAAGTCACATGCTCCTACATCATAGTGTGAGTTTTTTGTGATAACTTACAAGGAAAGTGAACCATCAGAGAGGCAAATAACAATGACATCTAAGAAGGGTATGGATGAGTGCTCTTCCAATTCTATTATAAATTGGATATGCGAGGAAATGTTGTTGAGGTGATGAAGAAAAAGATTCCTGGGGCCACACTACGGAAGTTTCATGAACAAACTTGTACCAACATTTGGGTTTCTAATGCCAAGAATTAAGGACCATAGAATCAAAATGATCCATAAATATATTTGCCACAACCAAAGATAGGGAGGACCCCATTGTCATTCTTTCTATCTGTTCATAGAAAATACCATTGTAGGAGAAGAAGGTAGAGGATAGACAAATTTTAATAAGGTTAAGGGTTTCAAGATCGACCAACTTGGATATTAATTCTAAAGCTTCAGGAACAAGGATTTTGGTAAAGAGGGAGACGACATCAAAGCTGACGAAGATGTCATTGGGGTCAAGATGAATGGATTTGGCCTTTTGGATGAAGTGGGGGGAATCTTTAATGAAAGAATAAGATGTACCAAGAAAGGTTTGAAGCTTGGTGGCTAGGAAGTGAGAGAGTGCATGAGTGGGGGCTCCATTAGCACTCACTATGGATTTTAAGGGGATATCCTTTTTATGAATTATTGATTAACCATAGGTTCTGGGGGTCATAGGACGCTGAAGGATGAGCCGGTTCTGAGTAAGAGGATCAAGAAGAAGAAGAAAAATCACACTTGTTATATGTTGTAGCACTTATTGCACCCAAATTTAAGAGTTACAAAACCTCAAATCCTTGAAAAATTTCAACTTCAAAATCAAATGCATTCTCTGTGATTACGCCTATGGTGATCATATAAAAAACAACAAAGAAAAACCTTGAATATTACATGATGGATTTAGATCCCAACTGGACTTGATGATCTTCAGATAATGGATTTGGTCTATTTTGCATGCCACAATACTTAGGATTCAAGCACAAGTTGCTCAAGATGCTGCATAACATATTCATTGTTTCTTCTCTTTAAATATCTTCTCTTCCTTTAAGCACATCCCATTCTCTACACATAATGTAAGCTCAAATCTATTATGTAGTAAAAATTGAACTTATTAATCATGGAATTGGCACTATTATAAATCTTTTACAAGCAAGATATATTTTGTTCATGCATAGTAGACTATATCATATGTGGAAAGTCCTCATCAACAACTACATTCCCATTGTATTACGATACATAGAAGAATATTATCCTCATGATACCAATAACAAGCAATATCGATGACATATAGGGTTCTTGTCCCCTGCCTAACCAATGGAGAAGAATGAAATATAAAGTAAAAAAATATTTATGGAGGTGCAACAAATCCATCTTTGTATGCAAGTGATCAATGGCTTCTTATGCATGTATTAAAAAAATGTTCATTTGATTTGCATTGCTTTCTTATGTGCCATCAAATTTACACTCTAAAGTTATGGGTTGCACATTCCATAGTTTCTTATTAAATGGTTTACACATCCTTTGTTGTTTTCATATTTGTGTTGAAACACTACATACTATTTTTTCAAACTGCAATGTTGTGCTCTGCAAAATTATTGTGTATACAAGGCAATGATGATATTAGTCAAGGGAAAAAACGCTGAAATTTTTTCAGATTTGGACATGGGAAATATTTCATGGAGTCCCTAAAGTTCGAAAGGTGTAAGAAATTATATTTCTATCATCATTTATAAACAAAATTGGTAAATAGGCAACACAATTCAATTTAGAGTAAATAACTCACAAAAATTGTTGTTTGTCACTGTTACCTTTAGATTGGGCAAACTCACCAGATGGAATCCTAACTCTGTATAGAGGCCCCCTCCAAGGGATTGCACAAGGCTGCTTGGAAATCCATTTGAAGAGAAACATTTTGGAAACTTCAACCAACTATTGTGCATGGAGGTAGAGGACACATATGAATCGCCAAATCTCCCAACATTTACGACACTAAATCCTATAAGCCTCACCTGGCACACACCCTCTCAAAGGTTATGGTTTTGCAAAGATTTATTACTCAAAGTACTTCATATAGATTGTCTAAGTAGATAACCCATCAAGATTGTTCAACTATGCAAGAGCACTCTAAGCAAGGTTGCCTTATGGGGCATAGGCTAAGCTGTATCTAAAGTGCCCTGCTTCTTGCCATCTTTTCTAGAAATTGTGTTGAATATTTTGTCATCTAATTTGCTGGAAATTCAAACCTCCAACTCTATCAAGAAATTTTTTCAATCCATGCAATTGATAAATGTACCCAAGGCATTTCAACCTATTTTGAACAATTGAACAATGTATAATTCAGAGTCTGCAATTATATCAATCACAGGATTCTCATGAAATGAGGGCAATTTAGTTAGCCATATTACATTGTATTATGCAGATTCTATATTTATAAAGGCACACACAAAATTAAAATGGGTAGCCCCAATTTTGGTGCTACTAAGACTATGAGAAATAAATGCTTTGCAAAAATGTACACAACCACAATGGAAATTTCGAGTTTCAAGTTACTCAAACTGGATTGTGGTTCGATAAAGAGTATTCATGATGACTGGTGCAACTTCCAAGATTATCACGCGTAGTTGAGATCCTGACATGGACACAAGCTAGAGTCGTTTGTGTGGTTGGGAAAGCGGTTGCGAAATGGATGGACTTGGGACTGAGTAGCAACCGTCATCCAATTCAAATCAATGGATAATCATAACCTAATCGTCTAACAAAATATCGAATGGCACAAATTATGACACAAAGGCAGTTAGGAGAGTGCTTTTCAGAGGTGAACACCTTATGGTGTAAATATTTATAAGCTTAACTTTAATGATTTTGATTTTGTGCCTATAAATATTTGTAAGCTTTTAAATTACAAGTATATTTGTAAATTGACTTGATATACCCACTCCAATCCCTCAAAATAACCTAGTTTTATAATTTTAAAATAATTTATAAATATCATAAAATTATATCCTTTGTTTGTTTTAAAAGCTAGGAGGGACTAAGCTCCTCGCTTCTAACCAGAATCTGAAATTATAGCATTAGTAACATGGAAAATTTGAAAACATGGCATTAAAGTTATGTGAGATTTAATTTACGCATGTTCTTATGACTTTGTAAGTCTAACTTCTATTTAATTAGTGAGTGGTATTATACGTTTCAATTTATCCATCAATTTTTATTTTTTTCCCTTTTAATGTCATGAGATTTTTTTTATAAATTAAATTGAACTATATCATTAAATTTTGAACTTATATGGGGCTATATATTCCTGTTCTACTTTCCTCATTTAACTAAATTAAAAAGTTAAAAAATAGGAAATAAAAACATTTAGTCAAGGTTTGTGTGGCCACCAATTGGGGCTGCCCCAGTTGCCATGATTGATGCCTTCTCTGGCAATGCCATGATGGTAACACCATGCAGCCTTCCCAGCGCTCATTCTCTGTGGAGACAGAGAAGGGCCATCATTTGGAGCTGCCTTCCATTGCCACAGATGGTCCCTTTTCTAAGCAGTGCCACGATGGGCAAACCATGCAGGCTACTCCAACGCTGATTCATTGGACGTGGCTTATGAATATGATTGAGAGAGCGAGGCCACCATTTGGACCTGCCTTCAATTGCCACGAATGATCACTTTTCCAGGTAACGCCATGATGGTCAGACCATGCAGGTTTTCCTAGCATTGCTTCTATTTATTTTCTTTTGAATAACTGACGAGCTAATGTGGTTGAACGTCTGTGTCCAAAATGGTGAAAAAGCGAGACTTGTACATTGCAAAATATCCAACAGGTTTACATGACATGCTCAAACATTTTGAAGATACAATGCTGTTGCAGCAACTGGGGCAAAGCAGGAAACCTCAGATCTTGGGAATCGTGGGGTTAGGTGGTGCAGAAAAAACAATGTTGGCAAAACAATTCTTCAATAGAAAGAATTCAGATTATGAAACATCTTGCTTCTTATCTGACGTGAGAGATCATGCTGCCAAAGGTTCTTTAAATCTATTGCAGAGAAAGCTTCTTAATAGCTTGACTGGATTGGATCAACTAGTAGACAACATTGATGAAGGTAAAGCGATGCTCATAGACCCTCTCAAATCTTCCAATGCCTTGGTAATCTTGGATGACGTAGACGATGTGAATCAGGTTGATGCACTTCTGCATGTTCAAATTCATGATCTCCGCTCAGGTACCTTAATATTGATTACATCTAGAGATAAGCATGTTCTCAGAAGCTCAACAGTTGAAAAATCATCAATTTATAGGCTAACTGGACTGAACACACAACACTCCCGGGAGCTTTTCTGCTCCCATGCCTTCAACCAACCCTATCCGCTCCCAGGATTTGAATCTCTGGTGGATAGATTCTTAGAAGCTGCTTGTAATGGTGTTCTCTTGGATGGTGTTTAGAAGAGGGCGGAATTCCCAAATCCCTTATGGCTCCGCTGTAATAAGTGTCCCATCTCTTCATTGCCTTCTTCAAATCCAATGAAAAATTTAAGGGTTCTTCAAGTTGCGAGGAGTGAATTAAAAACATTTTGGCAAGATGAATAACAGTTAAATAGGAATTTGTTGGTAAATAGCAATTCGCTACTGAGTAATTACTTGTTATTAGTGTTCATGGTACACCGCTGAGTATTGGATGAATCTAACATTTTTCACATATACATATGGATTTTTTTGTTTATCATTACCCAAAAAAAAAACTGGCAAGACAAGAATTAAAAAAAAAACATCATCTACATTTACAACAAATTCTCATATCATTTTCATGGTATTATAAAACATCTTTATATATAAAATATTTTCTTGAAGTAAGCATTTTGCAAGCAGGGACCTTCATAATATATATAATCTCTTCTAAAGTAAGCATTTTGCAGGCACCTTTGCAACTGCGGGAATTGTTGGGTATTTTTGATGGGAAAATACCAAAACCAGACAAACATTAACACCACAGAGGCTATGCTCTGTTTCCACTATTCCAGGATCTTTACACAGGGAACCTCTTAAAAGAAAATTTACTCATAACAGAGTATTACACAGCCAAAAAAGTATTTCTATTGATTAACATATAAATCCTGAAACAACATTCATCCTCTTTGTTGAGAGGGATTTACCAAAACTTACATTCACCCATCAAAACTCTGTTTTCACCTGAGAAATTACTGTGCTGGGTTTACTGCAGTAAAACCCATTTTTACATTTACTCGTGTAAAACTATTTTTACACATACTGCTGTAAAAATATTTTACACATACAGTAATCTTTACATTACATTCACAATCTCAAAAAATACCTCAGCGCTCTTTTCATTTGCATTTCAATGCAAATCCAACCTATAAAAAAAAACTTACTCAAAACACATGCGCTCCACTTCGTTTCTTTTCTTCATGCACTACTGTGCAAAACCACACATGGTTTTTGTTACTCCTCTGTTTTTACAATACAACACAAAAACATTACAATCTGTTCCTTGTAATTTCTTCGCACCGCTGTGCGTTCAATACATCGTTTTTCGCTGCGCTCTGCTCTTTCACTGCTTCACACTTACATACCTCCCATGTGTAATTAACACAATACAGAGCACACTCTTTTTTTTTACTGCTCCATCGTTCCTTTTTACAATGATCAACACACGAGCGCTTTTTTATTTTTCTTGCTATATATATGAAAACTAAAGCAAAAACATATATGTGAAAACAAAACTACATTTTACGTGCCGTAAATGAAAGAACATAAATATCTACCTACTTTCTACGACACCATTTATCTTGTGTTTAATTCTTTTGCAGAAGGGACATGCGGTCAACGAAGCTTGACTTTTACTCCACGCAAATATTAAATGTTGCCCGTATGCAGGTTTGGAGCAATCGACGGTGGAGGATGAAGAAGCAAATCGGACGGCGGAGATTGATATCGGAAGGCAGTTTAATGCTGAGCTTTACCTCCCGATATGTCAGAGATGCTGATGTCAGGTGAGAGCCACGCGTCTTCACCAAATCACATCGGAGCCAAACATACGGAAACTTCTTTTCCCCGGATGGCGGTGTGATATGGTCTGGGCGGTTTGTGGTTTTGTTCGGTGGTTTTGGGTGCAGCCGTATTGTCCACGTCCGCCACCTGCAGTTGGAATTAACATTCCAACACTCCCCTTTAATTTCAACTGCTGGGCATTCAATCTTACCCAAGCACTTCCTCACATGGAGGGATTCACCAACTGCTTCTGATGCAGTTCATAAACAAACAAAGTTGTCTTCCTCTTAATAGAGGGATTATCCTGAAACTGTGCTTAAGAGCACCTTCCTCATGACAGAGGGATTCACCTGTGACTATGCTGAAAAACATCATCCTCTTGATAGAGGGATTTACCACACTATGCTGAAAAGCATCTTCCTCTTTCATAGAGGGTTTCACCAAATGACTGTGCTGAAAAGCACCTTCCTCATTAACAGAGGGATTACAAACAGACACTGCTTTGCATGCAGTTTCAAAAACAAACAATCATTGCACTGCTGTGTGTGCAAACTCATTACAATGTTCTCTTATGCTGATGCATATTCTCTGCTTCAATGTTGTGCCATCTTCTTTACTGTGTCTATCCCAGACTGTTGTGTCTACACTTGCACTGCTTCTGCACTTTTCAAAGACAAAATACTCTGTCTTTCTTGGAACAATTACACTGTCCCAATTTACAAATTTACACTGCTGTGTGTAAACATTTCTTGCACTCACTGTTGTTGCATATATTGCATATCAATTCAATGAACAACAAATTCATGACATTTACCTTTACTGTTGTAAGAAAAATTTCTTTTGCATGTGCTGCTGTTCAAAACTTCTTGCTGTTGCATTTTTCACATTTGCATTGCTGTGTGCTTCTCGTTCTTGCCATCATGCTGCTGTCCATAACTTCTTGCTGCTGCATTTTTCATATTCACTGCTGTCCATACCCATAACCATAGACTGTCATCCCTGGGTTTTTATTCGCTGCTGCGTTGCCTCTGCAATTTGCACTATGGCTGCCTTTTGTTTCATCATATTGTTGTGTGCCCATACACTAACTCTTTACTCTCCATTACTTGCACATAGAGAGAAATCATCCTTACGCTGTTTTGCGCTTCATTCTCCACACAACAAAAAAATTAACACGGGCTGCTGCCTTTTCTTTTTACACCCTTGCTTCACACAATCTTAGTCTTCATTCATTTTTTTTATTTACACAATGCACTGTTGTGCAATTCCTTTCATTTTTCTGCTGCCATACACATTCTCATTCATCCCATGTGCATTAAAAATATACGCTGCCCCTGTTTTATTTAGGCATTTCTGTGCATGTTGCATTGCATACAAAAAAAATATTACATTTTTCATTGCTGTGTGAAAAATTTCATTGCATTCTCAGCCACTGGGCATTTACGCTCTGCTGCGTTTTGCCTTCTTCTCATTTTCTTCTCACTGCTTTGCATTTTCATTCCCAATACAAAACATTTCCATCTGCTGTGTATTATACTCACTCTGTTGTGAGTATATTCTCTCACTTTACATAAAAGGAAAACTACATTCCATTGCTATGCATTTCAATGCATGTGCACCACAAAAAAAAATTAAACTGCTGTTCATTCTAATCCATGTGCTCCAATTTTTTTTTCCAAACTGCTGTTTTGTGTTCTATCTTCCCACTGCTGTGAGGGTTTCCATGCTTTGCATTTTTCTCTTATCTCGCCGCTGCTCTTTACATTTCAGCACTGCCATCTTTTCTTCTTTATGCATTTCTGTGCATATTGCATAAACACAAAGCAAAAACATTGTTGATTTCATCACTGCTGCTTATTACCTTTTAGAGGGATTAACAAAGATTTCATTTGCAACTGCTGCGCTACAATACATCCTCCATGAACAAATCACTGTTAATACAGTTCAGCAAACAAAAATTACAAGCTCCCCTTTAATGTGTGCTTGTCTTCTTTTGGTAAGTTTTCTCAAAACAAACTTAGATCAGCTGCGTTGCTTAAGGGGCTTTCACACTGTATTTCTTTTCTTCTCCATACTTGTGTAACTTTCTTCTTTTGCATGGGTCTAGCTTGTGTAAGAGTCCATGTCAAGTTACAATCTCATGCCATATGCCCAATGTTATGACACTTGAAGCATTCAACTTTATTCATGAATAAGAATTCATGATTTCTTCTTGTGAAATTATTTCTTGGAGATTGTCGGGGACCACAACATCTATCTCCATGAAATGCTCTACAGTCTTTTGCCA
Organism: Pinus tabuliformis; assembly: GCA_031772625.1. NCBI lineage: Eukaryota > Viridiplantae > Streptophyta > Pinopsida > Pinales > Pinaceae > Pinus > Pinus tabuliformis. The sequence goes on along the minus strand of CM062806.1, from coordinate 396,676,106 downwards.
TATGACCAAAGTTTGAACAAGCATAACAATAACCAAAAAATGAACTTTGGTACCTGTGATATGGAGGTTTCCTTGATGTACTTCTGAAGCCTTTCTGCCTTGAGATCCTTTGTTGATGACCATTGCATCTTGCCTCTTTGCCATCAACTACATTTCTTCTTGGAGCTGGTTTTCTACTTGGAGCAGGATCTCTTCTATTGCAGCCTTCATTTTTCTCCTTGCCTTTGCTGGAACTAGGAGCATCACCATCTCTTTCTGGTTTCTTCACATCTCCTTTGCTTAAAGCATCCTCATCCTTGTTTGAGGGTTCACCTACATACCCAAGTCCTGATTTATCAAATGGAGATCTGTGATAGCTGAGCATGTCATCTAGAGCTTGAGAGCTCTTCATGATCTTGTTCATCCCTTCAACCTTCTTCCTGAGGAGGACAATCTCTTCTTCCAATCTTTCACACTCATTATTTTTCTTTGCAAGTTGTTCCTCAGTTTCTTCTTTGCTACAAGTAGCTTCAGCTGCTGCTACTTTAAGAGACATGATGTATGTCTTCATTTTGGAGATTTCTTCATCTTTTGCTTGACTGCTCTTTGTTGGAGAGGTAAATCCCCTCTACGGATAGAGGCGATCCCTACTAGCCCAGCAGGGGTCTAGCAACAATCACACAATGCTGCTACGCATGTTCCTAATTGCAATTAAACAAGAGGTAAAGAGCACCTACTTGGATTCCTGCGCTGTCGTTTGACGAAGGGATGTTGCCTTCGCTCCTTCGCTTCAGCTGGTCACAATCCTTCGCGATCTCCGCGAATAGATACCTGCACACACGAAGAGGAAACAAACGCAAGCGTGAAATCTAGTAAAAGCAACCATACATCAGTCAGAAAAGATGTAATTCACGTTTAACCATTGCATAGACAAATGAGAATGGAACAATAATAACAGTCATCTATTATAAATCAGAATAGAGAAGAGTACAACCAAATGTTCTGACGTCGGTAACCTTCTCAGGAGGGGCCAGTCAGCATGTATCTCAAGCATTCACCTTTGAGGATGATTCTCCCAAGACAAACAACTCTCTCTCTCACCCAAGTAGCATAAAACAACCTTCCCTAAGCAATCAATCACTTCCACCTAGCACACCAAACCTATAGCATCAATCTGAGCACTACAAGCTCTGCACAATCCAAGCTATGTCTAACTATCCAAAAACTAGCTGCCCATGGTAATGGTGAGAGTTTATATAGGAGAAGGGGTCTCCTCAAAAGGTGGAAGGCTGAGCTTATCTTCAAGGGGAGTTGTTGGAAAGGGTTGAACAGACATGCCATAGAAGGGAGTCGACATTCACAAAGCTAACAACCAAGCCTGGAGTGATCTGGAAGGCTGGTTGTTTGAACAAATTCGCCCAAACTGGATCAGCGCGGATTATAAGGAGATTGCCACGCTGTCGGCGCATCTCAATAACTGGGATAGTCATGTCAGCGCGGAAGAACACGGAAAAGGCGCGCTGTGGACCATCGCGGAAAAGTGATGTTCTTCCGCGCTGGCAGCGCACAACATACACTACAAGGCGCCTGTCATCGCGGTTATTTTAGGAACAGTCGCGCTGATGAACAAAACTTTGGAAAAATGGGTTTTTAAGCCAGTTCAGGGAGCAATCACTTAGTGATTGTGAATTCTGGGCACAACAGGGTGACTGACAGGAAGGCAGTGATAAATTACTGTGTAACGGATGCCCCCTAAAGCATGAAGACCGAGAGAGTGGGAGGGGTGAAATGCTTTACAACACACGCCGAACTGGAACACCACCAAGAAGGACCGAAAATCTCTGACGATCAAGTACATGCAGTCTAGGCATGGGCGCAGCCATCCAAAAGACATGCGAGAATGGTCTGTGGAATGGACGCAGCCACCCAGCCAAGGAGACCAAAAACTGATAAGGTATGGTCGCAGCCATCCATGAAGACTCAGGTATGGGCGCAGCCATCCATCATTGAGTCATGTAATGATCATCCACAATTCGCAGCCTGGACCATAACAAGCAAGGATCCAGGGTCTTGTGCTCCATCTCGACCCGAACAAAGTACAAGTCCAAGCATGTGAATACAGGAGTTGAAGTCAAACATGCGTGAACATCGTCTGATTACCAGTGAATGATGAAAACTGTTAACATACGTGAGAGGTACCACCAATAATGACAATGGTCCTCAAGGTACTATAGGTACAATCCGTGGTGTGTGAATCAATGAGTTGGTGTCGAACACCCACAGAATCATTCGATCGAAGGCCAATGATGTAAGCCTTGCATCGAACACGAAGAACCTGCCATTGAGGCATGCAGGCTCCAAGGCACCTGAAAGGAGTCTCTAAGTCACTCTCCCAGATAATGAGTTGGAGTCGACGAGAAAGGACCCTGAGCGAAGGTGGGCCATGATGTCTCCCACATCATCGACGCGAGACAGAGGTACAATAGTTTGTGTGAGATAGCGAACGAGGGTGCATTGTGGCAGAGGACAACTTCTCTTGAACATGTGGACGGCACTGTAGCGGGTTTGGCAGTATTTGACATCAAATGAGCAGAGGGTATAGTAATAATGGCAATGGGCAGATGAGAGGTCGAATAAGATAACCCAAACCAAAGGAGGCCAGTGAAAAACAAGATGAGATGGTCCCACCCAGACACGAAGCAGAAGAGTGCCATGTTCAAGAGCGACATACTGCCGACAGGACTATGATTACAGTTCCATTTTCCCCACCATTTCTGGCAGGTACCCCGATTATTTTTGGGTGACAAGCTTGATGGGGATAGCATATGCTTGAAGAGTGTCATTTCGACTATGTCCGATGTCATCAAGTGTTTAACGAGCCTGACAAAGGAAAAACTCGGCGTCTTTTCTTATTTAGAGAGTCTGAAAAGACAGCGGAAAAGGAGACTCCAGGGGGGGTCCTTTTTTCGTAAATTTGTGTCTCTCGAGCCCGAAAAAGTATAAAACAATGCTCGAAAGAACCGCCCGACCATTTCGATCGAGGAGTACTTTTCGTAAATAGTAACTTCGACCCGAAAAATTAAAAAAGCAGTCGGAAGTACGTCGTTTTGGAGCCAACAACGAGTGCGAAACGACAAACACCCGGCAATCTTTTTAGTTTAAACGGTTGAAAAAAGAGCTTTAAAAGTGACCGCCTCTCGTTCCGTTAATGAGTCGAGAGGGGGACTCGGCAATCTTTTCATCTTTAAACGGTCAGAAAAGAGCTGAAAGCAGACCTCCATTTTTATTCTCTTTAACGAGTCAAAAAGGGAAAAATACTCGACAATCTTTTCATATTTTATGAGTCAGAAAAGAGCTTAAAGGTGACTCACCCTAGAGGAACGAGTGGTATAAAGGGTAGCAACTGGTTCCGGCAATGGTGGAACTGTTCAAAACATGTAATGGTTAAGAGGCTGGCTAATAAAACCACTCATCGCTGCGGTTCCTCAGGAAAGGATAAACAACCAAGTGAGAGCATATGATCGGCCAAAGAGATGGTAGCAATGGAATGAAACAACCAAGGTTCATCTAACAGAAATTAGCAGATAAAAGGCAATCACGAGATGTAAATCAGGTATGGGTTCATTTTTACACAAGCTTGAACCGTGGAGAACTTTGCTTGGATTCGGTTTCATGTTTACACAAGCTTGAAACGACAAACTATGCTTGTTATAAGTTCGCATGCACCCAACATAATAATGCAAATCGAGGTACATGCCCCCCAAGCTTCATTGCATTCAACAAAGTGGATGGAATGAAGGTTCACTCTCGAGATCGATGAAAGACTCGACTTGTATTTTACGAGATCTTAATCAAAAGACTCGATCTGGAAAGGGAGGTGTTTCATTTTTTAATGAGGTTGACACAGTAAAAGAACTATCCTCATAACCCGTGTTTCATTTTTTAACGAGCTTGACACAAGATCAGGAACTATGCTCGAACACCTAGTTGCATTTTTTAAGGAGCTTGACACAGGAAAGCGAACTATGCTCCGACCAGACCCAGTTTCATTTTTTAAGGAGCTTGACACCGGAAAAGAACTATGCTCCATCCAGACCTAATTTCATTTTTTAGGGAGCTTGACATAGGAAAGTGAACTATGCTCCGCCCGAACTTCATCATAATGAATAGGAAGTCGGGGCTTCCAAGAAAGTGGCTCCGGAGGAAAGGCCGACATCTTGGAAATCAGGACCTAATGCCCCCAGGACACTATGCACGATGGTGTCATTACTGGGTACGGGCACGGGGTAGGTGGCCACATAGTTGATTTGCGGCGAGGCAGATGCAACTTGTGGATGAAAGCCGGGAGGGAAGGACGAGTGCGCCAGAGGGGCTTGTGGACGAACGAACGATAATTGATCGAACTTCACGATTCTTCCATCGTGTGGAAAACAAACCACACGGAAAAGTGAAGAAACAAGGGCTCCCATGGCATACACATAATCACGACCAAGGAGAAGACTGAAGTCTAAAGAACCTTGGGTAACTGAGACGTCTATATAGACAGTCTTGCCCCCCAAAGTAATAGGAAACTTCGGGAGGATCCCTAATGGCTGACTTGTTCCTCCATCAAACGCGGTGAGATGCGGCGCGACAGGTACAAGCGATGGGGAACCCAAAGCTCGCCAAGTAGTAACGGGCATGAGACTAACCGATGCTCCTTCGTCTAACACAGTGCCGGGCAGCGCCTTATTGCAAGCATAGGCGGTGACCCAGAAAGGCACATGGGACGGAAGGGGAGGGGCAGTCAAACGACTCCAATCAAAGGAGATGACCGAACTATTTGGTGGGGGAACCATATGGTTGCCCCCCTGCTCGGAAAGAACCGAATCTAAATTCTCTGGAGAGGTTTCAGGAGAACCTTTATCAAACTCAGGAGAATCTGAGGAGACGAGAAGAACGTGAGAACTTTGCTCTTCCGAGACAGAGTGGTTGAGAGGAGATGAACTCGAATCAACACCCTTTCCGACCAACGGCGGGTCTGGAACAGGCTGGGAACAGCCAGGTTCGGGAAGAGGTGCCTGGACAAGAGAGGAATCTGAAGCAATCTCTTTGTCGGCAGGGGTGCGATCTACAGTTGTAGAAAGACGTTGATAACCAGCGGGAAGTGGATTCGTAGGAGCAACAAGACTTTCCAACACAGCAGAGGCTTTATCCATGAGTGGACAAAGGTGAAGGGGATGTTTGCCTTCACAAAGTCGGCAGGGGATTCGAAGCTTCCCTTTCTCCTTACCATTCCCAACTGATGAGGTAGCATCACCATGATCATCAGTGGACGATGGAGGGTGGGCCGGATCGTGAGACCAAACTTCTAATACCTTGGGAATGCCAGGGCAATCACGAAGGAGATGATCCTCCTTGCATAGTCGACAAGGAAACTTAACCTTCCGCGGAAGAGTAGAAGGTGACCCGACTTCAGGTGTACTGGAGTGGATAGCTGGACTTCAGAGGGGGACTGTGTGTGTAGGCTTTCCCTGATGAGACTTCTTCCTCTTGGTCTTCTTCTTCTTCTTCTTAGCCACCTGGTTACGCACATCGAGAGTTTCACCAGGCGAAGTACAAGAGGAAGACATAGAAGTAGGCGTCGAAGGGGAGAGATCCACCTTAGAATCAACATGGTGTTGTTCAGGTGGGGGGACTGATGGACTAACAGCCGATACGGTAGAGACCAAAGAGGTTGAAAACAACCACACAGGCAACCCGACAGTTAACCCTGGTAGGGACAACGTCGCCATATAGGGAGCACCAACATTCCCAAGAGGAGGAAATTGTCCTGGATTCCCATCAGAAGGGGAACCTGGGTTAGTGAATCCTGGAAAAGTTGCCATAGAAAAATGAAAACGAAACCTACTCAAGCTAACGCACACAAGATCTAACTGGATGATGTTATCGTGGCCAAATTAATTTTAAGACACAAGAACCAAACTTGACCTTTTCATGTTTCAGGAGTCGAGAAAAGGACGAAAAGATGACTCCAGTCTCCTTCGAATGTTTAATGAGCACGAAGTGACAAGACGCTCACAGGCACCTTTTCATTTAGGGAGTCCGAAAAGGATCAAAAGTGACTGCTCTGGAACTCTAGGTAGAGGGTGTGCCAAACTTTTCGCAAAACCACAGAATACTTTTTAGGGTACGGGTGGTCGATCTTCGTGAATGCTGTGTTCACTGCATTGCGAATCGTAGGGCGGCCGACTCGGCTTCCTATGGATAAAGGATAAAAGCCTAGTGGGGTCTCCCTATATACGCAACGGTACGTGGGAGCGCAGTCCGTGTTAGACCACTATCGAGTCACAGAAGGAGGAATCACCCAACCTAATGTGAAACAACAGTGACTATGTTTAAAGACGCTGGAACACGTCTCTAACCTAGACCTCTAGATATTTGCGTTTAGTTCCAATGCGTTTTTAGATTCATTTGGTTCATTTTACAGTTGATCTTGAGATTAAGTTTCGATTTCAAGCTCTATCGTATGTTCGCTCACAATTACCTAGATGCAATCTATATGCCAAAGAATTTCGTTTTTTTCGATGAATTCTAGCTACGGGAGGGCAAGGAATTTTTAATCAAACAAAATAAGTACAAGCAAACAAGCAACCTAATGCAGCTAAAAGCAAGGAAAGGAAACTTTTTCTTTTGAAAATGCAAATCAACGAAATGTTCTTTTCCTTTTCAATTATCAAAGCAAAGCTACTAGTTTGATTTTCTTCCAATGGCACAAAGCATCTAAATTAATTTGGAGGAACCGGAACACCAAGAAAATCACTTAATGAAAGAACACAAAGTTCCCAAAACATCCAACGAAGGCTTCCAAATCAAAAGGAAAACTAAGTTCCGCACGAGCTATGTGATCTAAGCTCGGCAAGACAAGCAAGGAGGAAGCGAATGTGAACTGATCGATCCAAACAATCGTAATCTATGCTTGGTAGTGAAGAAATCAAATCAATCATAAAAAAGGTGGTTCAATAATCAACACTAAAAATCAACCAGCAACAAGCAGTGAAAAAGCCTCAAGCAAATCAATAAGAGGGTTGTGGATGAATGTTGAATAGACAAGTAACCCAAGCAAACGGTTTCTCGATGAAACTTCTAAAGGGCTAGGTCACATGGTCTAAAAACACAAGAGTCACTCGAATGAAATCAAAGAGAGAGCATCCCTTAACCAAAAAGCAATCAAAACAAGCTAATGAGGGACAAGAAACCAGAGGGGATAATAAAGGTTGATGAATTCAGGAGATAAAGTTATAAAAACAACTTTTCAGGAGTCAGCGCAAGTTTTACACTAAAAACCCATGTCAGCGCAACTTTTACACAGACCACCCGAGCTGTCAGCGCGACTTTTTCCCAAAAAACGGAGCTGATCTCAGAAAAACACAGTCATCACGGAATTAAGCTAGAAACCCAAGGTCAGCGCGGGTAGAAAGCTAGCAAGTGGCGCTGACATCGCGACTATACACGTCTTTTCCGCGCTGATCCGATTTTCCAGGATCGTCGCGACTGTTAGGCGTATTTACACGATGAACAAGATGTTGCAAAAGGGTGAGCGCGATGTCAGCGCGACTGTTAAAATTAAATCCGCGATGGAGCTCAAAAATAGTGACAGGAAAATCATAACTCCCAAATCAAAACAGCCAATCTTTCAATCAAACAGGGGTATCTCCCAGATCAACCCAGGAAACGCAAAAGACTGATAATTAATCCCCAATTTCAAAAAGAGAGCAATCAAATTCAAACACAAAGATGGACTCAAGAGACAAAAAGGCTGATCCCCAGCGGAGTCGCCAAATTGTTGGAGAGGTAAATCCACTCTACGGATAGAGGCGATCCCTACTAGCCCAGCAGGGGTCTAGCAACAATCACACAATGCTGCTATGCATGTTCCTAATTGCAATTAAACAAGAGGTAAAGAGCACCTACTTGGATTCCTACGCTGTCGTTTGACGAAGGGATGTTGCCTTCGCTCCTTCGCTTCAGCTGGTCACAATCCTTCGCGATCTCCGCGAATAGATACCTGCACACACGAAGAGGAAACAAACGCAAGCGTGAAATCTAGTAAAAGCAACCATATATCAGTCAGAAAAGATGTAATTCACGTTTAACCATTGCATAGACAAATGAGAATGGAACAATAATAACAGTCATCTATTATAAATCAGAATAGAGAAGAGTACAACCAAATGTTCTGACGTCGGTAACCTTCTCAGGAGGGGCCAGTCAGCATGTATCTCAAGCATTCACCTTTGAGGATGATTCTCCCAAGACAAACAACTCTCTCTCTCACCCAAGTAGCATAAAACAACCTTCCCTAAGCAATCAATCACTTCCACACCTAGCACACCAAACCTATAGCAGCAATCTGAGCACTACAAGCTCTGCACAATCCAAGCTATGTCTAACTATCCAAAAACTAGCTGCCCATGGTAATGGTGAGAGTTTATATAGGAGAAGGGGTCTCCTCAAAAGGTGGAAGGATGAGCTTATCTTCAAGGGGAGTTGTTGGAAAGGGTCGAACAGACATGCCATAGAAGGGAGTCGACATTCACAAAGCTAACAACCAAGCCTGGAGTGATCTGGAAGGCTGGTTGTTTGAACAAATTCGCCCAAACTGGATCAGCGCGGATTATAAGGAGACTGCCGCGCTGTCGGCGCATCTCAATAACTGGGACAGTCATGTCAGCGCGGAAGAACACGGAAAAGGCGCGCTGTGGACCATCGCGGAAAAGTGATGTTCTTCCGCGCTGGCAGCGCACAGCATACACTACAAGGCGCCTGTCATCGCAGTTATTTTAGGAACAGTCGCGCTGATGAACAAAACTTTGGAAAAATGGGTTTTTAAGCCAGTTCAGGGAGCAAGCACTTAGTGATTTTGAATTCTGGGCACAACAGGGTGACTGACAAGAAGGCAATGATAAATTACTGTGTAACACTCTTCATTTTCTTTTCAGCTTCTTGTGCCTGCTTCCTGGCTTCTTGTAGTTCGGACTTAAGGGAGGAGACCTCTACCTTGTACTGTCCAATCTCTTCCACAAGCTTATTCACTTTCTTGTGTCTTTGTTCAAGTTGACTTGTCAAGGCATCTGCCTGCTTCTTTACTTCATTCAGCTGATTTGTCATGGATATGACTTCTTCATAATGTTTCCTCTTGCATTGGTCAAGCTCATTCTTCAGCTTGGTAAGCTCTTCATCCCTTTCTCTTACTTGAACCTTGATGAGGTCAAGCTTCTCATTCTCAGCTTCTATGATGGGTTCATAATTTTCTTCTTGATTCATTGTCATGGTCAGTGCTCCCTTTTCATGAAGGTCATGCAGTCTGTCCCATATATCCTTTGCTGATGTGTATTTTCCTAGATTCTTTTTCATAGAATCAGGCAGCCCATCCAAGATTAGTTTTGCTGCTTGTGCATCATACTCCATGGATTCTTTATCCATCTTGCTGTCGTCAATCACTGACTCCCAGACTTCAATCCCCTCAGACATTAGGAAAGCCCTCATCATTATTTCCCATACATCAAAATTTCCATCAAACTTTGGGGTTTCAAATAAAATGTATTCAAATGGATTGCCTTCTATTTTAGTAGAGGAGGGAGACACACTTTTAGCAGGCTTGGAGGTTTTCTTCTTTGACCTTGCCATTCTTATCTAGGCTTTAAATACTTGACTGTGTTTTCTTTTAAATCACTCACTGTTCCTTTCACAGTAACAGAAAGGAAATATTTGAAAAATACCTTAACTCTTTTCACTGAGGCTTCACACTGTTGGAGAAGTTTGACTACTGCAACCACACCTTCCTTCAGCTTCTTTGAGTCTTCAAAGAGCCTGGACTAGCTCTAATACCACTGTTGGGTATTTTTGATGGGAAAATACCAAAACCAGACAAACATTAACACCACAGAGGCTATGCTCTGTTTCCACTGTTCCAGGATCTTTACACAGGGAACCTCTTAAAAGCAAATATACTCATAACAGAGTATTACACAGCCAAAAAAATATTTCTATTGATTAACATATAAAGCCTGAAACAACATTCATCCTCTTTGCTGAGAGGGATTTACCAAAACTTACATTCACCCATCAAAACTCTGTTTTCACCTGAGAAATTACTGTGCTGGGTTTACTGCAGTAAAACCCATTTTTACATTTGCTGGTGTAAAACTATTTTTACACATACTGCTGTAAAAATATTTTACACATACAGTAATCTTTACATTACATTCACAGTCTCAAAAAATCATTTGCATTTCAATGCAAATCCAACCTATAAAAAAAAACTTACTCAAAACACATGCGCTCCACTTCGTTTCTTTTGTTCATGCACTACTGTACAAAACCACACATGGTTTTTGCTACTCCTCTGTTTTTACAATACAACACAAAAACATTACAATCTGTTCCTTGTAATTTCTTCGCATTGCTGTGCGTTCAATACATCGTTTTTCGCTGCGCTCTGCTCTTTCACTGCTTCACACTTACATACCTCCCATGTGTAATTAACACAATACAAAGCACACTCTTTTTTTTTCCTGCTCCATCGTTCCTTTTTACAATGATCAACACACGAGCGCTTTTTTATTTTTCTTGCTATATATATGAAAACTAAAGCAAAAACATATATGTGAAAACAAAACTACATTTTACGTGCCGTAAATAAAAGAACATAAATATCTACCTACTTTCTATGACACCATTTATCTTGTGTTTAATTCTTTTGCAGAAGGAACATGCGGTCAACGAAGCTTGACTTTTACTCCACACAAATATTAAATGTTGCCCGTATGCATGTTTGGAGAAATCAACGGTGGAGGATGAAGAAGCAAATCGGACGACGGAGATTGATATCGGAAGGCAGTTTAATGCTGAGCTTTACCTCCCGATATGTCAGAGATGCTGATGTCAGGTGAGAGCCACGCGTCTTCACCAAATCGCATCGGAGCCAAACATACAGAAACTGCTTTTCCCCGGATGGCGGTGCGATATGGTCTGGGCGGTTTGTGGTTTTGTTCAGTGGTTTTGGGTGCAGCCGTATTGTCCACGTCCGCCACCTGCAGTTGGAATTAACATTCCAACAAGAATTAGAGATTTTTGCACCCCTGTTGACTATTCCGAAGCCCATAGAGTAGTTGAAGGACCTTGAATGAAGTGGATGGCCTCATGGTGCATGGCAGAGTGCAGATGAAAAAAATTTGGGAAGAAATCTGTGATCTCCAGTGACTGAAGGTCTTGGTGTTAAGAAACTGCTCAGAAGTCATTTCAATTTGGTTATTTATTAAACCTCCAACATATGGAGTATAGGGAAAATTTTGGGGCTAATATTTGTAGGTGGGTTAATTTTATAATTTTTTTCCAAAAAAAGCTTTGCCAATTTCATTTTCTATTTTTATTTTATTTATTTTTTATTTTATATATATATATATTGAAAATGGTTGGCCCAAATTTTATCTTATAAAATTATTTTACCTTAAAACTTTCCAAAAATTAACAAACACTATATAAAATAATAATGAATTTGAATATTTTTACAAAAGTATATTCAAACATTTTATACTTTGCATGTTATCAACTAGTAAGCTTTGCCAAAGTTTTAAAATAGATTTGTATCCTTACAATTTTCCTGGATGGAGTAGCGTAACTACATGAAATTGAAGAGGATTCCAAATTCATTCAAAAACTTAACTAAGCTTACATATCTCGATTTGAGTGGTTGCAACATATTAACTATCCGGAGCGAAACGCTAGGAAAAATAAACAACTTAATTATCTTTATATTTTACAAGATAAAAATATATTTTGAGAGGGGACTCCTTAAGTCATAATTATATTTATAGTTTACAAGATACAAATAAGTTTTCAGAGGGGAACACCTTTAAGTCATAATTATATTTATAGTTTACAAGATAAAAATAAATCATGAATCAGAATAACAATATAATTTATTTTTATATAAACTAAGTTGATTGACGCTTGTATTTTATGAATAATAGATTAATGTGTGAGAAATATCTAACTTATAAAGTTATTTCATGACAATGACATTAGTAATGTCCAATCTAGTATTAATCATTTTAACAATCAAAACCAATTAATCTTTTTTTTTTTTTTCAGAGAGAAAAAGCGGTATAGATTATATTAAGGATATCCTCAGCTATATTAAGCAAAATCATTATGAATAGGGAGAAACAAATTCCCCAAAAGAGTTCTGAAGAAACTATCGAGAATGTAGCATAAGAGTTCTGTAGAAACCATCCAGAAAGTAGCATATAGATATTACTTAATGGAACACATTGTTGGATCATAAACAAAAAGATAGATAAGGAAACAAAGAGCTTTTAGAGGGCCTGCTTAGTCCAGAGAAGACATGAACCCCGAAATTATTAACAAAATGGAATCAACAATCAAAATTAATAATCAAAATCAATTATGAATAAAAATAGTAATAGAGTAGTATAGATTGATATCTTTTAAACACAAGATGGAAGAGAGTATACTAACTAAACTAATTATTTCAAGTGTTCAATATTTATCCTTAAATGGTTTGAATATATTATATTGAAAATAACATATAATAACACAAAATGGAAGAGAGTATACTAACTAAACTAATTATTTCAATTGTTCAATGCTTCAATATATTATATTGGAAATAACCTATATTAACACAAGATGGAACATATAATATTTCTATAAAGCTTAATTTCTTGTATTTTTGTATGATAATTAATATTTATAGTTTTGTATTAAACCAAGTTCATCAAGATTCAATTAAATACATATTTAATTAACTAAATTTTATATCATTTATATAAAATGATTTGTGCATTGTTTATTAGATAAGGTATCTATATATAATTATAATTGAAATTATGTGCAAATATTTATTGTATTAAGTAAAGAGTGTTAATAAGTGAAAAATAAATCCTTAGAAGTTTGAAACTAAAATCTAAATATTTTAAATATAAATTTTTGATTGTTTTTAATGAATATTATTAAAATTTCTTTTAAAAAATGGTTGGAATATTTTTAATTGAGGATGAAGATGAAGATGATGATTGACGTTTATCTATCGAACCTTAAGAAAGTAAGAGATTAATTGAGGATTTTTAATATTTTATTTATATGATCAAAGATAAGCGAAATAAACATTCCTAGATCACATAGTTCTATTGATTGAACAAGTCAAGAAGGTTGGTAGTTTGGAAAATGTTTTGGAAATGAGAACGAAAGTGAGTAAGAGCTAGGAAATCTAAGCAAAAGTGGTTTTCATCTTCAACCCTCTTAGTAGCACACAGTTGACAAATTATTTCATCCCAATGTGTTTTGGGAATATACTAATGTCTCGTTTCACTTCAAAGCTTGTGATAATTATTTCTTATCTTTGCAATGTTCATTTTCTTCCTAGCACTGGTCAAGAAGCAGAAATAATTCTTGTTTGCGAGTTTGGGGTTTATCACTTCCTTATTCAAGATGAAGATGACAATTAACATTCACTTTGACTAATGAGGTCTATTGGGCCTTAAGAAATTAAGAGATTAATTGAGAATTTTTAAATATCTATTTCTATGATCAAAGAGAAGGGAAAGAAGTATTCCAAGATCACTATAGTTCTATTGACTAAAGAAGTCAAGAAGATTGGAAGTGTGGAAAATGTTTTGGAAATGAGAATGGATGTGAGCAAGATTTGAACAATCCAAGAGAAAGTGATTTTCACCTTCAACTCTCTTAGTATCACACAATTGACAGATTCTTTCACCCCAAGGTGTTTTGGGAATATACTAACACCCTATTTCACTTCGAAGCTCATAAAAATTAGTTCTTATCTTTGCAATGTTGAGATATCCTCCTCCTCCATCACGTCACCTTCCAAAGGGACTATAACAGTAGAGGACCACATACAACACCAACAAGAGGTTCTCAAATTATTTAAATACAACTTGGCTATAAAACCAAATAGGATGAAACAACAAGTAGATCAACATTGCAACAAAAGTGAATTTGAAGTGGGGGGTTGTATCTTTGTGAGACTACAACCATATAAACAAATATGCCTCAAGAAACAAAATAAGGGAAATAAATTAGCTTAGAGATATTATGGACTTTATAAGGTGTTGCAAAGGATTGGAAGTATAGTCTACAAATTAGAGTTGCCTCTCTCTTCATGTGTACATCCAACCTTCCATGTTTCTTGCTTAAAGAAGGTAATTGGTGATAAGATCCTAGTCCAAACCCTTCTATGAGAGATTAACGAAGAAGGGACAATAATAGTAGAACGAAAAATAATTTTGGAAACAAGGACAAAGTAGTTGAGTAATGAAGCAATTACCAAGTACCTCATTAAATGGAAGAACCTACCAGTGGAAGGTGCAACATGGAAAGTTGAGTGTTTCCTCCATAAACACCCACAAATAGTTAAGTGTTGAAGACAAAACTTATTTGAAGGGGAGGTGCCCCATATAAGCCCCATATTAACCCAACAACCCCTTATTAAGCTTTACATATTGAGTGATTACATTTCTATTGTTATATTGTTATGTAGACTATAACCCTTTATGATCTCATTTTATTATAATTGTACCTTTTGTCTCCTATATATATACTAAGCAAAATTGGTCTTAAAACCATCAAATATTGTCTTGTTCATTGTATTTATTGTATAAGAAGGTTTACCGGGACTGCAATTATTGGTTTCTTATCATTTTAAAATGGCAAGATAATAATAGAAAGTTATGTATAACTATGGATGAATGTAACAAAACAAAGAATAAGGAGTGTCGTGGGAGAAAAATTGAGCATTTTTTCTTAGCTGTAATTTTCTATTGTTGTAACTCAAATTTTCATACATTGTTGCAACTCCATTGGTTTATTGTTGCAACTTCATTGACTTTAGTTTTCCCTTATTGCAATCCTTTTCTATTATTGTTGCAACTCCCATCTTATCATTGTTACAACTCTCCCATGTTATCATTGTTACAACTCCTTTATACGTTGATGAAAATTTTGTGTTATCATTGCTACAACTCTGCTAGTTGTTATTGATGTTGCAACTTTGCTAGTTGTTATTATTGTTGAAACTCCATTAATTGTTACTTCAACTTTGTTGTAGCTTATTGTGTCACTGCGCGAAAAATAGGGATGGGTTGGAGGAAATAGTTTGTTCGTAGCTGTGAAATTTTTGGCTTTCCTTAATGTTAAATTCAGTTTTTTTCATAAATTTATTCGCACAAATTAGTGCGTCACTGCATGACCCTATCAAAGTTTGAGGAATGGCATATGATGTGGTCAAATCCCAAAGCATTTCATTGACGGGATTTTATTAGGTTGTGTAGTCTGAAATATTACTACAACATTCCTTGGTTTTGGTACGCTTGTGGACAGGGAGAGCTTGGTGTGTTTGATTGTTAAATGGTATTGTGCATTCATAAATTTGTGGCCATGACACGACTCGTTCATACTCAGTCAGTACCACAATTGACCATTTCGCTTAGGTTGAGGAGGCTTACATTAAAGTTCTTTCGTGTGGAATTACAGACAATAAATACAGTTGGAAAAAAGTTATCGATGCAGAAATTTGGATTCATAGAGAATTGTGTGACATAATCTCGTTTGAGGGTTTGAAGACTTGGAGATTTCTTTACAAAGTTTGACGAGGATTGCATTAGATTTATTTGATGTCGAATTGCAGCGACAGTAAATACAGTCAGACGAAAGCTGATCTTTTCTCAAGTTGCAGGTGAGGTCTTAATTGCATTATATTGAAAAAAAAATACATGGTATAACATTGTGGATGAATTGGAGGGTTGTGACGAGGTGAATTCATAAATTTTGGTTTATGTAGAGAATTGTGTGACATAATTCAGTTCTAGGGTTTGAAATTTGGAGAATATTTATGGGTTTTCCAGTGTTTGCAAGAGATGTGGGGAATTTTTTTTGGTTTCTCATTCTGGGTTTGCAGACAATGTTTGCATAGGGTGACTTCAGGTAGCTTCTTTTGTTGTTTCAAAAAGGAATACATGGTTGAAGTTATTCTTTTTCTATAGACTCTTCATTTCTATAACTTGATGTTGTGTCGCTTCTTCTTTTCTCTTAGTGTGAGAGAAACATTTTATCTTCATGGCATTAGAGCTGTGTACTTTGGTAGTAATTTTAGGCATTGAAACTTTTATGTCCTATAAAATTTGTAATTAAATCCAAAGTGAAGCGTTGTTTTCTTTGCTGAAGATCTGGATAATTTCTTTTTTAGTGTGTGAAGAAGAAGTGGAAAGTTTGGGTAGGTTTTCAGTTTTTGTGGGTTTCTAAGTGCTCGCAAGGGATATTTCTAGGTAACTTCTCCCACTCGTTCATAAAGTAAAATGCAATTATATTACTAATTGAAGAATTTGATTGCAGTGTGGATATATATTATTATTCTTGGATGTTATTGTGGTTTAATTTGGTTTCATTGTAATTTTATCTTTTTCAAATTTGATGAGAAGCATTGGCAGCTCCATATCTACTTCTTTTAGTCACAAGTTGGTGAGTGATAGGAAAGTATGCTTCTCATTTTCTTGGTTTTCTTGATTGCAATTGACTTTGTGCCAATTTTTCTATATGCCTTGATTTTGGTCAAGATGTTTGTAATTCTTGAATTTCTTCGATGGTCATCATTTTTTTATTTCATCAATGGGGAATATTTTGTAAGTTGGACTCATTTAGGAGTAGCTAACATGGTTTCCCTGTGTTTTTTTACTCTCTTATTTTCTGCACTTGATGTGCGATCAATTTATTTCACGGACTAATTTTTCTAGTTGACATTTATTCTTCAACAACATGTAGGCCTCCAATTCCTATAGTCAATTTTTGGTATGGCTATAATCATTCTTTTTGAGCTTATAGTGATAGGGATGTTGGGATTTTAAGATTCTATTCAACAATTCATATCACTTCATCAGGTTCAATTAGGTGCCTGGTGGTTGTTTGTTCGTCAAATGTTTAGCTAGGAATGTGTTTGCATATTTAGTTATAAGGCGTATACTAGATAGAATGAGTTGAGGAATACCAGATGAGAGATTTCCAGAAACTTAGGTACAGTTGTGTCAGTGGTCTTTCTTACAAGAAGGTTTTTTTTTTGTTCGGGATGAAGTTTTTCTCCTTAAAATGAAAGTCTCCCTGGTGCTTCCGGACGAATGCGCCTCGCAAGTTTTGTTCATGAAAGTTTCATAAAGGATGAAATTGTTCTCCTTAATGCTTGAGATATTCTATTTCAGTGACATTGGAGCTTTGTGCTTTGTGGGTAGTCTTGGAAAGTGAGGCTTTTAGTGGTGTATAGTGTACATTTAAGTAAAATATGGCGACTGGAGGATAGTTCTACTGGTCAATTGGTGGTATTGTTGTAATCATTGGTTTTGGAGGTTATGGTTGTCTAGATTTTAGGGTTTTAAGATTCTAGGATCATTTTCATCGTTTGCACCAATCCTATATATAATAAGTACAAGGATTCCAAGTACAAGTTCCTTGAAATTTCAATGCGATCATTCTCGGGGGTTTTCCTCTGAGGAGGTTTCATTTGAGAAACCCAAGAATGTCGAGCTCAAGTAGGTTTCCTCTAAAATGAATTTTTTCTCCTTAATTCTCGAGATATTATACTATCATGACATTGGAGCTTTGTGGTTTGTTGGGTATTTTTAAATGGAGAAATACCAAAACCAGCAAAATATTCACCACAGAACGATGCTCTGTTTACTCTGTCCAAGATCTTTTGACAGGGATCCTTTCAAAAACAGAATGACTCATAAGACAACATTACACAGTCACAAAGCATTTCTATTAATAAAAAAACTGAAACTATGTTACATATTTCTTCCTCTGTGCAAAGAGGGAATCAAAAAAGACTCTGCTGCTCTCACAGATTTTCCACTGCTGTGGAGATTACATAAACATCATGGTGTTCCTCTTTTCTTCAATGGGAAGAGGAAAACATTGCATCCCTGTTTTTAAAATTCTTTTCCCTTGCTCTCTCTTGTGCATACCGTGCGCAGGCACACATACATTACATTGTCAACTGCAGCACCATTCCAATGATATCTCGCACTGCTGTGCGTTTAAAAACTAACCCACACAACACTACACAGCCACCACTCCATTACATAAAAAAAACTACGGCCCGTAAACTATATTTATGTCAACGTATATATAAAAACATATATAAAATAAATATAAAACATATTAAACGTGCCCATAACTATATTAAAGGCATGGGACGTATGCCCATCACCTTATTAAAGGCCTCACCAAAAAACTACGACAAACATTAAACTCCATTGAATTCCTCCTACGGCGGTCAACGCAAAAAGACTTCCACGCAAAATCTGATTTGATGCGGGCGGAGGGCAACTTTGGAAATCGACGGCTGAGATCGGGCGCCCTGATCACTTGGCTGATCCAACGAGGTTCGCACACCAACCTCGCGTAAAACAAACGGACTTTAGCATCCGGGGAAAGCTGTTTCGGCTGCTGTACAGGGGACGCGTGGCGCCATTTGATTGTGTCGGGTCCCCTATCACGGATACCGCCTTCTGCGAATGGTGGTGCGGGGAGACCGGGTCGGTTTTTCCAAAAACAGCCCTGCGCTGTTGAAATTACAAATTTAACGCTCCCCTTTAATTTCAACTGTTGGGCATTAGGACATACCCGAACACTTCCTCACATAGAGGGATTCACTAACTGCTGTTACAAAAACATCTTCCTCACATAGAGGGATTCACCAACTGCTTCTGATGCAGTTCATAAACAAACAAAGTTGTCTTCCTCTTAATAGAGGGATTCACCTGAAACTGTGCTTAAGAGCACCTTCCTCATGACAGAGGGATTCACCATAACAATGTGCTGAAGAGCACCTTCCTCATGACAGAGGGATTCACCTGTTATAAAAAAACATCTTCCTCTTAACAGAGGGATTTACCAAACAATGCTAAAGAGCATCTTCCTCTCAACAGAGGGATTCACCAATGACTATGCTGAAAAGCATCATCCTCTTGATAGAGGGATTCTCCAAGAACTTCACTTCCTCTCACGGAGGGATTATTGCCAAACACTGCCTTAGATGCAGTTTCAAAACAAAACATCCATTGCACTGCTGTGTGTGCACACTCATTACAATGTTCTCTTATGCTGCTGCATATTCTCTGCTGCACTGTTGTGCCATCCTCTTCATTGTTTCTACCCCACACTGCTGTGTCTACACTTGCACTGCTTGTGCACTTTTCAAAGACAAAATACTCTGTCTTTTCTCGAACAATTACACTGTCCCAACTTACAAATTTACATTGCTATGTGTAAATATTTCTTACATTCACTGCTGTTGCATATGTTGCATTTCAATTCAATGAACAACACATTCATTACATTTACCTTTACTGCTGTAAGGAAAATTTCTTTTGCATGTGTTGCTGTCGATTACATCTCATTTCTTCAACAAAACTTTAATGTTGCTGCATCTTTCTTGTTTGCATTGTTGTGTGCTTCTCCTTCTTCACGATGGGAAAACTTTTCTTCAAGCTACTGCCGTCCATACACTTGCTGTTGTGTTGCTGCTGCAATTTGCACTGCTGTGTGCACATACACTTGGCACTTCATTCTCCACGAAAAAAAAAATTAACACGGGCTGCTGCCTTTTCTTATGCACCCTTGCTTCACACAATCTTTAGCTTCATTCAATTTGTTTACACAATGCACTGATGTGCAATTCCTTTCATTTTTCCGCTGCCACACATTTTCATTCACACATGTGCATTAAAAGTCTGTTGTCCATGTTTTTCTTTAGGCATTTCTGTGCATGTTGCATTGCATACAAAAAAAATATTACATTTTTCACTGCTGTGTGAAAAATTTCATTGCATTCTCAGCCACTGGGCATTTATGCTCTGCTGCGTTTTGCCTTCTTCTCATTTTCTTCTCATTGCTTTGCATTTTCATTCCCAATACAAAACATTTCCTTCTACTGTGTATTATACTCACTCTGCTGTGAGTATATTCTCTCACATTGCATAAAAGGAAAACTACATTCCATTGCTATGCATTTCAATGCATGTGCTCAAAAAAAATTCAAAACTGCTGTTTTATGTTCTATCTTCCCACTGCTGTGAGGGTCTCCATGCTTTGCATACTTTTCTTATTGCGCTGCTACACTTCACATTTGAGCGTTGTCCCCTTTTCTTTTCTGGTGTTATGGCAGATTTAACTTCATATTTTTCCTTTATAAAAAAATATTCATCAAGGAGTGACTGTTAATACAGTTCAACAATAAAAAAATTACAAGCTCCCCTTTAGTGTATGCTTGTCTTCTTTTGGCAAGTTTTCTCAAAACAAACTTAGATCAGCTGCGTTGCTTAAGGGGCTTTCACACTGTATTTCTTTTCTTCTCCATACTTGTGTAACTTTCTTCTTTTGCATGGGTCTAGCTTGTGTAAGAGCCCATGTCAAGTTACAATCTCGTGCCATATGCCCAATGTTATGACACTTGAAACATTCAACATTGTTCATGAATAACATTTCATGATTTCTTCTAAAATTGTTTCTTCGAGATTTTCAGAGACCACAACATTTATCTTTATGAAATGCTCTACAGTCTTTTGCCACATGACCAAAGTTTGAACAAGCATAACAATAACCATAAAATGAACTTTGGTACCTGGGAGATGGAGGTTTTCTTGATGCACTTCTGAAGCCTTGCTGCCTTGAGATCCTTTGATGATCACCATTGCCTCTTGCCTCTTTGACATCAGCTACATTTCTTCTTGGAGCTGGTTTTCTGCTTGGTGGAGGATTTCTTCTATTGCAGCCTTCATTTTTCTCCTTGCCTTTGCTGGAACTAGGAGCTTCACAACTTTTTTCTGGCTTCTTCACATCTCCTTTGCTTAAAGCATCCTCATCCTTGTTTGAGGGTTCGTCTACATACCCAAGTCCTGATTTATCAAATGGAGATCTGTGATAGCTGAGCATGTCATCCAAAGCTTGAGAGCTCTTCATCATTTTGTTCATCCCTTCAACCTTCTTCCCGAGGAGGACAATCTCTTCTTCTAACTTTTCACATTCATTATTTCTCTTTGCTAGTTGTCCATCAGTTTCTTCCTTGCTACGAGTAGCTTCAGCTGCTACTATTTTGAAGGAGATAATCTCTGTCTTCATTTTGGAGATTTCTTCATCATTTGCTTGACTGCTCTTCATTTTCTTTTCAGCTTCTTGTGCCTGCTTCCTGGCTTCTTGTAGTTCAGACTTAAGGGAGGAGACCTCTACCTTGTACTGTCCAATCTCTTCCATAAGTTTATTCACTCTCATGTGCCTTTGTTCAAGTTGACTTGACAAGGCATCTTCCTGCTTCTTTGCTTTGTTTAGCTGATTTGTCATGGATATGACTTCTTCATGATGTTTCCTCTTGCATTGGTCAAGCTCCTTCTTAAGCTTGGCAAGCTCTTCATCCCTTTCTTTTACTTGAAGCTTGATGAGGTCAAGCTTTTCATTCTCAGATTCTATGATGGGTTCTTCTTGACTCATTGTCATGGTCAGTGCTCCCTTTGCATGAAGGTCATGCAGTCTGTCCCATATATCCTTTGCTGATGTATATTTTCCTGGATTCTTCTTCACAGAATCAGGCAGTCCATCCAAGACAGTCTTTGCTGCTTGTGCATCATACTCCATGGATTCTTTATCCATTTTTCTGTCATCAATCACTGACTCCCAGACTTCAATCCCCTCATACATTAGGAAAGCCCTCATCTTTATTTCCCATACATCAAAGTTTCCATCAAACTTTGGTGTTTCAAATAAAATGTATTCAAATAAATTGTCTTCTATTTTAATAGAGGAGGGAGACACATTTTTAACAGGCCTGGAGGCTTTCTTCTTTGACCTTGCCATTCTTATCTAGGCTTTAAATACTTGACTGCGTTTTCTTTTAAATCACTGACTGTTCTCTTAACAGTAACAGAAAGGAAAGCTTTGAAAAATACCTTAACTCTTTTGGCTGAGTCTTCACACTGCTGGAGAAGTTTGACTGCTGCAACAACACCTTCCTTCAGCTTCTTTGAGTCTTCAAAGAGCCTGGACTAGCTCTGATACCACTGTTGGGTATTTTTAAATGGATAAATACCAAAACCAGTAAAACATTCACCACAGAGACGATGCTCTGTTTACTCTGTCCAAGATCTTTTGACAGGGATCCTTTCAAAAACAGAATGACTCATAAGACAGCATTACACAGTCACAAAGCATTTCTATTAATTTAAAAACTGAAACTATGTTACATATTTCTTCCTCTGTGCAAAGAGGGAATCAAAAACAAACTCTGCTGCTCTCACAGATTTTCCACTGCTGTGGAGATTACATAAACATCATGGTGTTCCTCTGTTCTTCAATGGGAAGAGGAAAACATTGCATCCCTGTTTTTAAAATTCTTTTCCCTTGCTCTCTCTTGCGCATACCGTGCGCAGCCTTAATGCACACCACAAAAAAAAAACTTTGCTCCACTGTGCGCAGGCACACATACATTACATTTTCAACTGCAGCACCATTCCAATGATATCTCGCACTGCTGTGCGTTCATTACAATTCCATGAGCTCTCGCACTGCTGTGCATTTAAAAACTAACCCACACAACACTACGCAGCCACCACTCCATTACATAAAAAAAACTACGGCCCGTAAACTATATTTATGTCAACGTATATATAAAAACATATATAAAAAAAATATAAAACATATTAAATGTGCCCATAACTATATTAAAGGCATGGGACGTATGCCCATCACCTTATTAAAGGCCTCACCAAAAAAATACGACAAACATTAAACTCCATTGAATTCCTCCTACGGCGGTCAACGCAAAAAGACTTCCACGCAAAATCTGATTTGATGCGGGCAGAGGGCAACTTCGGAAATCAACGGCTGAGATCGGGCGCCCTGATCACTTGGCTGATCCAACGAGGTTCGCACACCAACCTCACGCAAAACAAATGGACTTTAGCGTCCGGGGAAAGCTGTTTCGGCTGCTGTACAGGGGACGTGTGGCGCCATTTGATTATGTCGGGTCCCCCTTCACGGATACCGCCTTCTGCGAATGGTGGTGCGGGGAGACCGGGCCGGTTTTTCCAAAAACAACCCTGTGCTGTTGAAATTACAAATTTAACATGTTTTAGGATTAGTATTAGACATTGAAGCCTTTTAGTGTTGCATTATGTACATTTAAGTCAAATCATTTTTGAGCTTATAGTTGTATGGATGTTATGATTTTAAGATCCAGCTATCATTTGTATCGTTTTCACAAATTTTGTATATAGTAGGTTCGACGATCCTAGATACAAGTTCCATAGAAATTTAATGCAGTTGTTCCCCACAACTTTCCTCCGGGAAGCCAGAGACCACTGAATATAAGTATGCCCATAAATTAAGTATGTTTTTTCTCAGTGGTTTTCATGTGGGAATGTTTCATCCAGGGAGTTCTCTATGGCCATAGTCAACATGTTGTATAAGTGTTTGTTTGTTGCTCTCTCGTCAATCAATACTTTCTTGGCCAAGAATATGTTTCCATATCTAGTTGTTGCACAAATGTTAGATATAATAAGTTTGGGGACCTTGGATACAAGTTCCCCAAAACTTGGATGTAGTTTTCGCTCGATTTTTTCCTTCGAGAAACTCGGGAACACTAGATGCAAATCTGCTCGAAACTTAGCTATGAGTTTTCCTTCTTGTTTTCATGCGAGGATTTTATGTCTGCAATGGTCTCTATGGAAGTAGTCAATAAGATTAATAAGATACATGTTGGTTGCTCACTTTTCAGTTGATTCTTTATTGGTCAGGAAGTGATTTTCATACCCAATTGTGCGCAAATGGCAAATAAAATAAGCCTAGAAACTCCCGATGAAAATTTTCCCACAACATGGATACGTTTGTTCTTCATGGTTTTCATGTGAAAATGCTTCGTATGGGATTTAGTTTATTTTTATTACCGTGCAAGTCTCCTTGAAACTTGGGTAAAATTGCGTTATGCACTTTTTGTCCAAGACAGTTTCGCCCGAGATAAAGTCGTTCTTGTTAACATTATTATGTTTGAGGATTTGGTTGGCTAACAGGTAGGTCTCTATGTCCATAGATAACAACCTGAATAAGGTTCCTAGTGATTTCTCACTTGTTAACTAATTTTTTCATGGCAAGGAATCTAGTTTTATATCTAGTAATCTGTTTGAATAACTAGTTATTGCACAAATGTTTGATACAATAAGAGGCTACTTGTTGGGTGCTAATGTGAAAATTATCAACACTTAATTGTCAAACTAGGAGGTCGTATACTTCAAGTTGTAACATGGATAATGCCAAGAGATCATGACAAATTCTGCAAAACAACAAAACCTATCTCCACACCAAATAATCAGTCTTCGAAGTTATTTAATGAAAATAATAAAAAATGTAGTTTCATATTCTTGCACTATCTTGCATGGAAGCACCGAGGTCGGTCTATATGTTGGCCTCCTCACTCACAAATACTTCAATGAACTAATACTTTAAACTAAAGAAAACGTTTCAAAAAAATGAACATAGGTTTCAACAGTGACTCAAAAGAATGCTAAGGAAAACCACACAAATTATTAAATCATTCCTGCACTTTGTAAACCCTCACTTTTTAATCAATCATGTTCTTGCACTATTAACACTTTATGATATGGGCTACTATACCATTTACCTTCCATACACAGTGCAATGAAAATGCCACTATTCTTGTGTGCTCAAATCATCCATAAAACATATAAACAAAAGAAACCTTTCTCAACTCAAAACAATGAAAGGAGTCATTCAAACGCTTATGTTAAATTTGAGAGAGTCTATGTTGAAGGAATTAAAAGCTTTTATTTATTGATAGAAATCAAATCGAATGCTTACATAATAAAAAATCAACCATAAACTTGCTTCTCACACCCGTGCACACGGTATAAAAAAAGGAGAATTGTTCTCACTCAAGCATTAATCATATAGTTTTTATCGTGAAACACTCTGTCATTTATTATGCATTCACAACAAATAACCACATTCAAATATCAACATATGAAAATTATTATAATCATCATCAATGGCTTGACCTTAAAATTGGAGGAAACTCAATCAAGTCAACAACTTGAAATACTTCAAAAGTCAAGACATATACATAAGACTTTGTTCCTGCACTGAGAAACTATGCAACAAGAAAACCTGTTAATCCAATTCTTTAGGGTCAAGGTACTTTGAAACATAAATATTATTTGAAGTAAATTCAAATCACTCTTGTTCCATCAATCCAAACAATATAAGAATTTTAAAAGACCATCCCTACCAAAGGTTGAAACTTGTTCACCAAAATCCTATACATGAAACCAACAATGTATGTTGTTACAATATTATGATGGTATTATTATTTATCAAAACACATAGCATAATAAATACAACCATTGTAGTGTTTGTACAAAATAACCAGGATTCCTAGGCACGAGTTAAAGTTCAGATTCAATATGGTTTCTCAACAATAAGCTATGACTTTCAAAATCATTCAAGCTTTGACAATATTATCGTAGAAATATAATATAGATTTAAAATCAAAGGTTCGAATCCCTATTATAAAATATTCCCAAAGGAAACTATGAACATGGAAATATTATAAGCCTCAAAACACACACATACATGCCTTTTGGATCTGGATTTGGATCTGGATTAACACGACTCTGGAAACTACATCTTTCGCACTTTTTAAGTAAATAGGGTTTTCTCGATGGTCTATACAAACTTCTTGTGCAACTCACTTGTTGGAATATTAATTCCAACTGCTGCAGCAATGCGGGACATCGCCGATGAGTGATCGCTGATATCGCATCAGCGAGACGCAATAGAGGACTTACAAAAGAGTCGGCGTATTTGCGGTAGAACTGCAGTGAACAGTTGAACAACAACAGCTATTTTATTCATTTGTCTTGATCCGGCGCCCAACATTTATTCCTCATCTTTTAAGCCACCGCCATTACCATCTATTTAATTATTTTTGAGTTCCCGAAGGAGGAAAGATGAGATCAAGCGCTACACCATTACTTCTCAACCACTGTATTAATGAGCAGAACGGTTGAAGCATGGCCGAGAAGGAAAGTACCAGCCTCGAGCCGACACAACATTTATCAGTTATGGGTTTCCACATAACCGACTCAAGAAGCACAGCAGAATGTCAGAAAGATTAGATTTTATTCATTATGAGCAGCAGAGTACAACAGAAACTTCATCAGCAAGTAAACGGTGATGACCCTTTCCCACACTATAAAATGCAGACACAGCAGTGAAGAAAGAAGAGAAGCAGAAACAGAAATAGAAATAGAAACAGGGGAAATATATAGAGAGCAGAAGAGAACACGCAACAGCGTGAAGAAAAATGTTTCCAGAATAGTGAAAAGCACAACAGTGTAGATTTGAATGTTTTTTTTAAAGATTGTTTGCTGTGAGACAGAGATGCTGAAACAACAGTGTTGAGATAGAGTTGCTGAAACAGAGTGCTGAGACAGAGATGTTGAAACAGCAGTACTGAGACACAGTGCTGAGACAACAGTGCTGAGAGAAAGAGTTGCTGAGACAGCTGTATATGCAGCAACATAAATGTATTGAAAGTTTTACACACAGTAGTGTAAAATATCAGGCAGACACAACAATGTCAATTTGGACAGATTGAAGTGCCTCTGAAGTAGGCATGGTGGAATTCCTCTGTTAAGAGGTAAATGTTATTTGTGTGGAACAGAAGTGTTCCTTGGTGAATCCCTCTGTCAAGAGGAAGGTGCTTTTTAAGCATAGTGTTTGGTGAATCCTTCTATCAAGAGGAAGATGCTTTTCAACATAGACTGGTAAATCCCTCTGTTAAAGAGGAAGATGCTCTTTAGCATAGATTGGTAGATCCCTCTGTTAAAGAGGAAGATGTTTTGTAATAGGAGTTGTGGAGATCCCTCTATGTGAGGAAGACTTAGTTTTATCAGTTAGTTTATTTTTATAAATAGAAGTTTCTTCCTGAGCGTTGCTGTTACACCGTAAGTCGAAAAATACTTGACGTCAAAAATCCCCGTTGCTGTTACACCGTAACTCAAAAAATACTTGACGTCAAAAATCTCTGTTGCTGCAACACCACGAACAGCGTTGCTGCAACAAAAGTTACAGCAACTACAAAAAACTGTGTTGCTGCAACACCGTTTCCAGAGAACGAATTTTTCTGTTTTTCTGAGTTAAAAACAAAGTATTTTTCTGTGTCAAAAACATAGTATTATTTTGATCAGTTTTTTATCCTGAGGCAAAGTAGAGTATTATTTTATGCTCTGTTCTTGTGTTTTTGAATTATCAGAAAACAGAGTATTACTCCCTGTTCATATTTTTGTTGTTTCGGAATTTATCAGAAAATTCTCAACAGTGGAAACAGAGGATTTTTCCACAGTATTTTGTTTGGAATAACTAGAAATTCCCGACATGGTATCAGAGCTAGTCCAGGCTCTTTGAAGTGTCAAAGAGGCTGAAGGAAGGATTCATTGCTGTAGAAGCTTCTCTAGCAGAGTGAAGATTCAGTAAAAAAAAATCCAAGGTATTTCTCAAGAATTTCTTTTGTGTTGTTGTTGAAGAAACAGTCAGTTATTTTAAGATACTCAGTCAAATGGTAAGGTCAAAGAAGAAAGTCACCAATCCTGCTAAGAATGTGTCTCCCTCTACTCCCAAAATAGAAGACAATCAACTTGAAATCATTCTATTTGAGGCTTCAAGGTTTAATGGAAATTTTGATATGTGGGAAATAAAAATGAGGATTGTCTTACAGTCTCAACGGATTGAAATTTTGGAATCAGTAATTGATGATAGCAAGATGGATAGAGAATCTAAGGAGCACAATGCAAAAGAAGAAAAGACAATTCTGGATGGGCTGCCTGATTCTTTAAAGAAGAATATAGGTAAATATTCATCAGCAAAGGACATATGGGACAGACTTCATGACCTTCATGCAAAGGGAGCATTGACCACGACAATCAGTCAAGAAGGAAATTCTGAACCTATCATAGAAGCTAAAAATGAGAAGGTTGACCTCATCAAGCTTCAAGTAAAAGAAATGGATGAAGAGCTCGCCAAGCTTAAGAAGGAACTTGATCAATGCAAAAGGAAGCATCATGAAGAAGTCATATCCATGACAAATCAGTTGAATAAAGCAAGGAAGCAGGAAGATATATTGTCAAATCAACTTGAACAAAGGCACAAGAGAGTGAACAAACTTGTAGAAGAGATTGGACAGTACAAGGTAGAGATCTCCTCCCTTAAGGCTGAATTACAAGAAGCCAGGAAGCAGACACAAGAAGCTGAGAAGAGAATGGAGAGCAGTCAAGCAAAGAATGAAGAAATCTCCAAAATGAAGTAAGATATTATCTCTCTTAAAGTAGTAGCAGCTGAAGCTACTCGTAGCAAGGAAGAAACTGAGAAACAACTTACAAAGAAGAATGATGAGTGTGAAAGATTGGAAGAAGAGATTGTCCTCCTTAGGAAAAAGGTTGAAGGGATGAACAAAATCATGAAGAGCTCTCAAGCGTTGGATGATATTCTCAGCTATCGCAGGTCTCTATATGATAAATCAGGACTCGGGTATGTATGTGAACCCTCAAACAAAAATGAAAATGCTTTAAGAAAAGGAGATGTGAAGAAAAGAGAAAGAAATTGTGATGCCCCTAGTTCCAGCAAAGGCAAGGAGCAAAATCAAGGCTGCAATAGAAGTAATCCTACTCCAAGTAGAAAACTAGCTCCAAGAATAAATGTTGATGACGACAATGATGCGAGAGGCAATGGTTATCAGCAAAGAATTTCAAGGCAGAAAGGCTTCGGAAGTACATCAAGGAAACCTCCATATACCAGGTATCAAAGTTCATTTTTTGGTTATTGTTATTCTTGTTCAAACTTTGGTCATATGGCAAAAGACTGCAGAGCATTTCATAGAGATAGATGTTGTAGTCTCCGACAATCTTCAAGAAACAATTTTGCAAGAAGAAATCATGAATTTTTATTCATGAACAATGTTGAATGTTTCAAGTGTCATAACATTGGGCATATGGCACGTGATTGTAACTTGACATGGGCCTTTACACAAGCTAGACCCATGTAAAAGAAGAAAGTTACACAAGTATGGAGAAGGAAGAAAATACAGTCCGAAAGTCCCTTGAGCTCTCCAGCCGATCTAAGTTTCTTTTGAGAAGATTCTGCCGAAAGAAGATAATGCATACACTAAAGGGGAGCTTGTAATTTTTTATCATTATTGTTGAACTATATTAACAATCATTCTTTGATGAAGATCTTCTTATAAGGAAGAGATATGGAATTAAATCTCCCATTACAGCAGAGAAGGAGCAGGTTGCTGATATTCTGACCAAACCATTGGATCAGAAAAGTTTTGAGTTTTTTATGAAATGTCTGGGTATGATTGAACGTCCAGCAGTTGAAATTAAAAGGGGAGTGTTGGAATATTAATTCCAACTGTTGTGCAACAACAACAATGCGGGACATCACCGATGAGTGATCGCCGATATCGCATCAGCGAGCCGCAATAGAGGACTTACAAAAGAGTCGGCGTATCTGCGGTAGAACTGCAGTGAACAGTTGAACAACAACAGTTATTTTATTCATTTGTCCTGATCCGGTGCCCCACATTTATTCCTGATCTTTTAAGCCACCGCCATTACCATCTTTTCACTCTTTAATTATTTTTTAGTCCCCGAAGGAGGAAAGATCAGATCCAGCGCTACACCATTACTTCTCAACCATTGTATTAATGAGAAGAACGACTGAAGCATGGCCGAGAAGGAAAGTACCAGCCTCGAGCCGACGCAACATTTATCAGTTATGGGTTTCCACATAACCGACTCAAGAAGCACAACATAATGTCAGAAAGATCAGATTTTATTCATTATGAGCAGCAGAGTACAACAGAAACTTCATCAGCAAGTAAAGCGGTGATGACCCTTTCCCGCACTATAAAATGCAGACACAGCAGTGAAGAAAGAAGAGAAGCAGAAACAAAAATAGAAATAGAAACAGGGGAAATATATAGAGAGCAGAAGAGAGCACGCAACATCGTGAAGAAAAATGTTTCCAGAATAGTGAAAAGCACAACAGTGCAGATTTGAATGTTTTTTTTTAAGCTTGTTTGTTGTGAGACAGAGATGCTGAAACAACAGTGTTGAGATAGAGTTGCTGAAACAGAGTGCTGAGACAGAGATGCTGAAACAGCAGTACTGAGACACAGTGCTGAGACAACGGTGCTGAGAGAAAGAGTTGTTGAGATAGCTGTATATGCAGCAGCATAAATGTATTGAAAGTTTTACACACAGTAGTGTAAAATATCAAGCAGACACAACAATGTCAATTTGGACAGATTGAAGTGCCTCTGAAGTAGGCATGGTGGAATTCCTCTGTTAAGAGGTAAATGTTATTTGTGTGGAACATAAGTGTTCCTTGGTGAATCCCTCTGTCAAGAGGAAGGTGCTTTTTAAGCATAGTGTTTGGTGAATCCTTCTATCAAGAGGAAGATGCTTTTCAGCATAGACTGGTAAATCCCTCTGTTAAAGAGGAAGATGCTCTTTAGCATAGATTGGTAAATCCCTCTGTTAAAGAGGAAGATGTTTTCTAATAGGAGTTGTGGAGATCCCTCTATGTGAGGAAGACTTAGTTTTATCAGTTAGTTTATTTTTATAAATAGAAGTTTCTTCCTGAGCGTTGTTGTTACACCGTAAGTCGAAAAATACTTGACGTCAAAAATCCCCGTTGCTGTTACATCGTAACTCAAAAAATACTTGACGTCAAAAATCCCCGTTTCTGCAACACCACGAACAACATTGCTGCAACACAAGTTACAGCAACTGAAAAAAACTGTGTTGCTGCAACACCGTTTCCAGAGAACGAATTTTTTTGTTTTTCTGAGTTAAAAACATAGTATTTTTCTGTGTCAAAAACAGAGTATTATTTTGATCAGTTTTTGATCCTGAGGCAAAGTAGAGTATTATTTTATGCTCTGTTCTTGTGTTTTTGAATTATCAAAGAACATAGTATTACTCTCTGTTCATATTTTTGTTGTTTCAGAATTTATCAGAAAATTCTCAACAGTGGAAACAAAGGATTTTTCCACTGTATTTTGTCTGGAATAACCAGAAATTCCCGACATCACTAAGAAATATCAACGCTTCAAAACAGAGAATAGAAAATAACCACACAGTGAAACTAACTAAGGGATAACGAGCTAATTTGGCCCGTTCCTGACCAATCATCTCGTTTCCCTGTAAGGAAAGGATTAAATTACAGAATAAAATATATCATGGACATGATTAAACACAAGTATAAGTTGAACCTAGAATTGAAGATCATTTAATTAATACATATCTATATTCAATACATTTTGTACATAATGACCCAACTGTAGAAAGATCTAAATGATGCAAAATTTGATTGTACACAATGAAAATAACAGTATCGATAACCTAGGCTCTTTTATGACTCGATATATATAGATCCTTACAATAATTCTTGGCCACATCGAGCTATTTTCTCATAGGAAGAAAATTGAAGTTGTTATCAACAAGATACCAATAATACATCTTCAAACAACCACCACTAGTTCACTCAGATCCTATTTTATCTCAGAATATCTTCATTAAGGAAGATGTTGAAATCTGCAGTTGTTTTTCCAGAGAATAGGAGTAAAAGGTGCACATTATCCATCTTGATTTCAACAAAAAATTTTTTTCCTTAACAACTCATGTTCACTGCCTTCTGAGCCTCTTATCCAACGGTCTTCGTCAGTTGGTCCAAGAATCAGACTTTAGACTGGTGCGAAAATCCCTTCATTAGTGAATGAATCCCAAGATTAACTCTTGCATGTACCAAATACACTTCACACTATTGTAAATGATAAATAATGATAAAAAGTCTTTATAATAACATTTATGTAATAACAAAGTTATAAAAAATAGTAATCTATTGACTCCTTTTAATGATAAGAAACGTTTACCCGATTTCTCATGAATACATTAATAGAAACAATAAATGCACGTATAAAGGTATTTTTAGGTTGTGGCACAGAGGATAAGGTAGGGTTTTATGGGTAGAAATTAGGGTAATTTTGGGGCCTAACATGCCCCCAACCCAATTCGGTTGTGTGTCCTCACACAACCAAAACTATCACCTCTGCAAAAAATAAAATTGGAAGCTTCTTCCCCATTACTTGTGAATCTGAATGTTGATCCTAGAGTTTGCATTTTGAGCCTTTTTCAATTACGTCTTAAACCTCATAGCTCGAGTGTTCATGTAGGCAACATGTACCCTCCACTTCTTCACTTGTTCTTTTGGCCCAACCACTTCTGCAATCAATTGCTTATTTCTTGTTCTCAATGTTCTATTATGGGACTTCAAATATTGGTCTAGAATTTCCAAGTCCTTAATATTTACTTTCAACCTTTGAAATTTCTTGCCTCTTTTAGTCTTCCTTATCAAGAAATCAAGAGGAGCTGAGTCCTCCTATTCTTCCAACCCTAGTTTCTGACTAATAATTTCTCCATCCACCAAAAGAGATTAGTTTTATTTAGCATCTATAGGTTTCTTATCATGGAGTGCCATTCTGTCACTATCCATGCGTTTGTCTTCTTTATTTGCAGACACACCTTGGGAAGAGTCTTCTCGCCCCTATGATAAAACATGATCTTCCTTCTCCTATGATAAAACATGATAGTAATGCTCCTTTGATAAAATATGGTCTTATTTTGGTGATAAAACACGGTCTTCTTCATTTTCTTGCACCTATTTTCTTGTTGTTTCCCTTTCGGAGACTGAGTAGTCTTGGAACTAGATTTAGACCCTATAACTTTGACTGTAAATTAATCCTTTGGTTGGTATTGAATATCCATAACTTGTATCACATTCCCAAATTGATGCGATACAAGGAATACTGCCCATGTAGAACCTCAAATTTTCAATTCATCACTCACTAACATCTTAATCAATCCATAGTCACAAAGATTGTATTCTACCTATGTTTCACAACCCTTCTTAACACTTCAAACCATATTAGACATATTTTTCAACAAAAGTATGGAAAGTTAATAGTTTGTCCAGACTCAAAGGGGATGAGGAGGTGTGTATGATATAAAAAGGCATCCCTCACAAGTGAAGAACTTTTGTTATATGATAAGAAAGTTCCTCCATTTTTCAATGATCTAATTTTTAGGGATGCCTTTCTTCCAATCGACCTGATACTCTGTCTCCATCAAGAAACTGCGCCAAACTCCCTTCGTTACCTCTAGCTTCTTAAATGAGTTTTCTCTAGTAGCAGGTAACTCTATGGCTCGTGAAAGAAATTTATCTTTCAACTCAAAATTCAGCGTGCCTATGTTTACAAATTTACCATCAAACCCTTGTTCAACTGCCTTAGTGAAATCTGAATCAAATCCATTGAATTTATACAAGAAAGGAAGTTATCCTCCTTCCTGGAAGATGGGAAGACTACATTCATACTTTGCAACTCCTTAGACTTCCATAACCGATAATGGATCCATCCTTACTGGCACCATGATACTTGTAATATCACCATCTCAAACATAATACCAAAAGAAAAATTTTACTATCCTCCACAATCCACGGTTTCTGGTTATCACAGCCTGGAAGTGCAGGGATGACCTTTTTTTACCAAAGCATATAGTCCATCCATCTAATTAAAACAACATATCCGTTCATACTTTGATTCCTGCACCAGCACCTCAATCTACAAATATTCATTACCACAAATGAGGATCATAGCCCACAAAGTATGAGAATCGGTTAGAGGCTGATAGACCTTGGTGAAGTTACCAAACATGGTAAAAATGTAATGAGTGATGGCCATGCACGAGTATTTGGGAGGGGATAACAACCTGTTGATAGTGTTGGACCTGCCAACATTCAAAGGGGTCTCCTTGATATGTGGTTCCCATTATACCTCACACCATTTGGAATAGGAGTCCCATCCGAAATAGGACC
This sequence comes from Pinus tabuliformis, assembly GCA_031772625.1. Taxonomy (NCBI): domain Eukaryota; kingdom Viridiplantae; phylum Streptophyta; class Pinopsida; order Pinales; family Pinaceae; genus Pinus; species Pinus tabuliformis. The sequence goes on along the minus strand of CM062806.1, from coordinate 396,642,059 downwards.
TCGTTACCATTTTCTTAAAGGTTTTCCTTGGCTCTACCTATCAGCATGAGAGAGGATCACATATTTTCCTTCAAAACGAAAGTGAGTGTGACTGGTGAGTGTTTGGTTATAGGTGTGTCAAGGTTCTTCTACCGTGGAGGGGAAAATGAAAGTGAGCCTCTAATAGAGAGGTAATGGTACCACCCTAGTAGAGACACACACAGACAAGAAGGATCTGTCTAACATCCACCAAAATGGTCCACAAAGATGTGATAGTCATTGCAACTAGTACAACACATTCTCAATATGATCAGCGCTAAAATAACTGAAATAGTTCAACTACTTTAGTACAGGTGAGAAACAAACATCAACCATAAAAATTCACAAAATAGTCTTACAAATATTCATAATCCATGCATGAATAATGTTCTCGCCATCAGGATTCATATATTAAGTAAAATTCCCAAGGCACATGTATACAATGAAAACCACTAGTTCCAATAGTGGAGCGTTGGAGCCACTACTTTCTCCTCAAAAGAACTAGCTTGTCTCTCTGATGCCTTGTGGGGGGGGGGGAAGGTGAAAATATCCTTTTCTTGTACAATGAGGGTGTATATATAACCAATGGTGTGATCCTTCACCTCCTTTATGACTATTTTACTACACTCATGATTATTTGACTTCCATATGACTTTTGGACTTTACATGACTATTCATATTCTATACATTTTTTTTTGACTTCCTCTTTACGATACATTTTGAATCTCTTTCCAACTCTATATGGCTCTAAAGGTGTGGAGTCTCCAATGTTTTCAAGTATTGAGTTGTGGCCACAAACTAAGGTCCCTTTGCTTTCTCATGATCAATAAACTTGTATCTTTAGCTATGGAGGTGTCTCCTAGCATCTTCTCATTCTCCATCTCCTTCTTCATCATCTTCTCATAGCATGATAGAGTACTTGCATATGCAATTCACTCATGAAAAGATGACATCATTCTTAAAAACCCTAGTCTAAGATGTTGCATGATGATCCAATGGTTGAGGTGAAACTGGATGGAAGGCTAATGAAGAGGCTTAGTGACTACACAATTGCATGGTTTAGATAGTCAATGGTTAGGCTTGAGCCTTGAGACTGCAGAATGCGCAGTTGAGGTTGGACTGTGCAAGAAGATGGCATGGCTGAGGAGCTGAGGGAGCCATGATGAGGGATTGAGAACTCATTTTTCCCACTACGGAGATATAGAAGGAAGAGGAGGCTAGGTGATTGTGAAATTTCATAGTTTAGGAGCTCATGGTTGAGGTTTGTGTAGAAATTTCTGTTTTCCCACCCCGGTTTTCAGTTTTTCCTTATTTCTCCCATATAGTTAAATGCCCTTTCCCATAACCATACATTTAACAAGATGAAAAATATAAATTTGCTGAAAACACAAATTCTGGAAATTTTATAGAATGCTGGAAATTGCGGAAATAAAAATCAGCAGTAATAAACAGCCATTAAAACACATTTAAACACTAAGATTTTTGGTCAATGTGACCCTGGAAAAACCCCCTACAACTCTTGGGGAAAACCAGTTTGAGAGATCTTATTTATTTTTGAAAATTGCCTTTTACAGTGAGAAATTTTCATCAACAAATCAGCAAGCAAATTTACAACTTATCTCTTTTCCCATGCTTCACAACAAACTGGAAATTACAGCAAACAGGACAGCAATAAATGATGTACGGTCTCCTCGATTTTCGTGCTCACTTTCAGCATTAAATGTTGTTGTATGGCCCTCGTTTTGCGTGCAGAAAAACCAACAAACTGCTCCTCGATTTTTGTGCAAACCTCTCCTCGAAAATCATGCCAAAATCTGCCTTTCACTGTGTGCTGAATCAGCTGTACAAATCTGCTCAACTGCTGCCTTGGAATGTGTGCCAAGCTGCTGTCTCCTTCTCCTCCCTGCTTAGAAATCTCTCTTGCTCTCTTGCTCTGCTTCTCCCAATTTGCTCATGAAAGAATTGAATCGAATGTGATCTTTTCCTCCTTTTCCTCCCTTAATATAACTCCAAATGACTTTTGGGTGACCCAAGTGACTTTTGGGTGATCTCTAAATCCAATGGCTGAAATAGATTTAGATCAATGGCTGAGATTAAATGCTCATTTAAATCTCAATTTTTATTTTTTAATTCACCCCACTTTAATAAAGACCCACTTAGTCATTTATTTCCAAAGTCACTTTTCCTTTCTAATTTTTCATTGACTTTATAAAAGTCACTTTAAAATTAGACTTAGTAACTTTATCACTTAAAGTCACTTTTAAATTAGATTTAAATTTATAAAATTATAAAGTCACTTTAGGAGAAAAATTAAATTCTTTTGGACACTTTTCCCTAGGCCAAAGATCAAAGCCTAAGGGAACCACCTGTCCTTCGGTACCAAATTTCAACACTCCCTCTTACCGAGGAAGGTGTTCCTCACCACACCCATCTTGTCTTTGAAGTAGACATGCTTTCCCCATGGTAAGGCTTTGGTAAGGATATCTGTAACCTGCTCATCAGTGGAAATATACTCAAGCTTCACAACTCCCTTCTGAACATAGTCTCTGATGAAATGATATCTGATCCCGATATGCTTTGACCTGTCATGAAATACTGGATTCTCCGTGAGTTTAATGCAACTCTGATTATCATAGTAAATCATTGAAGGTCTCAATGGCTGACCAAATAAGCCAAACAACATCTTGCGAAGCTAGATAGCCTCACAACTAGCTAGACTGGCTGCCATATACTCTGCTTTCGCTGAACTCAGTGCTACTGACTGCTGCTTCTGGCTGAACCATGACACTACTGCTGAACCCAACCCAAAACAGCACCCTGAAGTGCTCTTCTTATCAGAATCACAACCTGCCCAATCAGAATCAGTGTATCATGCCAATCTCACTCCATCTCCCTTCCTGTAGTCTAGACCATAATCAACTGTCCCCTGCAAGTATCGCAAAATGTGATTTGCAGCCACCCAGTGAACCTTCCTAGGCTCACACATAAACTGACTCATCGTGTTGACTGCAAAACAAATATCTGGTCTAGCGTTGACCAAATACATCAAGGAACCAATCAACTGCCTGTACAATGTGGGATCCACTATCTCAGATTCCGAAGCATGAAGCTTCTTCCAGTTGGTGATCATTGGTGTCGACATGGGTCTACAATCCTCCATGTGGAATCTGCTAAGGATGTCCACAATATACTTCCCCTGCCCCAGGAAGAAATGCCCTTCCTCCTGCCACACCTCCAAATCCAAAAAGTAATGCATCAAGCCAATGTTCTTCATCTCAAACTCCGTCGCAAGATCTCTCTTGCAGTGCTCTATGAGACTCTCTGCACCTGTAATGATCAAGTCATCCACATACAGCACCAGAATGAGAGGCTCCTCACCAATCACAATAAAGTAAAGGTTCGGATCTACCTCACTCTTTGTGAAACCCATCCCATGCAAATATGTATCTATCTTGAAGTACCAAGCTCTGGGAGCTTGCTTCAGGCCATAAAGGGCCTTCTTCAGTCTGCACACATGGGACTCCTTCTCATGCACCTCAAAGCCATGTGGCTGCTCAATGTACACCTCCTCCTGTATGAAGCCATTGAGAAATGCGGTCTTCACATCCATCTGGTGGATCTTCCAACCCATCTCTGCTGCTATCGACATAATGGAGCGGATCGAAGTATATCGAGCGACGGGAGTGAAGCTCTCCTCATAATCAACTCCCTCTACTTGGGAGAACCCTCTAGCCACAAACCTCGCTTTGAATTTCTCAATGTTGCCATCTACAGCATGCTTTACCTTGTAAAGCCATCTGGAAGTAACCACGGATTTTCCCTCAGGCCTCGGCACCACCTCCCAAACATCATTCTTCATGATAGAAGAATACTCCTTCTGCATGGCCTCTCTCCAGACCTGCTGGCTAGCTGCCTCCTCATAGCTAGAAGGCTCAGAGTCAAGGATGCTGGTAACCATCGCCATATAGCTACAAAACCTATCAGGTGGTCTACTCTCTCTGATCGGCCTCTTCGGCTCAGCAACAGATGTGGCATCTTTCAAGGTGTCCTGAAGCCACTTGGGCTTCCTCTTCCCTGAGCGCACTTCTCCCACCAGAGAATGAAACTCCTCCTCCTCATCATCATTAGGAGCCTGAAATCCTAACTGTCTGTCTGTTGTCCTCCTGCCTGCACCTGAACCTGTAGAAGCTGAGGTACCGTGTGAACTATCCATCAATGGACTCCCTAGTGAACTGCTCTCCATGCTGCCCGGAGCACCACCCCTCATGCTCGGCGAGCCACTGCTCACTGACGGACCTGACATCCTCATAGATGTACCTCCGGATCCTCCTGATCCCTGCCCAATGGATCCCTGCGACTGACTCAACTGCCGCTGAGGGTCTGGCTGATCCAGATACTCTAACTCCCGTGACCTCCTAAAGGCCCTGTCCTCATCGAACTTCACATCCTGTCTGACAACAACTCTCCTCTGTGCAGGAATGTAAATCCGAAAGGCCTTTGAGGTCTCACTGTAGCCCACAAAGATACCCTTCTCTGCGGTGGGCTCTAGTTTGGTCCTCTTCTCCTTGGGTATATAGGAGTATGTAATGCATCCAAAGATATGAAGATGACCAATATCAAGCTTCTTCCCAGAGAAACCCTCCTCTAGAGTCATGTGCCCCAAGGCACGATGCGGACTCCTGTTCTTCAAGTAAATAGTTGTGTTGCAGGCCTTTGCCAACAAGAACAATGGCAACCCCTGATCATGTAACATGGCTTTGGCAGCCCCTATGATGGATCTGTTATTCCTCTCCGCAACCCCATTCTGCTGGGAGTTGTAAGGAATAGTGAACTCCCTCCTAATGCCTACCTCTGCACAATAGTCAAAAAACTCTCCAAGGGTGTACTCTCCTCCATTGTCCGACCTCAAGGACTTGATCTTTCAACCTATCTGAGTCTCCACAAGAGCTCTGAACTCCTGAAACCTCTTGAAGACCTCACTCTTGGTCTTCAAAAAATAAATCCAGGTCCTCCTGGAGTGATCATCAATGAATAAAACATAGTACTCATATCCACTCAAGGAAACATGAGACATCCGACCGCTCACATCGGAATGAATCAAATCAAGTATCCCCGTCGCTCTGCTGTCACTGCTGGGAAAAGGGGATTTGGCAAATTTGCCCATCACACAACCTCTACAAGTATCAAAGTGATCAGTACTGGAATTTGGCACACATGTAGTGATCTCCCGCAATGTCCTCAAGGCTCCATGATACATATGTCCCATCCTGCAGTGCCAAATCTCACACAGCTCAGAACTGCTAGCTCTGCTGTCGGTACTACTGCTCAATGCCAAAAGGGGCTGGAATGCAAACTTGTACACCTTTGCATGGAGTACACCTATCACTCTAGCTGAATCAGCTGGAGTTCCCCTGGGATACATCAACACCTGTCCTTCCCTGAAGAGTACCTCATATCATCTGTCCTCCAAAGCTGAGACGGATATGAGGTTCTTCCTCATCCCTCGCACATAAAGAACCTCTGACACCTTCAAGGGAGGTTTGGACTCCCTATGAAATGTCACTGTCCCCACCCCGACTGCTCTAACAACTCTGTCATCACCGAGTACTACCTCAATATCAGTGCTACTCTCTGAAATCTTTGAGAAGTACTCATGGACTCCTGTCATATGACGTGAAGCCCCACTGTCCACATACCAGATACCTGAAGATGCTCCGCTAATCGAGGGAAAAGCATGCTCCCTCTGAACCTGTGTGGCAGGTGATCCTGCACTAGAGGACTCACACGTAGTGAATGCAAACTCTCTGTCAAAACGACCATCAAAGTCCTCAATCTCTGCTGAAGCTGCCACGTCCTGGTTCTTCCCCTTCTTATTCTTCTTCTCCGGACACACAACTACATAGTGTCCCATCTTTTGACAATTCCAACACTTCACCTTGGAATAGTCCTTTTGTGTGTTCCCCTGTTTACCTTTACCTTTGCCTTTTCCCCCACCACTGCTTGTGGAAGTCTGCTTCTTCCCTTTGCCTTTCTTGCCTCCTACCACCAGTGCTACATCCTCATCCTGCTCAACTGGCTTGGCTGCCCCAAGCTGACCTTTCCTGATCTCTGTCTGAATGCAATCATCCCAAAACCTCTCCCATGTGGGAAGGGTCTCACGTGCACAAACCCCATCAGCAAAGTTCAACCATGAACGAGGGAGGCCATTCACTGCAATCCGCACCAACTCAGTGGGTGGAATGGCCTCTCCAATCGCTGCCAACTCATCTCTCACATTAGTAATCTTTGTGAGATATCCAGTTGCACTATCATTACCCATCTTAATGTTCTTCAGTTTCTCCTTCAGGACCATCTTCCGGTTCTCATTGGTACTCTGGTAGAGATTGGAAAATGATGTCCACATCTCATGGGCATTGCTCTTTCCTCTCACATGAGGAATGCAATGGTCTTTGATTTCGTCTAGAATCAGTCTCTTACCCTTGTTGTTCTTTTTATTATAAGCTGTCAACTGAGTAGCATCAGTAGGCACAATAACAGGGTTCTGTGTGGTATGCACCATGATATCCCAGACTTGTGCCTCCTCAAAGATACTCTGCATTCTCTCATTCCGAACGCTGTAATTTATATGCCCATCCAGCCTATCCTCCACCCTCAATCCCAATGACATCCTGCTGTCCTAAAACTGAAAAATAACACTGCTGTAGTAGAGATAAAACTGTTGTTTATGAAAAAATCAGCTTGCTGGAATTTTCTGAGTGAAAAATCAACAACTGTAATTTTTCCTTTTGCTGTCCCAAACTGCCCTTCAGCACTCAAGCTCTGATACCATGTAGAAATTTCTGTTTTTCCACCCCGGTTTTCAGTTTCTCCTTATTTCTCCCATATAGTTACATGCCCTTTCACATAACCATACATTTAACAAGCTGAAAAAAATAAATTTGTTGAAAACACAAATTTTGGAAATTTTACAGAATGCTGGAAATTGCAGAAATAAAAATCAGCAGTGATAAACAGCCATTAAAACACATTTAAACACTGAGATTTTTGGTCAATGTGACCTTGGAAAAACCCCCTACAACTCTTGGGGAAAACCAGTTTGAGAGCTCTTCTTTATTTCTGAAAATTACCTTTTACAGTGAGAAATTTTCAGCAAAAAATCAGCAAACAAATTTACAACTTATCTCTTTTCCCATGCTTCACAGCAAACTGGAAATTGCAGCAAACAAAACAGCAATAAATGTTGTATGGTCTCCTCGATTTTCGTGCACACTTTCAGCATTAAATGCTGTTGTATGGCCCTCATTTTGCGTGTAGAAAAACCAGCAAACCGCTCCTCGATTTTTGTGCAAACCTCTCCTCAAAAATCGTGCCAAAATATGCCTTTCACTGTGTGCTGAATCAACTGTACAAATCTGCTCAATTGCTGCCTTGGAATGTGTGCCAAGCTGCTGTCTCCTTCTCCTCCCTGCTCAGAAATCTCTCTTGCTCTCTTGCTCTCCTTCTCCCAATCTGCTCATGGAAGAATTGAATCGAATGTGACCTTTTCCTCTTTTTCCTCCCTTAATATAACTCCAAATGACTTTTGGGTGACCCAAGTGACTTTTGGGTGATCTCTAAATCCAATGGATGAAATAGATTTAGATCAATGGTTGAGATTAAATGCTCATTTAAATATCACTTTTTGTTTTTTAATTCACCCCACTTTAATAAAGACCCACTTAGTCATTTATTTCCAAAGTCACTTTTTCTTTCTAATTTTTCATTGACTTTATGAAAGTCACTTTAAAATTAGACTTACAACTTTATCACTTAAAGTCACTTTTAAATTAGATTTAACTTTATAAAATTATAAAGTCACTTTAGGAGAAAAATTAAATTCTTTTGGACACTTTTCCCTAGGCCAAAGATCAAAGCTTAAGGGAACCACCTGTCCTTCGGTACCAAATTTCAACAGTTTGAGGCTTGATACTAGGCAATGCATAGCTCTGATTAAGCAGGAGAGAGAGATTGTGCAATTTGGAGGTCAGAAGTTGAGCTTGAGCACTTTGATTGCTCATTACACAGTCTTGGAGGGAAGGAACTACTCATTGTGCAGTACCAAGAGGTAGGGTTACAGCCTGAGGGTTGAGATTACACATTGCATAGTTCAGGAAGGCTAGATGAGGCTAAGTTTCTTGGTCGAGAAGTTTTCCAAATTTTACTAAGTGTGGGATTTATGTAGTTGACTTGAACAGTGAAAATACTTTATTGTGATCACACACTGATAACACGTTATGAATAAACAAAGATCACCTAGAACCCATGAACAAAATACTTCCCTTAGTGTGACAACTTTGCGACAACTTACGACAAGTGCGACACCACAAATACACTTTGCGACGACCGTGACGACACTTATGCGACAATGCTTAGAACTTTGGAAATGAGTGTGAAACATGTTTACATAGTAATATCAACTCATTTACCCAAATATTACCCCTCGAAACCACCAAAACAATGTTTTTGACAACGTTTGACACATGACATGCGAAAATATGACACTTTAATTTTCTTTTGAATGGGACCAAAACACATAGACAAAACACATATAATAAGACTTAATTGTTGTGATGACAATATGTAAGGTCAAAGTAGGCTTTGAAATTTGGGTTTAGGCTAGAATTATGGAGTGTTTTGTAGTAGTGACAACACTTGGTGACACACTGGTAGGATTCCAACTGCTCTGTCTATGTTGACTCTTTTGTGCTGGGTCTAGTTCTTTGGGGAGTATTGATTCATCATGAATATCACTTTTGTTTCCCCACTTACCCTATGAATAAACATAGTCCCCTCTATCCATTCTCAGTTGAACACAAACATAATATTAGCAATATCGCAATTTTTTGAATTAGGAAAGGGTAGTATAGTTTGCGAGCTTTAAATTTTTAGTATATTTTTTCATCTCTAATGTTTCTTCGCTGCCAATAGGCCTAGATAGTACCCCAACATAGCCACTACAAGAACAAAAACATTGCTCTTCTTCCAATGAGCCTGTACAGTACCTCGATGGAGTTGCTTGCTTCACCTCCTTGCATAGGAAGCCTTTCTGTTCTTTCTCCTTTATTTATATATTTAAATAAGACTGTGCATAGGCACATATTCATTTCATGGGTGGAAGAGGGATCCCAACTTATTAAGAGCAGAAGAGGTTGTTCCTTCAAAGAAGCATATAGAGACCTCTGATTTAGGTTTGCTCATTTATATTTTCCCATTTTCCTCTACTACTTGATTGGATAAGCATGAAAACGTTGAAACATAAAAAATCCAGTGTGGGCATGATGTTTCCAGAATAGACACAAGTATCATGGTTCAATCACAAAACTTTCTTTATGAAAGGATCATATTTTTTGTCAGAACATCATTGACCAAAAGATATAACCAAAAAAAAGGAGGATTGAAAGTTAGCCATATGTTGTAGTGTGAGAAGACTCTTTTCAACTCAACCACACATAAAGAAGGCAAGAAACACGTTCACACATGGTGCTTATTTGCATGAATGAAAACAAAACATAAGACCAAACAACAAAGAAATAATAAAACACACTATGTACATAGGGTAGGGCACAACCTTAGATAATTATTGAAACTATTGTTGTAAGTCTTGGCCATTAACAAGAAGCGAGTCAATATTCTTGTCTAAATACTAGAGACGATATGTGTGTTGGCCAAGCTTCTCATGCACTATGAATAGTTTGATCCACAAGAATTGGAACTTAGTATGTTTTCATTTTTCTTCGTGGGCTTTGTCCCACTACAAGACTAGGTCACCCACACTGAATTCATTTTTCCCTATATACTTCTTGTCAAACCCCCTCTTGATACAACTTTGATTAAGAGAAAAAGTATCTTTAGATTTCTATCTTTCTTCTTGCAGCTTGTGGAGGGTGTCTATCCTACTCGGAACCAATACACACAACTATCCCTGAGATTCTTTGGAAAGTTGAAGGGTAAGAAAATAGATGTTCGGGGGTAGGATGGCTTCTATTCTATACACTTGGAGGTAGGGGGATGTATTTCTATAAGGTTTAGGCATGAATCAGTCAACCCATAAGGCATTCACCAAAGCTGAGTGTTAGTTCCTTCGTTCAGATAAAATGGTCTTCTTAACGATATAGATAAGGTTGTTATCGGTAGACTCAGCAAGACCATTTCCCTGCGGATATTAATTAGCATAATTTTTCAATAAACTACCATTTTCTGATGCAAAACCATATAATCTTAAGGATGAAAATTCCATTGAATTGTAAAAAACAAGTGAAGTTGGAATGCCAAACCTGGAGATGATATTTTTCTTGAGGAAGTTGATGACTTCCTAATCATCCATTTGTTTGAGTGGAACTCCTTTTGTCCACCACATAAAGTAGTTTGTGGTAGTAATAATATAGTGGTGTTGCTTCAATGAGTGTGGAAAATTGTCACCGATGACATCTAAACCTCATTGTTGAAAAGGTTCTTCCATGGTGATAGGCTGCAACAAGGCAGCTGACTTCTTTCCTTAGTTGGTGCACTTCTGCCAGATCGGGCACTTGTGGGCATATTCATGAGCATATTTTAATAATGTGCATCAATAAAAAACAACTCGCATGAATTTCTTCATTGTAGTGTCACACACAAAGTGACCCCCAGTTGGTCTGTCGTGGAGTTCACGTAACGATTTCTCTGAATGATGTGATTCCAAGAATTTGAGAAATAATCCATTATGATGACTTTTGAAAATAACCCCATGCATTAAGTGGTAAGATAATTATTCCAATGTGAAAGGCATCTTCTTCCATATAGATAAGTGAGAGGAAAAAGTTGCATGCTAAATATATTGGTGTACATCAGCGTACCAAGGGTCTAAGATAGTACTCGGGGTGGCTCGCTCAACATTGTACATCTCAATTTCCTTCTCCCACCCAGATGGATCATATTTTGTGGCATTCACCACTTTTTTTGTTGTAGACATAGACCATGGCCCTTAATAATGTGAATTGGCTTGAATTCTAGATCATACTCTTATAAACTAGTCATCAAGTTCGCTTTTCCCTCACCCAACTCTTGTTGGATGAATAACAATCTCACCGTTGGGTGAGACACAAAGATAATGCAATGTTTTTTCAAAATATAGGGTCAGAAGTGCTTCACCACCTTATAGAATAAATACCCATGTTTATCAATTATGGGATATTTGAGTTCAGGTCCTTGTAGGCTAACACTTATAAAGGATATTGGCCACTCATTATTCTGATCATCTTTCTGTGTAAGCACGACAATAAGAGAAGAATTAGAAGAACAGGTGTAGAGGAGAAAATCCTTGTTGAAATATGGGTTGTATAATGCTGGTGCTTCTGTTATTTCTTACTTGATATGAGAGAATATGTTTTTTTTCCCTTTTATCCCACTTGTAAATTGCATCCTTCCTCACAATCTCTTGCATAGGTTTCACAATTTGAGCATAATCGAAGATGAACTTGCAGAGAAAGTTTATCTACCCTAGGTAGGACTACATAGATTTCTTGTTCATTGAGAATGGAATATGCATAATAACCATGACCCTTTTAGGGTCTACTTTAATCCCACTCTTTCCTATGATATGGGCCAAGAGGTTCCCCTCGAACACTGCAAAATGCTCTTCTTGGGATTAAGAGATATCCCATATTTTCGACATCACTCAAATATTTTATTTAAGTGGTGTACGGGGTCAAATATCCTTTTGGAAAACACTGTAACATCGCTAATATACATCACCACGCTCTCGACAATCAAATCGTGAAATGTGATGTCCATCGCACATTGAAAGGTTGCACCGACATTAACTAGCCTTAAAGGAATTCTTTTGAATGCGAAAGCGCCCAATTCATTCGAAATGTTGTTTTGAGTCTATCGGGCTCCGAGACCAGAACCTAGTTGTAGCTCAAAAAATATTCAAGTAAATAAAACATTTTGACCTTGGTAATGTTTGTAAAATTTGTTCCATTGACGATACATGGTAATTTTCTTTGTCCGAGGCACAGTTGATATTTTGGAAATCCACGAACAAGCATATTTCCTAAAATTCTTCCTTACTACGACTAGATTAGACATCCATGTTGAATTTCACACTTTGTAAATGATACGAGCATCCAAAAGTTTCCTCAACTCCTTTTTAATTAGGGGCTCAAACATCGAATGCACCTTCCACAGCTTCCGCTGAAAATGATTTTTCCCTTCCTTGATTGGATAACATGTTGGATTATCCGCATGTTATAAGTCTCGAGCTCATTGTACATGCACACAAAAAAATCTCAGCACTGCTTGAATAAGTGGAAAAAGGCTTTTCACTCTTGTATTGTGCAACAAGTACCAAGATTAACAAACTTTGGATATTTCTTTGTTCCAAGATTGATTTTCTCATGCGACAAAACTAAAATGTGGGTTTTGGAATTGATTGGCCCTCTAAAGTGATTTTTCAATTCATACACCTTTTCAATTGATACCACGCCCTTCATAATGGGGTTCTCTTTTCTCTTTTATGCTACATCTTTTAACGTTCTTTGGTTCTCGTCTTCATCAATTGTTGCATCTTTGAATACATCAACGTTCTCCATAAAATGTTGTGTATGTTGTTCATCATTAAAAACACATAACTTAGTGATATTATTAGGGAAGGATGGTTTACAAATAATTTTTATAGAGAAACCATCCCTAAGCGGTGTCAACCTAGCAACAGCATTTGCTAATGCATCTACAATTGCATTATGCGTCCTAGTAATAGATATAATATTAACAACTTGGAATTGATATATTAAACACCATACATCTTATTAATACCCTTTCAAATATGGCGACACACAGTGTATAATATTCCATATGTGACGTACGACGATATCATAGTCACCTACTACTTTAAGAACCCCAACTTTGAGGTCAATGGCCTTCTGTAAGCCCAAGATGAGTGCTTCATATTCCATAGTGTTGTTAGTGCACTCAAATTCCAAGTGGCTAGAGATCAGGTGTTTCCTCTGTCGTAGGTCAATTAAAACACAACCAACTCGAGATCCCTCCTGTGTCTTAGAACCGTCAAAATACAAAGTCCTATGATATTTCTTCACGTATCTGACTATATTGTAATCAAGTGCAATGGGCATGGCTGAAGTGTCTGGAGGTGTTAATTTATTTGATACTTCTAGAATGATAGACTTTCCTTTATCGTTGGTGGAAGTATTTTTTGCTGTAGCAGTATTTCCAGAATTATTCTGAGTGTTTTGGGCTGAGTTCACAGGTGGTGTGATATTCCTTAATTTGTTTTCATTCAATTTTAGCCTTGTCAAATCTTGTTCGGAAACCGACCATTGGCTTCTAAACTGATATCGACCATTCTTCTTTTGAGATAGGTCCTCACTCAGTGATGGTTCTTTGACAGTCTTCTTTTTAGTTGTGAATACACAACTAAAAACAATCATTGTATCTCAACACTCGCATTTTCTTCAGTGGTAATGGTTTCTTCCTTTTCTTCCACTGGCTTAGTCCAGTGCTCATATGAAATTATTGTATGAATTATATACACAACTGGATAATCCATGTTGTGATTCCATTGTGGGCATGTCTTCTCTGAGTGATATTCTTGATGAAAAGAATAATATTGGTCCATGCCCATGCTCTTGATATTCAAGCTTTGTGCATACTTAGTTGGTTGATTCCTATTGTTGTTGGAGTTGGAATCTCTTCTCAGAAAGTTGAATTTTGGGGGCTTGCTACTGACGGTGGTCTCGTTTGACATCTATTTTAACTCTGCCAGATCATTGGAAAAAGACTTGATTGTTTGGGTCAATTCTTCAAGATCAACGACTTATTTATCCTTGGCCCCACTTGAAGGCACTTGATACCTTTTTCTCATGTCTTTAGAGTGTTTTGATGGTTCTTCATCGATAATGAATCCAATTGTGAGAAATTCCTTTTCAACTGTTATTTCTTCTTCATCATTCTCAGCCAATGTTTCTTTCACAGTTCTCTTAATGAACTGTGTGATGCTTGTTGGTAAAGAAGAAGTGTAGTAATCAATCATGAAGGATTCACGAGGTTTTGTGTTTGCATGAATTTTTTTCAATATATGATTGAACCTCTGATTAAAATCTTTAACTTTCACATTCCTCTCCATCTTCAGATTTCCTAGTTATTTTAACAACATTGATGGGGTTTTGTCATCAACAAATGTTTCAAGAAATAAATTTTTAAACCCCCTCCATTTTTGGATTGAGTTTGGAGGAAGACTGTGGTATCATACAACTGCTCTATCATCTAAGGTAAATGGAAATATTATGGATGCAAGATCATATTAATGTACCTTTAACATTTGCAGGTGTAGGTAGAAGTTGTCCAAATGGGCTTCTGATTTGTTTTCTTTGTCAGGGTCATACTTCGTTAGCAACATTTCTACGTGTCTCAACATGTTGTGTAAAACACCTAATAGAGCAAGTGGGTCCTGAGGCATCCAATCTAAATCTTGGTCCACCATTTCTTCATCATTGTGCTTCTCCTCTTCTTCAAAATCTAAGGGGTCTTCCTTCTCCTCTTCATGAGTGCCTAACCAGTGGACAGTTTCGTCTATGAGTACAACACTATCTCCATCACTTCTATTTAAAGATGGAGGCTTCTCTAGTTTCTCTGTGTTAATTGTAGTCTATGCTAACTCTTCAAGGGTGGCGAGAACCAAATATTCAACTGTGGAGACCACTATCCCAGTCGGAGTGGTTTCATTCTTATTAAAAAAATAAGGAATATTTTTTACTCCAGGGATAAATCCAATAGCCTTGTCAAAGTGATGAGTTATAGGATAGATAGATCAGATATGCTTGTATTAGATTTCACAAGTTTGTCTAAGATCGGGCTAAGAAGATCCGCCAACTTCAGGAATATGAGTAGAGGAGGTGTTGGGAATATTTCTTCCTTGACCAAAAGAAGTAAGATTAGAGTGGGTGGAGTTATTATCCATGAAAATATAGTTTCCCTACTTCTAGCCCCATAAATTTTGACAGTGCTCGACGTGCCAACATTCAAATGGGTCTCTTGGATATGTGGTCCCAATTAGAAATCACACCATTTTGGATAGGTGCCCCATCTGGAATACAACCTGATTATTATTTTCTTAAAGGTTTTCCTTGGTTCTAGCTACTAGCATGAGAGAGGATCACATATGTGCCTTTGAAAAGTGAGTGTGCTTGGTGATTTTTTGGTTGTAGGTGTGTTAAAGTTCTTCTATTGTGGAGGGGAAACAAATTGAGCCTGTAAGAGAGAGGTAATAATAACACCCTAGAAGAGACACACACAAACATGAAGGATCTATCTAACATCCAACGAAATAGTCCACAAATACGTGATAGTCATTGCAACCATTACAACATATTCTCAATATGATGAGCACTAAAATAACTGAAATAGTTCAAATACTTTTGTCAAGTGACACATAAACATTCACAAAACAGCATTAAAAATATTAGTAATCCATGCATGAAGAATGTGTTGGCCATTAGGGTTCATATATTAAGTAAAATTCCCCAGACACATCTTGTTACAAGTCTATTTGGGCACATCGCTCTTGATGATCAGATCAGCGTAAACAGGTTTTATCAAACCCTAATTCAGTAGCTACATGCCCTGGACATGCCACCTCATTGAGTGCTTTCATCCATGAGAGTTTCATGACTTCAAGTGCTGCTGAAGTGCTTCCTTGGGTCACTAGCGCACCCCTAATTAGAGGTAAGTGCTCTACAAAGTAGGTATCCCCAAGGCTGCGTTGCAGAGAACCTAAGTCCACTCAAGCCTGCGCTAGGTGAGAATCGTCAAAATGTTCATTGGATCCTAAGTATATTCCTCCTTTCTAGAGCCTTCTAGAAGGAACCCCGTGCCTATCCTATCAAGATGAGCTTGAATTAAGATAGCCTTGGATCATCTAATCCTCTATCCTCTCATCCCTTTGAACATGAAAACTAATCAACCAATTATGGAAAACCATTCAATGCCATATTAATGACAAAACCACTTGCATTCATCTATAAATTGGCCTCCCATCATAGAGCCAAGGGGCTTGGATATTATAGAGAAATATTGTTGGTTTAGAGACTTGAAATCATTTTCAAAGTAATGTTATGCTGCTGGATTGATGTTGCTATTGGTGTGATGAGGGCTTGGACTAAGCTGTATGAGTGACACGAGATCGAACCACATTGGGTGTAACTTCTTCTTCTATCAATCAATAAATTTGTTTGTTCCTTTTCTAATACTTTTGTCTATATCTATGATGAACATATGTTCAAATGTTGTCGATTCCATTTGTTTACAATAAATAGATCATATGCTTTGAGTGTTGTCTTTCTCTATTTATGTTGGCAGGTACCAATTAAGCGCATTCAGTTTGAGAGGGAGCGACGGGAGAAACTTAAAGGAGATCAAAGGAAGTGAAGGATCACAAGTAGGTTCTTTTATCTTATCTGATTATTGTAGGAAAAGGTTAAACATATTTACTTCAGTTGTTCTAAGTGTACTACTTACTTAGGGAAGATATACTTATCTGTAGGTACAGATTCCATATAGCAAATTGGCGACCATACTAGGGAGCAACCATCATTCCTAGTAGTTATCCCTTGTCATAGCATCACCAATAGACTTTGCTTGAGTTCATTTACTTATATTCAGTCATTTTGAAGCTTGTATGGTCAAAATGTGTGCTTATTTGTGTGTTGATAGTGCTCTTTGGCATCAACACATTGTTTTTCTTGACACAGTGCACTGCAGAGAAGCCTTAGCCTAGAGACAGTGATCTGCAACGCACTGTCTCCCACTCAGGGCTATGTTGTCCCTGTTAAGCCAAAAACCCATCTTTTTTACTTGATTTTTTCCAAACTGTTTCACATATTGTTTGTTGAATGGTCAGTGTTTCTCTATCCCTGGAGTCCAAAATAGCATATCTTTTCCTTGCCCACTTTGGCTTTGTTTGTCCAATGTTTCTTTATGTTTTATTTATCATTGTCGAATCGACCCCAAATTTAGCTTACTTTGATTAGTCTTTACTTTTCTGAAAAAGAAACTATCGTAAAGTCTTCGTTTCTTGTGAAAAGCATTGATTGATCATTTTTCATTTATTTTCTTTATTTTCATCTAAATATTAAAGGAATGAAAATAAAAAAATGAATAATGCATTTAGAAGTTTGTGTATGCTTGTAGGAATGGTATAGGGAAAGTTGCATTAGATGTGTTCTATGCTCTTTGTTTAAATATTCTGATTGCTCTATAACTTTTAGTTATGGTTTTCATTGTTTAAATCAAATGAAAAGAATGTTTCCCAACTTAGTTGCATTCTACTAGTTTCAAAAACATCACGTGGTGAACCTGAAAGGAAAAATTTTAAACAAGATCAACTAAAATTTATCTCAATTAACCTAATGGAGCATTGTAACTTAACACATAACATTTAGATGTCTAGGCTAGAGTTGTGTTCTGGAATCGTTAAACATAGCAGTTGTCACTAACGGTCTGTGATACATTCCGAGTGCGATACCTCATTCCACGTACGTAATTATATCCTAGCTCGTCCACGTACTTTCGGGTATATCAGGCGGTGTTATAGTACGAAAAGTATAAGGGAATTCTCTTGCTGTGCGGTTTCACATTATACAGTGCTAACACAGATTGGGCCTCCACGTAATTTCAAGTATATTTTGGAGGACTACATTAGGTTTCTCCATCCATAGGTAACCGGGTCGACCACCTTGTGTACTATAATAGACCAAAAAATTTTTTGGGGAGATTACTTGCACGTATGTTAAGTCCTTGGCTACTCCGATGCGATATATTGTAGTTCAAAGTTACTTGGTAATCCTTTTTCCTAGATTACCCTCTTTTTGTTTATTTCTTTTTATAATAAAAATCAATCAGAAATCGTGGAACAAAATCAACATTTACCCCGTCGTTCACGTAGGACAACGAGTAAACCACGTTTACCACCTGAAGCTACACCTAGTAAGAAAAAGCGGTCTCATTTAACTGAGTCTAGTACATCACAAACTTCTAGTTCTTCATTTGATTTACGAGAGTCACATATACCAGTATGTACTTTGATTCTGGTTACTCCTACTATTACTTGTTTATATGCTACTGAAGTGGAACCTTTACAATTACCCGAGGACACTGAAAGTGAACTTAGTGAAACAGTAACTTAAGTTTTCCAAAAAGAAGTTGATCCTCAACCCAAAGTTGTTAAACAAGAAATTACTTCTGAACTTGAATTTGTTCAACCAGAAGTTGATCCTGAACCCATCATAGTTCAATAAGAATTTACTTATGAACTATAAGTTGCAGGAAATTCATCCTGAACCCGTTGTTCTTTTACCAAAACACTTGGATCTCAAAGTTGAACAACCAGAAGTTGCTCCCATACTGGAAGACGATCGACTAGTTTATCCTCAGACATATATAACTGTTGAGACTTCTTCTTTACTGCAAAGTCAAACACCAGAAATTTATTACGGACTTGACGATGAAATCATTCCACCTGGTTTGATTGATATTGAAGAGGAATTTGAAGAAGAAACTTCACCTAGAACTCCAACTCGTTTTGGCCTAGGGCTTTATCTTTATCCTTATTTTCCTCGGTTAACTTATATTTCTCCTCTTCATCTTGTTTACTTTCAAACTACCGTAGATTCATTAGGACATTTATTGGGTCATTTAACTATGGCTGAAACAACATCCCAGATGGTATCATCTGTTATAGTTGTGACAACATCTACTGTCGCTAATTCTTCGATGTTTACCACAACAATTGAGTCACATCTATATGGTGGTCCATCCATCCCACTTGGTTACCAATCATTATCTGGAACTCACTTCGATGTTTCTTCTAGTCCATGGTCTTCACCCATGTCATCCATAGGAATTTTACCTGATTTTTCACTTACAGATACTAAACAGTTTGATCCATCAAGTCAATGTCATGTTGGTCAATCTGGTTACCATCTAATGTATCCACTAAAAATTGGATTACCTCCATATGGAGAATAATATGCCCAACCTGCTTATTCTCCATACTTATTCTATAATGATTATTTGTTAATGACAACCTACAATGCCTATTCAACCAAGGCTTGTGTATTCATCACAACCAATACAACCTGTTTCATCCATACCTACAACGCCTATCATTATGACTTTACCACAGTCGCAAGCTTAGTTGATTGTATCTCAACCTTTGCAAGCTAGTCCTTCAACCACTTACCCTCAAGTTACAGGTCTACAAACTCAGTCTTCTTAGGCCATTTTACAACCATTTGTGTCTGGAGTCTAACATCCTCAGGCCAGTTTACAATTAAATAGGATGACTCAAACTTATACTGGGCCAATTTATCCACAACCTGGTAAAACTTATATTGGTGGGAAAAAACCGTTGTATCAACAACCATGGCAACCACAATATGAAAAACAACAATTCCAACATTACCAAACTTATCCTGGACTTGGTCAATAAGCCTATGTTGGGTTTGGTCAACAACAAGCTTACCCAGGTTCTAGTCAACAAGCCTATGCTAGTTTTGGTCAACAACAAATTTATCCTGGTTCCCAACAACAACCTTATACTAGATATGCTCAACAAACCTACCCCTATCAGGGTTACCAACAACAGATTCCTTATGCTGGTATGCAAAGGTGTATTGCCCAGGAAATTCCATCTTACCCTGGTTATGCTCAACCCGACCTAAACCAACAATTGCCTTTGTTGCAACACTTGAATTATCGGATTTAAATCGGCTTACCAATGATCCCATTCTTTATTCACCTTGGTGGCCGGTGATTCCACACAAATTTCCTTATGATATTTGTAAGTTCAATGGAAACCTTGGAGAATATCTGCCCAATCACGTTATGAATTTTCATTTATGGTGTTCATCCAACTCCCTAAATGATGATTCAGTAATACTACGTCTTTTCTAGTGAATGCTCACTGGTCCAGCTACAAAGTGGTATATTGAATTACCACGAGCTTCATTTGACAACTTCATAGCCTTAGCCACTACATTTTTAACCCACTTCCAATTACCCATCAGATATCAAATTGGAACGGAACTGTTGACCAACTTTAAAAAGACCACTGCTACTCACATTTATGATCATATTCATGAGTGGCATTGTCTTCGTCGAATGGACAAAACTTTTGTTCCTGGTCATCTTTTAGCTGAGTGGTTTCTTAAATCCTTGTTTCCATATATTACCAAGGATGTCGCTAAAGGAGGAGTTATTACTGAAGAGAAAGTAATTGCTTGTTCCCAATACTTAGACTTGATTTACACCTAGTCTGTCACACGCTATGATAAGATTCCAAATTCCCCTAGACCAGCTTTTACTGTTCCACCACATCCATCCAGTAAGGACTCTCATGCCAGTGATGGTGTGATAAGCTATTCAAGCACTCAAACATCAAGTAGACCATCTAGTCAAACAGTTTCTATTTCAAATGAAACCTCTAATACACTTGATAATAAACTTTCTTCCGAAATAAATGTCATGTCATCTAACAAAGGTAAAAATGAAAAGCAACCTGGAAGCAAGAAAAAAGGGAAAACCAAAAAGAAACAAAATTCTCCCCCTCAAGAGAAATCATCTGATTCCTCTTCTCTGGCTAGGAAACCTTGTTACACATGTTTAATTTGTAATGAGGACCAATTTATGCGAGATTGTCCTCGCTGCTTTGAAGTCTCAAAAATTCCTAAGACTTCTAGTACATCCGCTGTGTTGACAGACGCTTTTCCAAACCCAGAGACTCATTTGGTTGCTACAGATCACGCTTCCACTTCATAAGTGCTTATTCTATCCGCCACTAAACCTAAGACTGATGTTTTGGTGACTACACGAGATAAATATTACATTAATCCACCGTCATCGTCGAATAACCAGGCTATAGGTCAAACCAATAATTTGACTTCAAATTCATCTAACTCCATTCCACCACCCATTGCACCAGAGTTAACAATAATTCCACCTAAGGGAGTTGTTCATAAATCTATATTCAACCTTGGAGCTTGAGTAGCGCAAAATTATAACATAGTAGAATATTTGGCTCAGTCACCTTCTGTTATGTCGATGCTTGAGGTTCTTTAAAAATTTTCCTCTGAAAAGCATGCTTTATTGTCATCAATTAGTGGAATTGATCCAACGAATTGCAATCTCGTAGTTTTTAACCATGTGGGTTATATGCCACAATTACTAGCACAATTAGCATTCTTGATCCAGGTAAATGCTTTGAACCACCTCATTCACCAAACCACTGTTGACAAAGGTGCATCTACTTGTATAATGAAATGAATTGTTGGAAGACAATTGGCTCACTGCCTTTGTCATGATCACCTATGACGTTAAAATATTTTTACAGTCGCACTTATACACCTCGTGGAATTTTAAGTAACCTATAGATACAACTAGGGGGAAAATGTAACTATTAAAGTTGAGGTCGTTGACGAACCCCTTGACTACAATATTTTACTAGGAAGACTGTGGGTTTATGCTATGGCTGCTGTGGTTTCTAAATAATTTCGTATGATCGTTTTCCTTCATAAAGGCATAGTAATTCATCAACTCACCTTATTCATCTCTAGTTCACAGGCAATTGGAAGCGTTCCATTAGTTCACGGACCTCTATCTCTTCAGAACATTGGAGTAAGTCTTTTCAAAGATTCTTCCCTAATGGACACCTTTTAACTACCTTCACCATCACAAACGGTGGAAGTTTCAAAAGTTGAGACCTGTAACATGATATCTTCCATTTCATCTAACTCATGGAAGATTTCCAATAATTTTGAAGTTGATATGCATAATGAAACCATGCCTCTAAGCCCAATTGAGCTCGCATAACATTCAATCTTTTTGGGGTGCGCAAAAAATCCAAATCCATCATCACCGATTGTATGGGTTGATTGTTCGTTAGAATATGGTAATTCCTCTGATCCTTTTTCACGTACATTTTCTACTGATGAAGGAATCATCCAATCAATGATGACAAAAGAAGAACCATGGGCATATTATCATCACTGATCTCATCTTCCAGATCACATATAAGATATTCCAAATGAACTAAATCACCCTTCAATCATTGATTTCCTTTCGAATTCTGTATTTATAGACACAGTCGATTCTAAACGAAACTTATTGAATATCGAAGAAACCATTTCTATCGATATTTCGACCAAACCTGGAATTGTAGAAAACATCCATGTTGGTAAATCTTGTTCTCCATTGGAATATGAAACTTACCGTGCTCTTTTTCGTGAATTCCACGATATATTTTCTTCGTCATATGAGGAAATGCCAAGTATTGATTCTAGTATAGTTGAACACAAGATTAAAATGTATCCTGATGTCAAGCCGGTACGAAAACGCCTCCATCCTGTTCATTCAAAGAAGGTTACTGCCATAAAAGTAGAAGTTGAAAAAAAATTTCATGCTGGTTTCATATACCCTATTCGTCTTACCAATTGGGTTTCCAATATTGTTCCTGTCAAAATAAGGAACAATACAAGTGTGTGTTGATTATAGGGATGTTAGTCATGCTTATCAAAAAGACAATTATCCCACTCCCTTTATTGACCAGATAATTGATGAATGTGCCGGATGTGAAATATTTTCATTTATGGATGGCTTTTTCGGCTATAATCAGATCAATATCTGCCTAGAGGACCAATCTAAAACTACTTTTATTTGTCCCTAGGGAAAATTCACATATAGGAAACTCCATTTTGATTTGAAGAACGTTGGGGAAACTTTTCAGAGGGCAATGAGTTATTCCTTCCACGACATCAAACACATCATTCAACCCTATCTAGATGACTTACCTGCTCATTCACGGAAACATGCTGATCACGCGCAACATTTGAGAGCCATCTTTTTACGGTGCCGACACTACAAAATTCGACTCAATCCACATAAATGTGTCTTTTTTGTTGGTTTTGGTCGTTTGCTTGGTTTCATAGTGTACAAAGAAGGAATTCGACTCAATCCCTTGAAGGTTAAGGAAATTATTGATTTGCCTGCACCTTCCAATTTACTTCAGTTACAGAGACTCCAAGGGAAGGCTAACTTTCTAAGGAGATTCATTCCCAACTATGTCGAAATGGCTAAAGGATTCACTTGTCTTTCGAAAAAGGGAATTCCCTTCCATTGGGACCAAGTTGTGCAAGCTTCCTTTGATGCCCTCAAAGGTACCCTAATCCGAGCATCATTAATCTATTCCCCTAATTACTAGAACGACTATTTCTTGTATGTCGCCACTACAAGTACAACCATTGCTATGGTTTTAGTCCAAGAAGAAGATGGGATTGAACATCCGATCTATTATTTGAGTCGTAATCTCAATGATATGGAAGTTAAGTATTCTTACATTCAGAAGCTAGCTTTGGCTTCCATTCAAGCTGTACAGAAATTTCGCCAATTATATCCTGTTCCCAAAGACCATTATCAACCCTATGACATACATATTTCGACATTATTTATGATTGCAACCATATGACATACATATTTTCACGTCAATTGATGGGGGGAAATATTCAAAATGGATCTTCATTTTGCAGGAATTTGATTTGGAATTCATCAAATCCAAGTCAAAGAAATCTCTAGTTTTTGTTGAGCTTCTTTGCAACCTTCCCTCTACCACCATCGACTCAACAATTTAACCATAAATTATGAATGAGTATTTGTTTTTGATCTTGTCATATCTTAAGTTATGGTATGTTCTATGCTTATAACAGTTTACTTATTTTTCTTATTATATTCCACCGATTAGCAATCACATGTACATAAAGTAAAGTGCAGATAGAACATTAAACGATCGACAGAAAACAAACCAAGACAAGAGACACAAGATGTGGCGGCTAGCCAGGGACAAACCCCACAATGTGTGGGAAAACCCTTTGATCAAATCTTCTTTTATTGTCAATAATTGAACAGAGAGAAATAATACAATAAATCTGATTCATATCAGCAGTAGCAAACCCTATATCAGTAGCATCAACATTAGCGGTTTCATTATCAAACTAGGGCAGACCATATCTCACAAACCGACAGTCGGATTGACTTCATTCCACCACCAAAAGTTTTGACTTCTAGAGGAGGTTCAGATGAACCTACAATGTAGTTCAGATGAGGAGATCTTCTAGGCCACACAAGTCAATCTTTACTTCTGCAGTTGCATCTTTAGTTTCAGCAGTTTCCGGCTTCAAACTAGGGCAGTCGATATCTTGCAAACCGTTCGTCGGATTGACTTCATTCCACCATCAAAATTTGAGGTTTTCAGAGGAGGTTTAGATGAAACTATAGTGCAATTCAGATGAGGAGATCTTCTAGGCCACGCAAGTCAATCTTTACTTCTGCAGTTGCAGCTTCAGTTTCAATAGCTTTCGGCTTCAAACTAGGGCAGTCGATATCTTGCAAACCGTTTGTCGGATTGACTTCATTCCACCACCAAAAGTTGAGGCTTTCAGAGGAGGTTCAGATGAACCTACAACACAGTTCAGATGAGGAGACCTTCTAGGCCACGCAAGCCAATATTTACTTCTACAGTTGCAGCTTCAGTTTCAACAGCTTTCGGCTTCACATGTGTGAGAGAGAGAGACCCATTTCAGCGCAGTAGAGAAGAGACTCATATCTGCGTAGTAGAGAGAGAGAGATGTGATGAGATGAGTGAGTCCAAATGAGGAAAAGTCCTCTTATATTTATGCACAACGTTGGTGGGTGAATAGATGGGACTGTTGGGCTTCTGAGCCTACATGAGTTTTCGGTCGGCTTGATAATAATTCCATAATCAAAATAAATTCATATCTCCAAGAATACTTATCGGAATTGGATGATGTTTATATCAATCCTACACCTCTCGACGAGAGGAATATAATAAAAATATTATTAGCCATGAATAAGATGACCCACATGAAGTTTTTCCCTGGTTTCCAATTTTAACATCATCTAACCCTTGGTATGGAGATATACTAATTTATCTCCAAACCCAAAATTTCTAGTCCGATACCTCTCGCTTGCAACAATGACATATTTGATATCAAGCCAAAGATTATCTAATCATTGGCGACACCCTTTACCATCACAATATCGATACGATTTGATGTAGGTGCCTCACACATGAGGAAACCGAGAAAGTTCTAAATGATTTCCATTCTAGTGCTTGTGGTGGACATTTATTTGGTTATGCTACCACACAGAAGATTCTCCATGCTAGTTACTTATGGCTTACCATATTTAATGATTGCATTACTACTATCAGGAGTTGTCATGCATGCCATATGTTTTACTGTAAAACTCGATTACTACCTGCACCACTACATCCTGACGTTGCTTTTCGACCATTTGCAAAATGGGGCATTGATTTCATGACATGTAACCCTCACTCGACCAGGGGGCATGGCTATCTTATTGTTTCCGTTGACTATTTTATTAAATGGGCCAAGGCGATGCCTACATTTAAAAATAGTGGTGAGACAGCTGGACTTTTTTTCTTCAACCATGTGGTTGCATGATTTGGTGTACCAGAATCTGTAGTTACAGATAATGGTTTTCATTTTTTGCAATCACATGATGACTAAATTTACTGCTAAGTTAGGACTCTCACATCATAGTTCTACTCCTTGTTATCCACATGCTAATGGAAAAGTTGAAGCCATCAACAAAGTCCTTAAGAGAATGATTCAATGAATGATAAGAGTTCACAAACGAAACTGGCATTTGATCCTGTACTCACCTTTGTGGGCTTACAGAACCTCGGTAAGAAACACAACTAGATTCACACCATTCCAATTGGTGTATCGTCTTGAGTTAATCTTGCCAATACAATGTGAGATTTCATCACTAAAACTCGTAATTTGACTTGTTACCTGACACTTCTGATGAGGAAGCACATTTCTTAGAACTCATCCATCTAGATGAAACACATCATGTAGCTGCATTGATAAGCACAACACATAAGAAATGAATTAAGGTGCAATATGACCGCAATGTCAAGCCTCGCATATTCTCAGAAGGAGATGTGGTCTTGCTTTATGATTAGGAAGCCGATAAATCATGAACAGGAAAATTTGAACCACTATGGATGCGCCCCTACATTTTCAAATGTATTTTGGCAAAAGGCACTTACGAGTTGGTTGATTATGATGGAATTCCATTGTTGCAGCCCTGAAACAGGTTGTATCTTAAACGCTACTATGCCTAATTGTGCATAATAAAAACACTGTATATATGCCTTGATTGTGTGTGTGTGTGTCACAGTGTGACTTTTAGATTTTTTATGTGGTTAGTAATCCGCTTTGCATTTGTTGCAGATGTCAGAATCTTTGGAACCATTTGTTGGTTATGCTAATGGTGCTAGTCATATCACGCATAACCTATCCTCTATAGCATGGGCCATATTCGCTCCAAGTGGCGAGTTAGTGAGTTTTCAAGGTATTTGTATCAGTCATTCTACAAACAATATCGCTAATTATATCACATTTATTGGACTCTTCTCTGATGCCATTTCACTTGGCATTCACCGAATCATCATTAGGCTACACTTGCAACTTGTTGTACAACAATTTATGAATGTTTATACCATCTGAAATCCAAATATTCATCGTATATTCCTTAGAGTTCATCTCTTGGAAAGACATTTTGATTACATTCAATATCAACACATTTCCAGAAACTTTAACACATTGAATGATTCTTTAGCGAATTACGTGTTAAACAGACATTTAGGACATATGTAAACAGTAAATTTTCAATTCACTTCAACAATTTAATAGGATTACACATAACCATACAAAAACACTGAAAGTAAAATAGATGGATGTTCAAAGTTTTTACAAAACTTTATGTCCAAGGCATGTTGGTCATCTGACTGCAAAACCTCAAAATACATATAGTAAATCATCCTAAGTAGATCTAATGATGCTCATGATAATGGGTCACTGCCTGAGATATCATGTGCAATAGCCTCATCCAACGACTAGGTACACCAATAGTATGGCGTTGTAGTCTCATTGGTAACTCCTCGATCTGAACATCTGGTATACCGAGGGTTAACCCCTCTATATGATGTTGCAACTTTTTCAGTGTCTTGATCAAATCTAAATCCTGAAGAATTTCTCTTCCAACATTTCTCCTCGGTGGTTCACCCGCCTCTCGTTGATGACCCATCAGTCGAACAGTGCCAACATTTGTATACATGAGAACATTTTTAGTTTAGTCTTGGAAACATCAAAAAACACAAAAACATGTGAAAACTCAAGAAATGAAAAATACATGGTCAAAACAATTTACCTATAGCACCTCATTGAGCACCCACTGGTAATCTCAAATCTGGATCTCTACGGAAATCCATCCCTGCATATGGATTCTCCTCTATGAAAATATGTTGTCAATGGAGTCAACTGAAGAATGCGGTTGAAAATAAGATTGATGATTGACTGGCATGTCTAACCATCAACTCTACCCATCTTTGCATCCATGGATCTCTAGGACTAGCTAAACTCAGTGTCACATGCTGAGGTTGCGTCAATGGAATTCTCTCCAAAGCAAAAGCGATCAAGATCGATCCATAGTTGAAATGTTTCATCTTACTGTTTTTTACTTTAATTAGCTGCTCTTTTAACAAAGAAAGTACTGCCTCACACTAGTTGAAGATAGTTGTCTCGAGACACTCGAGCACATACTGCATGTATGTTCTATTCACGGCATGAAGTGTCATGCTACCCACCAATTTTTTGATAGTAAAGAGAATTGTTCGCAAGGGCATATCACGAACATCCTTGATGTTTATATTTCCATCTTTGCTAGTCTGTGTACCTGGCCAATAGAATTTTCGAATGTAGTCCCTCATTGATTCACCCCACGGGCGGAACCTGAAAGAGAAATAGGGGCACCACGTCTTGACAATCCTGTGAGAAGGTAAATATCATCGATCAATATAGGCAGCACTTTGCCCCCTATGTGGAAAACCTGTTTCGCTGGATCCCATGAATGAACCAAGAACTGCAATAGTTCTAATGGTTGCCTCATCTCGGAAAACCTTAAATATTTGAGTAACCCACAATCTCTGAGGGCCTCAGCAGAACTAGGATCATGTATGGCAACCATATTATTCTCTTCATGTTCTCTTTCATTCCATGTGATAGCCATTTCGATCTAATCAAAGTCTGAAATCACACCAAATGCTTAGTTAGGATCCATTTCATGCAAAAAACTGAAGAGATTTTTGGTAGAAATGATGAATCAAATTGATAAATTGTGCCCAATGCACCCCTGATCTTTAGACAGTGCGATGCAAATCAATTTCCCTTTTGTTTGACTACTCTACAATGCAGTTTTCGATGCATAAGGGTGCGTTGATCCTAGGGCATGATATATTTACCTTAGGGACTCCAAAAACCAAATTATTTTTCCTGAAATTGAAAAAGAATGATCTTAAATGAAAGAGAAGAGGTAGATCTCCTACCTGGTTGAGACGACACGAAGAATGATCCACAGAATTGCCCACAATCAACTGTTGAAGTTTGAGGTAAAAGACCGGTTCAAAGCACAAAACTGAATTGTAAATGTCAAATGGTAAAAATGACTTGGTAAATTATTGTTTTATGGTTATTTCATGTTCATTAAATGAATAAAATATAGTTTTCACCTATTTTTACCAATGAAACATGTATGTTTAATTTGTTTGGTGGTTCTTTGAGCAAGTTTAGAGTTGACATAGTGAATTTGACGTGCATGATGTTAAAATGCACTTTTGACCACATAGCATACTTTTATCTCTTTTTCTCTCTCTGTTAAACATCAAAAAAGGAAACCCCCTAGAGTCCTCTTTCAGCTCTTTTCATCTCTCAAAATATGAAAAGATTGTCGAGCACTTGTTCTTTTTAGCTTGTAAACGGATTGGAAACAACATCTACTAAGTATAAGCTTAACCCTTTTTCGGACTGAGATAGATTACTTACGAAAAAAGAATACGTTGATCAAACATGCTCAATAGGTTCTCTCTTGTATTATTTTATGCTTTTTTGGACGAGAGACAAATGTACGAAAAAGAACTTGTGGAGTTTTCTTTTTGTCCCTTTTTAAACTCTCTAAACATGAAAGGGACAGAGTTCTGATTGTCATTGAACTTGTTAAAGCATCAAATTGCAACAAACTTGTCCATCATGACAAGACCGAGTTTTACCTTATCTAGACTCATTAAAACATCAAATAGTGATGGATTCACCTAAAGAGTAGAATTATATATCAAGCATATGTTATGCTCCTCAAGCTTTTTAAAAAATAAAGAGGTCGTAGTCAGCATTGACTAGGGAAAATGAGAAAAGGGATAAATCACTTTATTGTAGAAAGTCGCTCTTGAACATGACACTTCCACTTCATCTCTGTGACTATTTGGGTTGGGTTATCTTCTTGATGGTTATCATACCTATGGTCTATCACAACATCCATCACTTTGGTTCTGTGTCAACGCTTCCAATTCATTCAGTGTCGCCGACATGTTCAAGAGAAGTCACTCAGTAAACTTCATCCTTTGCAATACTCTTAAACCTTCATTTTCATGACTGCCATTCCTGAACATTGTGGCATCAATGACATTCTGTCTTCAAAATCATCGCACTCGTTTTGTGTAATTTATGGGGGATACATAAAGGCCCTCCTGTTACGAGTCGATTCTTGTCGACATCAGCGCATTATCCAAGAGGTTCACTTAGAAACACCCTTCCAGTACCTTGAGTCTTGCATACATCAATGACAAGTTTCTCACTTCCGGTGACAGGTTGAAATCACAAGCCTTCGACCGAAATACTTTATATGGTGTTCGACATCAAAACATCTATTCATACCATGCAAAATGTACTATAGTACCTTGAGAATCATTATCATTATTGGTGATTTATCTCGCGTCTATTAACAACTTACATCATTAGTTGGTAATCAGATAGTGTCTTCCCATGTTTGACTTCAGATCAAATTTTCACATAGTTAGACTCGTACTTGAATGAATGATTGGATGAGATAGAGGACCCCGAATCTAGTTTCCTCCATCCGGGCTGCGATTTTAGGAGAGTACTAAATCATATGTACTATGGCTTTACACAGTTGGTCATATTATCAGGGGTCTATATCTGTAGACAACTATATGATTTATGTACATGTAATGAAAAGTTTATATGTTGAGCATGGGTATGCCTTATCTCAGAAATTCATGAAAAATTCAAAGATATCATGATATTATGTATTGTAATTGATGCGGGTCACCGTCTACTTTAGGTTCTCCTCATCACATCACAAAGAATATCACTCAACATTATCATTTTTGACTTCATGCTTTAGGGGGAAGCTGTTATAGGTCTATTTGTGCACATCACTCCCGACGATCAGATCATTGTAAACAGGGTCTATCAAACCCTAATTCAGTTGCTACATGCCCTATACATGCCACTTCATTGAGTTCTTTCATCCATGAGAGTTTCCTGACTTCAAACCCTGTTGAAGTGCTTCCTTGGGTCAACAGCGCACCCCTAGTCAGGGGTAAGTGATCTGCAAAGTAGGTAGCCCCATTCAAGGCTGCATTGCAGAGCACCTAAGCCCACTCAAGCATGCACTAGGTAAGAATCCTCAAAATATTCATTCGATCCTAAGTATATTCCTCCTTTTTAGATCCTTCTAGAAGGAACCCAACTCCTATCCTATCAAGATCAACTTGAATCAGGATAGCCTTGGATCATCTAATCCTCAATCCTCTCATCCCTTTGAACACGGAAAATAATCATCCAATTATGGGAAAAAACCATTCAATGCCATATTAATGACAAAACCACTTTCATTCATCTATAAATTGGTGTCCCATCATAGAGCCAAGGGGCTTGGATATTATAGAGAAATATTGTTGGTTTGGAGACTTGAAATGATTGTCAAAGTAATGTTATGTTGCTGGATTGATGTTTCTATTGGTGCGATGAGGGCTTGGACTAAGCTAGATGAGTGACATGAGATCGAACCACATTGGATGTAACTTATCCTTCTATCAAACAATAAATTTGTTTTTTCCTTTTCCAATACTTTTGTCTATATCTATGATGAATGCATGTTCAAATGTTGTCGATTCCATTTGTTTACAATAAATAGATCATATGCATTGATTATTGTTGTCCTTTGTTTATGTTGGTAGGTACCAATTGAGCAAATTCATTTTGAGTGGGAGCGACGGGAGCAATCAAAGGAGATCAAAGGAAGTGAAGGATCACAAGTAGGTTCTTTTATCTTATATGTTTATTGTAGGAAAAGGTTAAACATATTTACTTCAGTTGTTCTAAGCATAACTACCCACTTAGGGAATATATACTTATCCATAGGTATAAATTCTGTATAACACATGTAAACAATGAACACCAATAGCTACAATAGTTGATCACTGGGGAAACTACTTGCTCCCTAAAAGAACTAGCTTGTCTCTTTGATTCCTTGTGGGAGGAGCCAAGGTGAAAAAATCCTTTGCTTTTACAATGACTGTGTATATATAACCTATGGGGTGATCTTTCACTTCCATTGTGACTCTTGGAATACCCTCATGGTTGTTTAACTTCTCCATGACTTGTTTACTTTACATGTCTCTTCAAATTATGTACATGTCCTTTGGACTTCCACTTTACAATACATTTTGAATAAAAATTTACATAATCCACATAATGATGTGGAATATGATGACTGATGACATGACTTGACACTACTGACATAGAATGCATGATGACATGGAAATTTCAAGCCATTATTTGTTGTTTCTTGTTGAATGTCTTCTTGAGAACGACCTCTTTCCACCTTTATATGGCTCTAGTGATGTGGAGCCTTCAATGTTTTCAGGTCTTCAGCTCTGGTCGCAAACCAAGGTCCCTTTGCTTTCTTCTCATTGATCAAATTGTATCTTTAGTTGCAGAGGTATGTCCTAGCACTTTCTCCTTCTCCATCTCCTTATTCATCATCTTGTCATAGCATGACAAAGTACTTGCATCTACAATTCACTCATGAAAAGACGACATCAATCTGAAAAACCCCTAGTCTAAGATGCTACATGATGATCCACTTGATGAGCTAAAAATGGATGGAAGGCTGAGGGAGAGGCTCAGTGACTGCAAAATTTCATAGCTCAGGAAGTCAAGGGTCACTCTTGAGCCTTGATACTATGAATTCATAGTTTAGGTTGGATTGTGCAAGAAGATTTCATAGTTGGTGAGCTTAGGGAGCTGGGCTGAGGGCTTGAGCACTAATTTTTCAATGTGTAGTTATGTAAGGAAAATGAGGCTAGGTGATTGTGAAATTGTGCAGTTTAGGAACTCAAGGTTGAGACCTTATCCTTGAAACTACACGATGCACAATTCTCACTAGGACGGAGAGAGAGATTGCACAATTTTGGAGGTCATAGGCTGAGGTTGAGCACTGTGATTGCACAGTGTGTAGTCCTGGAGGGAAGGAACTATGCATTGTGTAGTGCCAATAGGGATGATTGCATCTTGAGGACTAAAACTGAACAATGCATAGTTTAGGAAGGATGGATGAGGCGAGGTTTTTGGGTTGGGAGTTTTTCCAAATCTGACTAAGTGTGGGATCTGTGTAGTTGATGTGAACAGTGACAAGACTTGATGTGATCAAACACTTAGAACACTTTACCACACAACATAGATTACCTAGAACACATGAACAACATACTTTCGTCAGTGTGACAACTTTGTGACAACTTACGAGAAGTGCGACAACAAAGATACACTTTGTGATAATCATGACAACACTTGTGCGATAGTTCTTAGAACTTTGGAAATGCATGTGAAACATGTTTACATCGTAAGAACAACTCATTTACATAAATGTTACCCATCAAAACCACCATAACTATATTTTGTACAACGTGCAACACTTGACATGTGAAAAGACGACATTTTGATTTTCATGTGAATGGGACCAAAACACTTAGACAAAACACATGCAATAAGCCTAAATGCTTGCGACAAAAGTATGTAAAGTCAAAGTAGGCTCTGAAATTATTTTGTAGAACAAAATTTTGGAGGGTGTTGTAGTAGTGACAACACAACCATAAGGGTTATCATTCCAAAACCTTGGGATCTGAAACATTTTGTGGTGGCCTATATCATTATAATGATAATGAGTGCATAAGGGGTCAACCTTTATGACTACAATCTAGTCCTAATAATTTCATAACATGTATAGGGAGCATTGTTTTACTATAACAAGCGTTACATAATGTTAACATTAGAAAATCATACACATGTTGGCACAACCTAGAAGACATTAAAAGGTATTCAACAAAATGTACAGGTGAAAAATTTCCAGTTGAATACATCATGAAGTTAAAAAAATCAAATTTATCCTAAGGTCCAAAGTTTATAAAGAAAAAAAAATTGAGATCACGTGGATATTTCTTCGATAAACACATGCACAAAATATCCTTCGAAAGTCACGTGGTTTCAGAAAAGGTTGAGTCAGTGATTCCAGACCACTCTACACACTTGGGGTCGATTCTCTAACATCATCTCAGTCTAGTACAATCAAATTCGAGTTGCCTTGAATATACGCAACCCTCAATGGAATCATCTTGTCCTACTCATGTCTCATTATCATGCATGGACCAAGAGGGGGAAGATGGATTCAAAATTTATATATAAAGAGACCATGGGAGAGCCAAAAATATGAGACATTGTTATGTTGGCCAAATTGCTATTCGAGCAAACCACCATTCCATTGTCGAAGCCAAAGAAGAGAAGAGCACTAGCATGTTGGCCATATTGCTTCTAAGTAATCCATCATCCTAGTGAGAAAAAATGAATCCACCATTGGAGAGTCTTCATACTTCTTTGGGAGAGCAGAGAAACTTATAAAGAGATTGAGGAAAAGAAACCCCCTTTCAGAGAATTTTTTAGCATTGTAGCTCAAATAATTCTGTTCAAGTGTCTAAGATTCATCTAATGTATTCAACCTCTACTACCAACAGACAATAAAGGGAGATTTTTCCATATTTTCCTCTTTTTTTAGTTTATGTTTATGTATGCATTATTTTCACTATTTATAATGTTGTGTTTATTTAAGCTTGTACACTAACATCACCAATTATTCTTGTGATCCTTTGCAGGGAACAATCAATTACTAAGGAGGTTTTGTTTGGTACACCATTTCCATAAACACACTACCACAGGAATGACGACCATACATTTGTCTTTTCATTAATCTAAATATTGTTTTTTCAAGACCTTATCTATGAACAACCATCCTTCAAGTTGCTCAAAACCTCTCTAGAATTTTTATAGACCTCAAGGACCTGTTCTGAGCCTGCATAAGTGAAAATTTTATTGTTCTTTCTCTCCCGTGAAGATTTTTCTCTGGTAGACGCATGTACATCTATGTGCAACTAAACTCACATGGTCACTAGAAAGAAAAAATGAGCCTTTTATTTTTCTCCTTTCTTAGGTGATTGGTAGAATTGATTGAATCTCCTTCACCTCTACGTTCTCTATTTTTTGTTTAATACCCCTTGTTGCTTTACTAACCTCAATTTCCGAAGAAATTAGAGTATTTTTCATTTTCAATACACACGTAAATTAAATTCCACATATGTTTTTCAAACTATTTTGCTAAAATTTTCTGCAAATCAGATAGCTTAATTAGTAAAGAAGCAAGTGGACCATCATCCACAATATTACTACTAACCAAATACGATTTAATTCATCATTTTTTGGGACTAGGACCAAATGTTATTAGAGAAAGTAAGTAATATTTACCTCCCTTGTGTCTCTTAGACGAACGTGGGATTGGATATGAAAATTTTCTCAAAAGCATTTGGATTTCCATCTCCCTTGTAAAAATTTACACAGTTTAATAGGAAAAGAGTAAGTGGCCCATAATCCACAATATATTTCTTTTTCCGTGGAAGGAACAATAAAAAATTAGTGTAATTAGAAGGACATTGTAAAGGATCACTGCATATCCACATATTATCACACTTTGTATACTCACTTGCATCCCACACTAAGCTTCCATACACTTTGTACTCAAGGGAATTTAGTTTCCGGAGCTTTGGCTACTTAGTCTATTTTGGATTACAAAATCACTCCATAACTGAATTAAGACTCCTTAACAACAACCATACCTTGAACCAACTAAGTTTCCCCATAGGGGCCACCAAAAAATTATTGTTTAGGTTAGGACCATTGGGGTTAGGCATCCCATAAGGTGCCATGGTCATGTTACACCTTTGAAACATATCTGTTGAATTTTGAGGGAGCTTAAAATCTTTCAATCATCCCAAGGAAAGAATACCCGAGCATGGCAGAGACCCAATTCAAAGGGGGTTTGACTTAGGTCCAGTACATGTGGTACTCTTTGGGGATACTAGACCCATCTAGTGCTCGGTATTGGTAATTGAATTCTAAGAAGATAAAGACTCAAATGCTCACATCAGACGAAGGTACTTTAGTGGCCAAAAGATAGGGCATCCTTTCCCAATAGGTGATGGTGCAAGCAGCACTTGAGCCTCATTACCATTACCTTGGTTGATTCTTTGACTACTAGAAGGCGTTGCTAGTTATTTTGGGGCATTGTCCCAAGACCCATCAAAAGATATCTTCGCAAGGCCTAGTTACTTTGAGAGTGGAAAGGACGATTAGGTCTACATAGGATCTTTTATCATACGCAACAAACAAAAACCTTTTTCTTGTTTTCTTGATCACATAACTTAATTATAAAAGGAAAATAAACCATTTATATTTTCGCTTTGTTTTATGTATGTGATCATATTGCATTGATACTTATCTTCTTCCCTCACCATACAAAAAGTAGCACACACTCTAATCGACACCATAGGGGACCCCACCACTACATGTCAATCTAGATGTTTTTAAACCTCCCATCATTACCAGGAGGTGTGCCAGGACTCCTTCCATTTAGGCGTAGAGGACATCACAAAACCACAATTATTGGATCTTCCTTTATTGGTGCATCTTTTCTTGGAGCCCCTATCTGGCAAATTACACCCTTCACCACTCCAAAAGGGTCCCCAAGTACTACTCTTTTGGGATCCCACATACCACTCCTCTGGACAGTCCCCAAGACACCCATCGAGGTAGTTCTCTTGAGACTTCCCCACAGAGGACCCCTTTGCATATAGTTGTCTAATATCATTTTATGATGGAAGGTAGCACACAGATCCCATTTTTAGCTTCACTAAACCTACCATATTTAAGCAAGATAAAAAATGACTTGATCGTGCATTGCCATAATTGGTTGGCTATGCCCACCAAGCTCCCTTCTAATATTTGAAACTTCAAAGGAAAACAGGGAAAAGACCCAAGAAACCATGTCATGACATTTCACCTATGTTGTTCGTCTAATAGTATCACTAGCGATACTTTTATATTAAGACTATTTCTGTTATGAAACCATCTCAAGAAAAGATAGAAAAGATAGATCAACACCTTAGAATTCAGCCTCTTCGAGGGGGCAACCTCCTTTACATTACATAAATGAACAATTCTTGGATGATCCAAATGACAAAACCTCCTTTCTATATATAGGAGTCTAAGGAGTCACAATATAATCCAACCGACCTAACAATAATAATATAAAGCCACAAAAATAACAATAGAGGGATTCTATGGGGCACAGTAATAACAATATGGGGGCAATAGGGGCACAACCATATTAATAAGGGGTATAACTACAATAGTAATGGGGTATTCACTAGTATTATAGGGACCCAACATGCCCCTGTCCTTCAAAAAAGTGTTGTCCTCAACGCTTGAGTAGTTCTGGATACTTCTGCATACTCATTCTCCCATGTGGAATCTTTAGCGGATAAGTTCTTCCACTTGATAAGATATTCTGAAATTGAACGATTTCGTAGTTGTCGAATTCTTGTTTCTGTGACTGCTTCTGGTTCCAATATAATTTTTACTTCCTCGTCAAGTTCTGGCAATATTGTTTGAACTGGGAGCTTGTCACCTATAACCTTCTTTAAACATGATTAATGGAAAATGGGGTGCAATCGAGAAGCTGCAGGAAGCTCCAATTTGTATGCCATAGTACCAATCTTTTGCAACACCTTGTACGGACAATAATACTTTGGTGATAATTTATTATCCTTCTTATCTTGCTTTAGGGACATTTGCTTATATGGTTGTAGCCGTAGGAATACCCAATCTCCTACATCAAAACTTCTTTCACTGTGATGTTGATCTGCCTGTTGTTTCATTCTATTTTGTGCCAACACGAGGTTATCCTTTAAGAGTTGGAGGACTTGTTGTTGATGTTCGATGTGATGTTCCACTGCTTGAACCTTATAATTTTCTCTTAAATATGATGTGATGGATGTGGTTGATACCCATAAAGTACCATAAATGGGGTAATTTTTGTTGCTGTATGGAAGGAAGTGTTATACCACCATTCAGCCAAAGGCAACCATTTGACCCATTGTGTCTGTTTATCAGTTACAAAGCAACGAAGATATCTTTCCAAACATTTGTTTACTATCTCAGTTTTCCCATCAGATTGAGGATGATAAGATGATCTATGAGCTAAATGAGTACCAAGGCAAGAAAATAATTCTGTCCAAAAATTTCCAGTGAAAATCGGATCTCTGTCACTTACAATAATCTTTGGGTTTCCATGTAGCATTTGAATTGTTTCCATAAATGCAGTAGAAATTGTACTGGCTTTAAATGGATGTGATAATTCACAAAAGTGTGCATACTTGGTAAGTCTGTCAACTACCACCATGATGACACTCTTTCCCTTAGACCTGGGTAAACCTGTGATAAAATCCATTCTCCCAACGTTGGCTTGGAATGGATAAAGGTTTTAATATACCCGGTGTCTTAATTGTTTGAACTTTATTTTGTTAGCAAACCAAACATTCAACCACAAACTTTTGAATATATCATTTAAGGCCATCCCAAAAAAATTCCTTCTTAACCCTATGGTAAGTTTTTAAAAATCCTGAGTGCCCTCCTAAGGGAGAAGTGTGCAATTCCATAAGAATCTTTTGTTTTAGCTGGGAATTCTTACCGAGGTATAAGCGATCTTTGTAGCATAACGAATCATTTTGCCAGCTAAATGTACCAGACACTGGAATCTTGTTGTAACTTTCGAATAAGTGCCCACACTTCTTCGTCATTCTTCCATTCCTCCCTTGCTTCGTTTATCCAATCTGGTTGGATAATAGAAATGCCGCACAACAATGCTTCCACATCCTCATCCTTTCTTGAGAGTGCATCTGCCACCACATTTTGCTTCCCTTTTTTGTAGATGATTCCAAATTCATAACCCAACATCTTTGTGACCCACTTTTGTTGCTCTTCAGAGGATAATATTTGTTGTAAAAAGTATTTAAGGCTATCATGATCCGTTTTTACCTTGAAGTGTCTACCCATTAGGTAGGGTCGCCATTTCTTAAGTGCATGGAGTATTGCCAACATTTCCTTCTCATAAATAGCTTTGCTTAAAAACTTTCCCTTGATTGGACGACTTTCAAAAGCAATGGGTCTTTCATCTTGCATTAGAACAACACCAATTCCATTTCCTGAAGCATCACATTCCACAATAAAGGTTTTTGTGAAGTCTGGTGTAGCTAAGACCGGTGCTTGGCACATTGCCTCTTTAAGATGTTCAAAGGCCTTTGTTGCTTCTGGAGTCCATGAAAATGCATCTTTCTTCAATAATGTTGTTAGAGGTGCTGCTATTCTCCCATAATTCTTAACAAACTTGCGATAATACCCTGTCAACCCGAGAAATCCTCGCAGATGATTTATGGATGTGGGGATTTTCCATTCCTTAATGGCTTTAATTTTGCTAGGGTCTACCTTAACTCCTTCATGAGATACAATATGACCCAAATATTCCACCTCCTGGACTCCAAATAAACATTTGTATCTTTTTGCATATAATTGTTTCTCCTTCAATAGTTGTAGCACCTTGTCAACATGTTCAACATGATCCTTCCAAGACTTGCTGTAGATTAGTATATCATCAAAAAATACTAACACAAATTTTCTAAGGAATGGTTTGAAAATTGAATTCATCAAACCTTGAAATGTTGAAGGTGCATTGGTAAGGCCAAAAGGCATGACCAAAAATTCATAATGACCCTCATGAGTTCTAAATGATGTTTTCGGAATGTCTTCAATCTTCATTCTGATTTGATGATATCCTGAACAAAGATCCAACTTGGTGAAGTAAATTTATCCATGCAATTCATCCAGTAATTCATCAATGATAGGAATGGCGAAATTATCTTTAATAGTGAGATTTTTGAGCTCCCTATAATCCGGACACATGCGCCATGATCCATCCTTCTTGTGCACCAATACTACTGGAGCAGAGAAAGAACTTTGACTCGGTTGAATTATACCAGCCTCTAGCATTTCTGCAACCATACGTTCAATTTCACTCTTTTGGACATAGGGATATCTGTACGGCCTGATGTTTGGAGGAACACTTCCTGGAATCAGATGAATAGCATGATCATGATCACGCATAGGTGGGAGACCTTTGGGAGTCTCAAATACCTTGGAATGATTGTCCAGGACTTTTTGGAGATCTGGAGAACTAGATGATTCTGATGTGGAAACATCTAGCGAGCATAATTGTGCAATTACACCTCTTTTCTCCTTTTTTAGAAGCTTTGTCATACTATTAGAGCTGATTATCTTTCCTGGTTTCCCTGCAATACCCCTTAATTCAACTTCCTTTCCTTCCATAGAAAATTTGATGAAAATTTCTTGAAAATTAAAAGCTATTGTAGCCATTGGACTCCTAGTACAACATCAGCACCTCCCATTGGAATGGAAAGCATTGGGCTAGTCAATACATATTCTCCCATGGATAGCTTGATATTATGGCACTTTCCAGAGAAATTTATTGTTCCTCCATTTGCAATCATCACTTGACACTCTAGTGCTGGATATAGGAAGCAATTCAATTCTTTTGCTACCTTACAATGAACAAAATTGTGGGTGCTTCCTGAATCAATCAACACTATTACCCTTTTCTTCTTGATTTGTCCTTCTATCTTGATGGTTTGAGGAGTGGTAATTCCTGTCAATGCATTACAAGATATGGTCGGATTTATTTGTTCTTCATCTAGGCTTTGTTCCTGGAGTATATCCTCTTCTTTTGACCTTTCTTGCTCCTTTTCTTCTTCCTCTTCACAATCTATGTAGAATAATTTATTCTCAGCACACTTATGACCTTTAGTGTATTTGCTATCACAACTGTAACAAAGCCCTTTTGCTCTTTTTTCTTCCAATTTTTGTGGTTTCAACCTTATAGGTTGTGGAAGACTAGGGGCAACAACACTTCCATCTTTATAGTTGTGAGTGGTATGCTTCCTGGTTGCCATAATTTTGCTTTCCATTTTTCTTGCTAACCTGAATGCCTTCTCTAATGAATCAGGTTCCCAAAGGTGGACATCATGTTGGATATTATCCTTTAAAGACCCTATGAACACATCAATCCTATGCTCCTCTGGAATATCTTTTACCCTTATGTTCAATTTTTGGAACTCCTTAATGTGCTCCATTATTGAACCCTTTTGTTTGAGACTTATCAATTGGCTAAAAAAAGTGTTGCTTTTTGTATCCTCATAATGTGCTATAAATTCTTCCGTAAAAATTGCCCAAGTGATAAATGGTTTACGAGAGAAAAGCCATTGATACCATACAAATTGATTTGGTTCCAAATAGAAAGTTGCCATACGTACCTTTGTGTGTTTTGCACATTATTGAGATCGAAGAATTGCTCCATCTGTAATATCCATGTGGCAGGATCCTTGCCATCAAACTTCCTCATATCGATTTTTGGAATATGGTGAGTCTTCGATCCAACATTAGCGTCTATGGAATCATGATTAACATTTCTTTTGTTCTCATCATGAGTTTCCTTTAGTACCCTTTCACCCTTAAGGACCATTTCTTGTAGCAACTTATTCATATTTATCTTCAATTCGTCCATGTATGTCTTCAAATCTATCTTCAAATCATCCATCTTAGCTTCCACGTCAATCATCTTAGCTTCTACACCTTTCTTTAAACAGTCCATATTAGCTTTTACACCTTTCTTTAAACCATCCATATTAGCTTCTACATCTTTATTTGAACCATCCATCTTAGATTCTGTTCCTTTTTGTGCAAGGGACAGTTGTTGCACTTGGTCTTGTAATTTTGATATATCATGTTGCATTTCTTCCTCTTCTTCATGAGTCATGCTAGATCTTTCAGGTTCCTTACTAGGTGTTTTCATTTTCTTTCCTCAGGGCATCAGTTACTGATAATAATGCTCTACTATGCCCTTTGAATTCCTTCAAAATAAATTTTCAAACCAAGCTTAAGCAAAAATGTAAGAAAATCTACACACCTTTTTTCACTTTGTAGGAGCTTGATATTTCCTCTGATGTATCTCTGTACTTTCCAATCATCTAGTTTTGAATTTGTGACCTGTATTAGCCCTCTGTGTCCTCTTTCCAATGCCACAAGTCTGACCCAAATTTGATTCTCCAAGGAAGAGTTATGCGAAATCTCCCACAGTGACTTGCTTATAGACTAGTTCAGTAGAGCGAATTTGTATGACATGCCACGATTCACTATTTCGACCTTTGTATCTGAAACATGCATACAAGAAACTACAGTCCGTCCTATTTCTGTACCTTCTTATGAAATTTCAATCTGATCCCCAGAGATAAAGTTATGAAGATTTTCCCCAGGTCACATGTTTTGAATGTAATTCAGGAGTCTACAAAAAGACCAACTTCCCCAGATCATATCTCCGCAAATATCGCGCTAAAAGCTCTGAAAGTTAGACCCAAGGTTCAGCGTGATTTCTTCTCAAATGGGTTTTTTTGCGACTTCTGAAACGTCATAGAAAAACGTTATAGCGAAAATGCCACGATGACCTGTTTGGAGCAGCGAAACCCTACTGAATCCAAAGCTCTGATACCAAATGTTATGAAACCAGCTCAAGGAAATATAGAAAAGATAGATCAACGCCTTAGAATTAAGCCTCTTCGAGGGGTAAACCTCCTTTACATTACATAAATGAACAATTCTTGGATGATCCAAATGACAAAACCTCCTTTCTATATATAGCAGCCTAAGGAGTCACAATATAATCCAGCTGACCTAACAATAATAATATAAAGCCACAAAAATAACAATAGAGGGATTCTATGGGGCACAATAATAACAATATGGGGGCAATAGGGGCACAACAATATTAATAAGGGGTATAACTACAATAGTAATGGGGTAATCACTAGTATTATAGGGACCCAACAATTTCAATGCACCCTAACTGGGACTGCAACAAAATGATATGTTGACCAACCTTCTGCGTCACACAGAAACTTGAGCTCATTAGCTATAAATTTCCTCACATTATTCCAGCACTTAGTCCACCATGATTCAGATTTGGAACTCCTCACCCACTTCAAACAACCACTTGCTACCCACCTCTTAGATCATATACATGAATATAGAAAATGTCATAGCCTATGTAAAACCCAGTTTGAAGATAAAGTCCTATTTGACATATTCTTGAGATCTCTCACATTTGAAATCTCTAAAGAAGTGGAAAATTCATCCCTGTAGACCGAGGAAGAAGCCATTAGTAAATCTCAATAATTGGAGCTTATTTACACCCAGTACGAGTACATTTATCATGTGCTTCCAAACGCCCCACACGTGTAAACTTATAAAGATATTCTAGGTGCATCCAATGCTGTTGATGGATTGACTAGGCCCATTACCCAAAACCCACTCAATAAAAACTACCAGAATCCTGGATATTCATTCAATGGACAAGAATTTGATGCTATGCAGAACACACCACTATTACAACATATAAGATAGTACCCCAGTTAACCCCCACCTATGCAGAATATGGTCAATAGGGTTAACCAATATCATCCCCATCAGGGAGGCTCATATCCTCCCCCACAGGGAAACCAATACTCATCTAGGAATAAAAACGTAATGTCCTCTTCCCAGAATCCATATATTAACAAGAGACAAGGGAACCAATATTCTCCTTTCCCCACACAACAACAAAATAACCGACCAATGAAAAATAATGCAAGGGTGGATCTAGTGCAACCTTCTCTCACTTCACACAGAAACAATCAAAGGAACAAATGAATCCATCTAACCCCCCTAATATTGCTAAGATAAAACTTAAAGATAAGCCAAAGGGAGAACCCAACCAGGGGGGCAACAACCAGTAGCAACCCCCACGGGCACCAGGAAGGGGTAACCCTAACCAGAATCAAAACCAAGGATTCACCAATAATAACCCATTGAAATAAGGCAATAACACCAGTATACAGACTAATAATTCATGTGTTATTTGTGGGGAATACAGTCATTATACTCACTAATATCATCAACTTCCTGACTTCAAAATGATACAAGATAGTAGGGGGTAAGGATGTCAAAAAACTGTAGTAATGCAAGACCAATTCCCCCATCAAGGAGTGGTTAGCACTCAGGAACAAACTCCCCACTCTCATCCATCTAGAGGGAACCCCCATAACAATCCTAATCATGATATTTTCATGACAGGAGATGATATCCTCATGCAAACATATAATGAAAGTTATGAAGCTCCCCCACAACCTAATCTGTCCACCTCGACTATGGAAATACCTACAGGTTGGTTGACCTTCCTCGAACTTCAGTAGAAACTATCCCTAAAATTATCAAAGGACCTTTACGATGCATAGGACATAACTCAAAATCTTCTCATAACCATAGCATAGTTGATGACTTAGCACAGTCACCGTTAGTGATGTCAGCATTAAAAGTCTTGCAAACATGCCCAACCCAACGGAAAGCCTTACTTTCTTCTCTAGGCGTAATCGACCCTTCTGATTCTTGCCTAATGGTCTTTGACTTGGATAAAGCTACTCCACAACTACCATCATCTTTTGCTTTCCAAATTCCAGTTTCAGTTCAAAACATTAAAATTCATCATTGCATTGTTGATGGAGGGGCCTCCACATGTATCATG
Organism: Pinus tabuliformis; assembly: GCA_031772625.1. NCBI lineage: Eukaryota > Viridiplantae > Streptophyta > Pinopsida > Pinales > Pinaceae > Pinus > Pinus tabuliformis. The sequence goes on along the minus strand of CM062806.1, from coordinate 396,597,935 downwards.
TCCAAATCCATTTGGCAGAAAATGGGATCCCCCGAACTCAAGCCTTCTAACATTACACTTAGAGCATACGACGGATGCCCTTCTGCTCTCGTTGGTCTATACCCTAGCATGCCAGTTAAGTTGGATGGAAAAATTGTGTTAATAGACATCAAAGTACTAGATGCCCAATTGGATTACAACATCCTACTAGGCCGAAGCTACATGTACGAGATGCTTGTAGTCACCTCATCAGTTTTCAGAATAATGATGTTCCCCCATGAAGGAAATATCATTATTATCGATCAAATCACATACTATGAGAAGGCAACCTTGCGCACACCTGACGGTGTGCTACCCTTAGTATCATATTCCCATGAGTTGATCACTACTTACACTGAGCTTAACCCAGGCCATTTTAAGCCATCAACACTCCTAGGGACATTCCCAAGAGACCCTTTGGTGCTACAATAACTTTTCTCAAACACTAGAGCACCGATGTGCATGTTGACCTCATCAAACACCACTTAGACACAAGAACCCGTTCCAGACACCAGACGCCATGCAATTGTTGATTCCATGTCCCTACCTCACACCATTACAAAAAAATCATTTTTATAGCCCCATCCATCTTTGTCTCACACTAAGTCATGGCAATCCTCACTTTACTAAATATGGTTCTCTTGATACCGGTATGGTATCTGGACCCAATGACTATGTCGACTGATCTAGGACATATCCTAGTAGGTAGTATCCCTACACCTCCATCTTATGAAACTATACCTACTCAAAACATTCATGCACCTATACGAAAGGGGTCGACAAGAAGGCCAAAAAAATAGTAAAAGAGGAGAATCCTCAAAATCATCCAGGGCCCTACAACCATATGCATTATGTGAAGAACTGGGCACCCGTACCACATATGCCCTGACTTAGATGAGTTGAAAACCCTCATGGACGCCTCCAAAACATTGGTAACCTACACTCCACCAAAAGGAGAAAAGGACTTTCCTATACATAATAAATAATTACACACCGATGCATGCACTATATTTGAAAAGCATGGGCACTACACCCATCATTGTCCTGATATCCCTTGATATCGAGAGACATTAAGCACACTCATTCAAGCCAAAATTAATGAGCTAATAGCACCAAAAAATACTCAAGTAGATGATGGATGTAAGAACATATTCTACATTCAATAAGAACCAGATTCATGCCCTAAAAAACATTCATGTAACACGTGAAGGCAACATGCACAACCAACCCCCTCCTCTGCATTACCATGTGCTCTATGCGATGAACCTACTCATCTGGTAAATCTCTACCCAGAACTATGGGCATTTTATGAAAACTACCCAATCACCCAGGTTGCTTAGAGAAGAAAACCTAGAGGCTGACACCATACATGCACCATGTGCATGGGAAACCATCATAAGAGAAGGTGCTCCTAACTTTCCATATTTCGCGAATCATTGAGTTTTGTATGTTGATTCATGAACGAAAAATCCCATCTACTAGACTTAGATACCGAGTCCACAAAACCCATCCCCCCACCTGGGGAAGATGGACCACTAGATGTCTTATGTGTGTTTTAGGAGAAGCGACACCCAACAATAAAGCAATGCCCCCGTCATTACATCTCCCATCACCACCATCGATCTAGATCAGACCAGAAATGATAGAAAACCACCCGACAAAGAAAACCACCCATCACATGTGCCTTGTGGGATAAACCAAACCATTTGGTAAATGAATTCCACAAATTGAATAAGTTCAATGACATCTTCCACTTAGTGGTCCAAATTCCAAAAAAACATCTCTCCAACCAAGAGAAAATCACATGTTTTTATTGTCACATTTTCTATCAATTCCACCACACAAGGAATTTCCAGTACCTTCCACGATTCAGTGCAACAAGAGTAGCGCTAAGGCCAACCCATGCAAGGAATCCATGTAACGCAAATACTACGACCCAAATATGGATACCCCCATAGGATATTCCATCTCATAATGTCAATGAGGCATCAACATCCCATACTATGAGCAATATTGCCTCCCACACAATCTACACGGTTAGTTCCAGATCAATATGTGGAAGTTGTATAAAAACCTCTCATAACACTAAAGAGGCCCCTATATCACATGCATTTTCGGCACGAAAATCCCTCCAGAGTGATTAAGCACACAAGAAGAGGGTCAAACCCTCATTCGATTGTAACATCACCCCTCATCCATATATTGAGGGGGAGTTAGTCCTCCGCTATGATGTTGCCAAAGAAGATGTAGGATCAGGAAAGTTTGAAACCCTTTGGAAGAGCCCATACATCAACAAACACTACCTCCCCAAGGGGGCATACATATTGTTAGAGCCCGATCGTACTTGCTTAAAAAATCCCATCAATGGTCTCTACCTCAAAAAAAATCAAACCATAAAATGCTAGAGTAGACATGTATTCACCATGACTTATTTTTTATGATGACCAACTCATCATGGATTCAATCTAAATATCATTCTATCATCATGTGTCAACAAATGGATCCTCTTCCAGCTTATCATCACGAGTTTGTTGATGGTGCATCATGATGGTCACAAAAAATTTCTATTGTGGCCTGGGCCATATACTCCCCAGACTGGACACCTCATCTCTTTAATGGACTTTGTATCGGATCAGCCACCAATAATAAAGCAGAGTACAATTCTATCACAGGCCTCTTAGGTGATGCCACCCACCTAGTTATTCATCAACTGCATGTATTCCTTGATTCCTTGCTAGTTGTATTGCAGTTAAACAAATACCTTTCAAGTCCGGGATACACGCCTTTCATGGAAGTATCTGCATGCACAAAGGTTAGATAGACATTTTGATCATATCACAGTTACACATATACCAAGGGATTAATATCACATAGCTGATCGCATTGCTAATCAAATCCCAGACTGGTATGCATCACATATATATAACCATCAAGATACATAAAACATTAACACAAGATACAACTCAAACAAAATACAGAAATACACAAAAAGTATAGATGCATATGGCATATCACAAGAGTTGCGAAAACATAATATTGTATATACATAAAAAAATATATGGGTACAAAAAATATCACATCATCCTCTAGCCCACGACTAGGAAAACTAAGTCAAAAAAATATAGGGGGGCGTCCTCATAATTGGTTCTTTCCATGGTACATACATAATCTCATAAAAAAATCTAGACCGCCAAGTCTATCTAGGGCCCTGGTGGCCCAATCTCTGCATCTGGAACCAAAATCGGAATAGTTATAGCCATTGCCATGGTTATATGACACAAAATTTGTTGGTGTGCTCACTCTAGTGATGTGGTCGTCATTGATGACCTTCGCCATCCTTGCCCATCCATTGATAGGTAACCCTCTAGTCAGGGTCTCCACCATGCCCCAGGTATGTTGATAACTCTGCAGCTCAACCTCTACAGCTGTCAAGCGTGCCTCTGCATTCTTAGTACAACTCGCACCATCGCTCTGCATCATCGCCTACAACTATTCTGCTACCCTCTCCATAGGGCCCACCAATATCTAACTAGCACCGTTGTGCTAGTCAATCAGGACCACTCCAAGGCCTAAATGGTTGCCTCACCACCCTCGGTCTCTATGGTACAGGAACATCCACTACAACGACCATATGCTTAGGATCATGGCCTACCAAATAGGCCAGTGGTTGCCCCCGTGGCTACGCATCTACAAGTAAACAAGAATTAGGGGAATTTTGAGGTCTAAAGTGGGCCTCCTAAGGAAATTATAAATAATAGCAGAAATTATAAAATAATATTAGATTACATCATCAAATTTTAGAGGGAAAAAAGAAAAATTGTTTTTTCAACTTATCTCTCTATGGGTTTACTCAAATTTCGAGCGGGAAGACTCATTGGATGAAAGATTTAATTTCCTCATCTAAGGAGTACCCATGTTCCATACTTTCAATGGTCCCTGCTACACAAAAAATGAGAAATACATGAAAAACGTGACTGCAATCACATTTATTCATGTATTTCTCATTTTTTGTGTAGTAGGTTCCATCAAAAGTTTGAAACATGGCTACTCTTTTGATGCAGAATTAAATTTTGCATCCGAGTAATCCCACTTAAAATTTGAGCAAAACATTAGGGAGATGAGTTGAAAATACAAGTTGGAAAAGTAGTTTTATTATTTTATTATTTTTTCATATTTTTACTTTTTTACTCCAAAAATGGTGAATGATCCCCCATGATTGGCATCATCATCTTGAATCCTATTAGTTCTCATAAAGTTTATTTTGGTTGTAAAATTTTCTTAGGAGGCCCATTTTAGACCTTAAGTGTCCTCTAACGCATGGTATCAACATCATTATAATTAAAACATCATAACGATACATGAAAACAAATATATGTATACAAATGTAGAAATAAAAATATACCTGCTAGTCCCTAGGCATCGCCCGAAGGAAGTCACATATCTGGATCTCCCCAGAAGTCCACACCATGGTAGGGATACTCCAGAATCAACTGAGGATTAGAGTTAAACCAATCATTGATAGTGGCATACAATAATGCCCTACCTCACCACCCTCGGCTCTTGGCATCGCAGCTGCCCAACGACGTATACGTGGGTCCCTGATAGGCCCCGGTAACACTGCTAAGATCAGACGAAGCATAACTACCCAATCATACATGATATTGCAAAGTTAACTCCCATAGAAAAAAATCGTGAGTGCACCACGCGGGACTTGCGTAAGCTAAGAAAATATCCCACGATGCAGCGATAAATCACAATAAAAAAAGTGCCCCTCCTGTATCTGTTGAAGAACTGCTATATGGGGCCCTGATGCTCTGTTGGGGGATGTTAATCCAACCACCCTGTTGACACCTAATCCGAAACGGATGAGGTGAAGCCGGACAGTCATCTAGAAGATGAACTGATCCGTTTCTTTTGTATATAAATAATAGTTATCTAATGTGAAATATCAAGTTGTCTTGCGTTCATCAATAGCTGGAGTTACCCTGGCCTGACATGGTATCAGAGCCCAGGTCCCTTAAATTAGCTGTAACTCCTGCCTCTGCGCTCTCTGACCTGAATAGTCTGCCGTCTGCCTCTGACATACCTCTGCCTCTGACATACCTCTGCGCCTCTGTGCGGTGAGCGTGGAATACGCTGCTGTATGTGAGCGTTTTGTTTTGAGAGAGGCAATCTCTCGACCTGGTGCGCATCCGGAGAAAGCAAACGAAGTCCGTGAAGATAGAGACTGCGTTTGAAGAAATCTGTTTGGATTAAAACAGTGGCAATCTCTCGACCTGGCATTAAAATTGCGGTATAGTTTTATTGGCATCATTTTATAAGCCTGCGTATCATTTTATAAACATGGTATAAGAGTTTTTATAAGCCTGCGTATCATTTTATAAACATGGTATAAGAACTGACTTGCCTCAGAAGTGTAAAATATCTGCACGACCATTGGTCCAATAAGATCCGAAAGATGGTGTGACTTGCCTTCGGAAGTGTGGAACCCATGATGTGGGAACGCCCTCCTTTTCAAAACAGTTGTATGCGCATTTTTTTCTTTGACAGTGGACTGCGTCCTTTGTAAAGATTTTTTGGTGGCCCGAGCTATTGTATGCGCATTTTTTTGACAGTGGCTGCATCCTTAAGTTTAATGGAGACTGTGTGTTTATAAAGACTGAATTCCGCAGCGGAAGTGTGGTAAAAGACTGACTGTATTTGCTGCGTTTTCCTTATTTAAAGACAGAACTGTGTTGGCGTGAAGACAAGGCCGAGAACTGTGTTGGCGTGAAGACAAGGCCGAGAACTGTGTTTGTGTGAAGACAAGGCCGACACCTGTGTAAATGACAAGGCCGAGAATGATATACCAAAGCGTTTTCATATATATATATATATATATATATGTGAGCGCCCTTTTTATTGCTAGAACAGTGATATACCAAAGCGTTTTCATATATATATATATATATATATATATATATATATATATATATGTGAGCGCCCTTTTTATTGCTAGAACAGTGATATACATTGAAATATGTGTGAAAAGTAATATGTATATGAGCGCCCTCCTTTTTTACAGTGATTTTCATATGAGTGTCTAAGCAGTGACATATATATATGCGCCATCTTTTGTTCAGGAGTGATATATGTAAGCAGTCATATATATGAGCGCTAATTTTTTTTTCTCAGATATTGATATATGGAAAAGCAGTGAGGGCCCTTATTTTTTTGTTAAACAGTAATACAGTCATATATGTGAGCAGTCTTTGAGCAGTGAACAGTGTATTGAGCACCCTTGTTATATATATACTGTTGCATAAGGCAATCATATAAGGATTTTTTTTCTCTCAAACGGAAGGGTTTTTTTTTTGGCAGAGATTTTTTTTTCTCTTCTTCACAGAATGCACTCAATCATTTCAATGGTCGGAATAGTTCTCACTGGCAAGGAGAACTATTATGAATGGTCTCGGATGGTGAAACACACCCTCATCTACAATGAGCTGTGGAAAGGAGTGTGTGTCGTAGAAGAAGACAGAGACCCTGTGCAGCCCACATCAGACAAAGAACTCGCCATTTGGGAAAACAAGAACAACAAAGCCTTTGCATTGATTGCAGCATCTGTCAATGAGGAAGTAAGTCATCATATTTCCTGCTATTCCACTGCTTTTGAAGCTATACAAAAGCTGAAAGAACTCTATGATACACATTCTGCACTTGAAGTTGTTCAGCTCATGATTAAACTCTTCACTCTTGAACTGAAAAATAATGATCCTCTTGCTCTTGCATCTGAAATAAAGTCTATAATGCATGATATAAAATCCACTAAGGTTGAGCTGGATATCTCTCTTATTGCCTTTCTCAAAGCACTCTATCCTACCTACTCCAATTATCTTGAGTCTTTACAAGCAAATGGAAACCTTAAAGATATAACCTTTGACTCTCTTGTGAAAAAGTTTGCTGAAAGAGAGAAAGCCTTTGGAAAGAAAAGAGTCCCTGAATCTTCTGAAGAGACTGTTTGCCTTCCTCACAAAGAAAATCATCCTGCTCAAGATTTTGCAAGAGGAAGAGGTGGACGAAGAGGAAGAGGAAGATACTTCAGAGGCAGGGGGGGCAGACATTCTCAAGCAGAAAAGGCAGATCTACATTGCATTCGCTGCAAACGAAATGGATCACATGATGCTTCTACATGCAAGCTACCATGGGACAAAGTTGAGCAGAGAAGAAATCAGCAGAAAGGTAAAACTGATGACTCAGACAAAGGTAAAGCACCCGAATCTGCACACTATATTGAGGCACAATGTAATATTGGAGTAAATGAAGATTTGTTTAATGCTTCACTTGCTTCTTCGAAAAATGACTGGTTGCTTGATTCAGGAGCAACCTGTCATATGACTCATAGGAGAGATTTATTTGAAGATTTCACTAACAATGTTGATGGAGCAGTATACTTTGCAGATCAGTAAAAAATCAAGCCATCAGGGCTTGGCACAATCAGGCTTAAACTGCCTGGTCTTCCAGACTTTCTTCTGGATCATGTTCTATATCTCCCACAGCTGAAGAGAAACTTGCTGTCCCTGGTCCACATCCGCCAGCAAGGTCACTCCATTCAAATGTTTGATGGCAAGCTTGAGGTAAGAAAGGCATCTGACCACTCACTTGTCATGAGGGGTATAGAAGAAGAAAGACTCCTTAAACTGCAAGGAACCTCTGTTCATGCACAGCATTTCTCATATATTTCTCATCATGAAGAATGTACACTTCCATCAAGTTTATTATGGCATGCTAGATTTGGGCATTTAAACTATGATAGTCTCCGCTTGTTGAAGAAAAATGGTGTTGCTGGTTTGCCTACAATTCCTAGAAAACATAAACAATGTGATGCTTGCATTCTAGGAAAGCATAGCAAACAGTCTTTTCATGATTCACATTCAAGAGCACATAGGAATCTTGAACTTATTCATTCAGATTTATGTGGTCCAATGCCTGTTCCTTCTGCAAATGGAAATAAATATATCATGACATTTATTGATGATTACACCAGAATGTGTTGGGTTTACTTATTGAAGAACAAATCTGATGCTTTTCAAACATTTAAGAATTTTCATAAGTGGATTGAAAATGATGCACAATCTCATATTGGGTCTATTCGCACTGATAATGGAAAAGAATATACATCAAATGAATTTGAACACTATCTTCGCCAACATGGGATGAAACATCAAACAACTGTGCCTTATAATCCTCAACAGAATGGTGTAGCTGAAAGAATGAACAGAACAATTTTGAATATGGTACGATCTATGCTTTTCTTCAAAAATGTAAAGACAATGTTTTGGGCTGATGCTGTTCTATGTGCTGCATATATAAAGAATAGATTTCCATCTAGTGCTATAAGAAACAAGACTCCTTATGAATTGTGGTATGGACATGTTCCTTCGGTAAAACATCTCAGGATATTTGGTTCCACCTGTTATGCTTTAATACCAAAGGTACATAGAAACAAACTTGGTGCAAGAAGTCGTAAGTGTATCTTCCTGGGGTATTCAAACACATCTAAAGCATACCGCCTTTATGATGAAGTAAATAAAAAGTTTGTTTTATCTAGAGATGTCATTTTTCTTGAATCATCCAAATCTGACAGTGTTGTTGAGCGGCAACTTGATCGCTTGGATAGATTCACAAAACCAAAATCATTCCAAGAGTTTGATAATCAGATTCCACATCTTGAAGGGGGGATTCCTATACTAGATCAACATGTGGAATCTTCATCTGAAGAACAATCTCCCCTGCATGACACTCCAACAACGGATGATGCTTTAAGTAATGTAATTGATAGAATTGGGAGACTCAATCTTGATTCAGACCCAACTCAATCAACAGAACAGCCTGGACCATCTCAGAAAGGTCCCCCAAAGTGGCTGACAAAGACACTTGAAAGTGTTCATCCTGATGAAATTGGAAAAACAGGAACCCGAAATTCAAATCGACAAAATGGAGGTGATGTAGATAACTCTAATTCACCTGTTGATATGGATGTTACTTATGATTGTGAATTGAACTTGTCTACAGATTTTGAACCAACTTCCTTCAAAGAAGCTGCTTCTTATGATGAATGGAAAGAAGCGATGCAGAAGGAGTATGATGCCCTCATAAAGAATGGCACTTGGAAGCTGGTTGATCCTCCATTTGGAACCAAACCAATTGGCTGCAAGTGGGTCTACAAGAACAAGTACAAAGCTGATGGCTCACTTGACAAGCACAAAGCTAGGCTTGTGGCAAAAGGTTTTGCACAGAAAGAAGGGGTCGATTACGAGGAAACTTTTGCTCCCACAGCAAAATGGGCCACCATCCGTACACTCTTTGCACTAGCTGCTCAGAACGGTTGGAAAGTCCATCAAATGGATGTAAAAACTGCATTCTTGAATGGAGATCTAAAAGAGAATGTTTTTATGTCCCAGCCTGAAGGATTTGCTGTGAAAGGACATGAACACAAAGTATGCAAACTTGTGAAGTCCTTGTATGGCCTCAAACAAGCACCACGAGCCTGGTATGAAAAACTAACTGAGCATCTTCTGAAACTCAACTTGAAACATTTTGATCTTGATGATGCAACTTTATTTGTCGAGAAAGTTGGCAAAACAGTTGTATATCTTGTGGTATATGTAGATGATCTTTTAATGACAGGGAACAATGAAAGCTATATTGCATCCATAAAGAAAGAATTAGGAAATTTTTTTGAAATGACTGATTTGGGCTATGTCCATTACTATCTTGGCATTGAAGTAACCCAACATCCAAAGTCCATATTTCTTTCTCAAAAGAAATACATTGGAGATTTGTTATACAAATTTGGCATGACAGAGTGCAATCCCCTTTCTACTCCAATGGAACAAAACTTGAAGCTCACATCTACTGAAGGAAAGGAATTTGAGGATGCAACAAGGTATAGACAGCTTGTAGGAAGTCTCATCTACCTCACTACTACCAGACCAGACATTTCATTTGCTGTTGGAATCCTCTCCAGGTTTATGCAAAAGCCTTGTGAGGGACATTGGTCTACTGCAAAAAGAGTTCTAAGGTACTTGAAGGGAACTCAAGACCTTGGAATCAAGTATACACAGGTGGACGACTTCAACTTGATTGGATACTCTGATTCAGACTTCGATGGAGACAAAGAAACTGGGGTATCTACTTCAGGATATGCTATGAGTCTTGGATCAGGAGCTGTCTCCTGGAGATCATGCAAACAATCAGTACCAGCGGATTCCACAACAGAAGCAGAATACGTGGCAGCAGCTGAAGCAACGAAAGAAATTGTGTGGCTCAGGAAAATTCTTGAAGATTTGCAAGTAAAACAAATACAATCTACTCCACTCATGATTGATAACACATCTGCAATAAAGTTGGCCAAAAATCCAAAGTTCCATGATCGTACTAAGCACATCAATACTAAATATCATCTGATCTGACATCATGTTGAGGCCAAAACAATCCATCTCCGTCATTGTTCCACAAACGAACAAATTGCAGACATCTTCACCAAAGCGCTTGGAAGAGAAAAGCTTGAAAGATTCAGAACGATGCTTGGACTCACCAACATCCCTTCAGATTAAGGGGGGGAATGTTGACACCTAATCCGAAACGGATGAGGTGAAGCCGGACAGTCATCTAGAAGATGAACTGATCCGTTTCTTTTGTATATAAATAATAGTTATCTAATGTGAAATATCAAGTTGTCTTGCGTTCATCAATAGCTGGAGTTACCCTGGCCTGACACACCCTCACAATCATCGCTAGCACTTCCCACTCAGCGAGACCCAACACAAATGTTATCTTAGTACAACCTTCCTCATACGGGTCATGCCCACAATAAGTGGCACCCTCTTCCTCTGCCCACTAATCAATATCCACATGCAAAGCCTCCACATGAGGCAACATACTAGTAACAAAATAAATATTAGTATGAACCGATATCAGAAATTTTTTCAGATGGATAACCATAATCTGTCGGTCCACATCCCAAAATCTAATAAAAAAGTGCATAAACCTATCTTGCGGTCTCAACAAGGGGGTTCTGGAGAAACATTAGGATCTCCCACTACACCAACAATTTGCTAGCAGTTGGATCCCATGCCACATACACACACAACTGCTCCCAATCTCTGTTCCTCCAGATCATCCTACCACCGAGAATATGATGTGTCAAATATTTAGCCCCCTAGTCTATCAAAAAAGAGAGAAAAACCAAGAGAAAACCCATTTTTTCTCATAGTAGTGCACTTATGAGCATGACAAACACGATATTGTGTGCCTGTTTTTCAAACAGTTGCATGTCTATCAGGCCTCTAAGTCGTGGCATCCAAAGTGGTGAAGACCACACACTTGTTTCTCAAGCAGGAACACGGTCCATGCGTTTGTGTCTCACACAAACACACAGCCATCGCACATTACCCTATCCAAACCACGGTGACCCCCTCAGGGTTAGCCATGACATTTCTCCCCTCAGACACAAGGAACACGCTTCTGAGGATGAGTTTTGTGCGAAGTCATCACAAAAAGCCCTTAGTTTTGTATAGTGACTGCATGACTCCAAAATATTCTCCCGTGCGACCAGGAAAAATCAAATTTAAAATACTATACAGGGGACCCCTGTACGACTTGTCTACCCTAAGATGACCAAAATGATGAAGAGTAAGGTACAAGCCCTTACCTAGCTCTCCCCGTGTTCATCCCAGGTGCTTTGACTTACCGCAACAACATGAAATGATCCAAAACCTCACTCTAACCTATACAAATCGACAGTAAAAATGAGTGATATTTTACCCCCTTACCCCAATCTATCATCCTTTTCGCCATATGTTGTGGTCCATTATAGAAGCATGAGATCTCCATTAAAAAAACTAGAAGAGACGTAAGGATCAATACCACACCATATTCATGATGGAACTCTTTGTTCTGGTAAATGCCAAAACACATTTTTTGGCTTGTATTACACTCAAAAATGGATCTCAAGTACTCCTATATTTATTTAATTCATATCATTCAATCAGTCATATATTATATGTATGTTTTAAACAAATGTTTTCACTTGGGGTATTGGTTGTGTCCATTGTAGGAACATCGCACATTATCTGCTTCAAACAACAGCCCGACAGACAAATAATAGAGTAGGTATCGTTCTTCACTTAGCATGATAGGCTTCCTCTCAAGCTTTGCATATCCTAACATCATATCTCTAAAATATGCCATAGGGCCCCTCATCTCGACCATGTTTATCACCATCTCGCCGCCATATATGATAAACATTTGCGTCAGTCGATAGAACCCCCACCCCCACTCATGGCTCACTTAATTTGTAGACCCCTCTTCACTAATAGGAGCCATGACCACTTACTTGGGCTTGGGAACCATGCCACTCACATGCCTTGAATTTTACCCTCATTATACTACACTCATCACACATGCACACCACTTCCCAGGCCATCTCTGGTACTTTATGATAGATCAAGATGGATGCACCAAAACATCCTACATTTTGTCTATCATTCACCCATCTTGCATAGCCCATATGTGTCACTTCATCCGCCTCAGAAACCTAACATGGGGACCAACCAATGCCCCCCCCCCCCCACTCTGTTAGCTGAAAAAACCACACCTCCATATAGGTCACCATCTATTAGGTCCCTATACTACTAGTGTAAACCCTTATTGTTATTAGTGCACCCACCTTATTGTATTATTTTTCCCATATAGTCCCTATGCTGTTAGTATTGTACCCAATAGAAGCCCACTATTGTTATTTTTATGCCCATAAAATATTATTGTTATGTAGGCTCTGATTATATTGGGACCGCTTAGACTCATATATATAGAAAGGAGGCCTTGTAATTTGTGTAATCCAAGAATTGTTTATTTATGTAATGTAAAGGATGTTTCCCCCTTAAAGAGGCTTATTTATAATTCGTTGATCTATCTTTTCTATCTTTTTGTGAGTTGGTTTCAGAGCTTTGAGGGTTTCGTTGCTCCAAAACAAGTCATCGTGGAAGTTTCGCTATAACGTTTTTCTGTGATGTTTTAGAAGCTAAAACAATAACCCATTTTAGCTGAAGTCAAGATTATCCTCAGCTCTGAATTTGAGATATCGTCTCGCTATATTTTCGGAGATATGATCTTAGGGAGTTAGGGTGTTTCTAAACTCCAAAATTCCATCTCAAACAGGTCATCGTGTAATTTTCGCTATGAATTTTTTTCTATGAAGGTTCAGACGTTGAAATTAAAACCCATTTGATTTGAAATCTTAATTAAGCTTCGGCCCAAATTTCAGATCTTTTTTTGCAATATTTTCAGAGATATGGTTTAAGACATTTAGGGTTTTTTCCGGATCCCGAATTACATCCCAAATAGGCGATCTTGGGAACATCGTCATAAATTTCTCTCTAAGTATCGGATTGAAATTTCATAAGAAGTTACAATAATAGGACAAACATTGGTTTTCTGAGCATTGGTTTCAGATCTGAATATTGACACAGTGACACATGGCACTTCGTGCAAGTTCGTTGTACTGAACAAGTGTATAAAATGATCATCTTGGGAGATTGGGCATAACGCTTTCTTGGAGAATCCAATTCCATTCAAACTAGTGGCATTGGAAATAGGACTAAGAGGGCTACAACAACAAGAAATTTCAGACCTTGGAGATCCGAAATTTCAGAGATACATCAGATTCAATATCGAGTTCCTACAAAGTGAAAAAAGGTGTGTAGTTTTTTTCAATTTTTCGTAAGTCTAGTTTGAAAATTTAGTTTGAAGGAATTCAAAGGGCATAGTGAAGCATCATTATCATTAATTTATGCCCCGAAGAAATAAAATGGAAACAACTGATAATCAACCTAAAATCTCTAGCAGGACTCATGAAGAAGATGAGAAAATGCAACGTGATATATCAAAATTACGAGACCGAGTGCAGCAAATTTCACTCTCACAAAAAGTAACAAAAGCTAAGATGGATGGTTTAAAGAAAGAAATGGAAGATAATATGGATGGTTTAAAGAAAGGCGTGGAAGCTAAGATGGATGGTATGAAAGACAACATTGAATATTGGAAGAAGGACATGGAAAGTTGGAAGGAAGGTTTGACAAAGTGGCTACCAGAAAGGTTTCCTAATGGCGAAAAGGTAGTAGAGAAAACTCATAATGAGAACAAAATAAATTTTAATCATGATTTAAAGAATGACAACATTGAAGATTTGAAGAAAGACGTGGAATGTTTGAAGGAAGGTTTGACAAAGTTGCTACAAGAAAGGCTTCCTAATGGCCAAAAGGTAGTAGAAAAAACTCATGACGAGAACAAAAGAGAACAAAAGAAATGTTAATCGTGATTTCATAGACTCTAACGTTGGAATAAATATCCAATACATTCCAAAGATCGATATGAGGAAGTTTGATGGCAAGGATCCCGTAACATGGATACTACAGATGGAACAATATTTCGATCTCCATAATGTGAAAAACAAACAAAATGTACGCATTGCAACTTTATATTTGGAACCCAATTAGTTTGTATGGTATCGATGGATTTTCTTCTGTAAAAAAAATTGTCACTAGGTCAATTTCTTTTGACAAAATGATAGCACATTATGAGGATACAGAGAGAAACACCTTCTTTAGCCAATTGATAAATCTCAAACAAAAGGGTTCAATGGCAGAGAACATTGAGGACTTCCAAAAATTTAATATAAGGGTAAATGATATTCTAGAGAGGTAGAGGATTGGTGTCTTCATAGGGAATTTAAAGGATAAAATTCAACATGAGGTTCACGTTTGGGAACCTGATTCATTGGAGAAGGCATTCAGGTTGACAAGAAAAATGGAAAGAAAAATTATGGAAAAAGGGAAGCCTACCACTCACAACTATAAATATGGAAGTTTTGTTGGCCCTAGCCTTCCACAACTTACAAGATTAACACCAGAACAATTGGAAGAAAAAGGAGAAAAATGGCTTTGTTACAATTGTGATAGAAAATACAATAAAGGTCATAAGTGTGCTGAGAATAAATTATTTTACAAGGATTGTGAAGAGGAGGAAGAAAAGGAACAAGAAACATCAAAAGAAGAGGATATACACCAGGAACAAACCCCATAGAAAGAAGAAATTAATCCGACCATATCTTGTAATGCGTTGGCCAAAATTACCACTCCTCAAACTATCAAGATAGAAAGACATATCAAGAAGAAAAATGTAATAGTCTTGATTGATTCAGGTAGTACCCATAATTTATTCATTGTAAGATAGCCAAGAAATTGAATTTCTCCCTATATCAAGCACTAGAGTGTCAAGTGACAGTTGCAAGTGGAGGAACCATAAATTGCTGTGGAAAGTACCATAATATAAAGCTATCCATGGGAAAATATGTATTGAATAGCCCAATGCTTTCCATTCCAATGGGTGGTGTTGATGTTTTACTAGGAGTCCAATGGCTACAATCCTTGGGTACAATACCATTTAATTCTAAAGAAATAACAACAAGGCGTAATTGCACAATTATGTTTGCTATAGGTTCCCACATCGAAATCATCTATTTCTCTAGATCTCCAAAAGGTCTTGGACAATCATTCTAAGGTATTTGAGACTCCCAAAGGCCTCCAACCTATTCGTGATCATGATCATGCTATTCGTTTGATTCAAGGAAGTGTCCCTCCAAACATCAGTGTAACAACCTCGAAATTAAAACACGCAACTAATTAGATCAATTATGTGATTTACAATCAACACGCCTCTCTTCAACTAATTAGCATAGCATTTTTGAGAAGTAAGAGCAAAGGAAATTTACTTGTAGTGATGATATTCCTTACTTGTAATTTTGGAGTTGAACGCTAGTTGAATCTCGCTAACTGTAACAATGTTTTGGAGATGACTCTCCACCCAACCGTAGGCTCAGTTGCACATAATCTTTCTACAAATGGCCACCCTCGAGCCCTCAAACAACGTACTACTGCCATGGAATCCTTTGTTTCACAACACTTTTCTCCCATGAGAATGGATGATGGAATGATCTCTTATCTTCCTCACTGTCTATTAAGTAGACCAAACATTGGAAGGGGAACCACGTGCATACATTCCATGTGTCAACATGAAACTTTTATTTTTTTATTTTAAGTTTTACTTAAGTTAATTTTTCTCTTAATTTATTTCTTTCTTACTTTATTCATTTTTACTTTTTGATAAATTTACTTATTTTTACTATTTTTATAGTTCTCTTAGTTAACTATTTCTTATTTTATTTTACTTTTAGTTAACTTTACTTATTGTTACTATTTTATAATTTATTTTTATATATACTTAATTAGAACTCTAGCATTGTTATTTACTATTTTATTTATTTATTATTGTTATATTTCTTCATTATTTATTATCTATTTACAATTATTATCTTTTCTTTATTGTTTATTATTTATTTCCTTATATTTTAATATTATATTATATTATTGCGGACTTGACCTAGGGCGATCATGAACGCAGCGCGCGGCAGCTAGGGTAGCTGCAGACCTGCTCTGGCAGGCGGACTGCAGGAGCGAAGGCTCAACCTTCTTGGACACGCTGCTCACAAAGGACAATAAGAACTGAAGGCCGCAGTAATGGACCCCCGACAGGGGGCTGGAGGGGACCCTCTAAAAACTGCGGAGCAAAGCGACAATCAGAGAGATGAAGGACAGAACCAGAACACGCATGATCCGGAGACTGAGGATATGCCAGAAGGGCAGAATGATCAAACAAGGCCAGAAAATCAAAAGGTAAGATCCTCCACATGCAAGCCTGTAGCTAAGGATACACCCAAAGTGGAGTTCCCAAGCCACAGAATTAATGCAAGAATCCAATATATGAGAGATCATGCCCTCATAGGAAAGTTTATAGGCATTTGGCCAAATGAGAAAGCCTTAAGGACTTGGATTAACAACAAATGGCACCCAAAAGGACATATATCCCTCCATCTGGGTCCAAAAGGCTTCTTTACAGCAGTATTCAACTGCTTGGAGGACAGAAACAGAGTTTTCGAGAATGGACCTTATTTTTTCAACTCAGCAGGCTTATTTCTCAAAGGATGGGTAGAACGCTTCAACCCAGACAAGGAGGATCTGAGTTGTGCACCTGTCTGGATTAGGCTGTATTCTCTTCCATGGGAATACTGGGAGGAAGATTCGCTGCAAGATATTGGGAAAGTCTTGGGGGATTTTGTCAAGGTATCAGAAGAAACCAAAATGAAGAAGTATACCTCATATGCCAGGATTTGCGTATATATGGACCTGAAAAAACCCCTGCCGGACAAGATAAGTCTCTCTCACGAGGACATAGAATGGCTACAGTTAATAGACTATGAGCATGTGCCCTTTAGGTGCCGGAGATGCCATGCATTAGGGCATCTATTCCGCGATTGTCCATTAAACAAGTCAAACAATGAACAAGATCAGGACAAGCAATCCAATGATGGTTTCACCAAAGTAGCTAATCGAAGAAGAGGAAATAAGAAATCGACTCTCCAGAATAAGCAGGTCTTGAAGGATTCATCAAAACCATCAACCAGCAACAGCTTTGGGGTTCTGGCAGAGGAAGAACAACAAATCCAAGTTCCCTCGTCAGATAAGCTTCTTCAAATTCCGGAAACGTCTAAGGAAACTAAAGCAAAATCCAAAGGAAAAAGTCAGGACCATGGAGGAATTACTAATACTACTAAAGAGAATTCATGGAGTCAACCAGAGGTGGAAATGGATTTAACTGAATCAGGACCAGACAAAGCTCAGGAAATGGGGGAAAAACATCAAGAAACAGAGATTATGGATGAAGACACAGAAACATTTGACATAGGTGAACTGGATATTATTGGTTTGGAAACTGCATGCAAAACCAAGAACTTCGACAAGATAACTGAAACGCAACTGCACAAACTCGAGGAGGTACTGCACAAAGCTCAGAAGAAATACTCGCTTGGGGTTCAAACTGGCAGCCAATGGGATGGAAAGTTTATTGCAAAAGACATCAAGAAAAGAGGTAGGAAATCGGCGCTAGAAAGAACGATAAAAGTCGGAGAAGTCATGGTAGATTCAGGGAAATATGCCCAGCTATCAAGGTATTTTAACATAAACCCTAAACCTTCCCAATGAAATTAATATCTTGGAATATCAGAGGGCTTAACGGCCAGAAGAAGGGTAGGTTATTAAAAAGCATGATAATGACAGAAAAACCAGCAATAATTTTTCTGCAAGAAACCAAGTGTAAAAATATAGTTCTAGAAAAGGTAGCAGCCAAGGCGTGGCCTGCAGGGCAGGTTTCGGCGGTGGAAGCTCAAGGTGCATCTGGAGGCTTGGCAATCCTTTGGGACTCGAGAACAATACAGTTAGATAACATACATGCCAACAGAAACTTCATTCAAGCCAAGTTTCATCTGAATGGCACTAATATTGATGGGCACATAACCAATGTTTATTTTCCACAGGAAGCACATCAAAAAGATAATGTACTGGAAGCATTAACACAGCTGAATGCAACTAGATCACATCCAATATGGATCTCGGGCGGAGACTATAACATGATAGCTACCCTGGATGAAAAGAAAGGAGGACGTAGCGGCATCAACAGAGACGGTAACCTCCTCAAAGAGTTCATACAAAATAACTGGATGATTGATATCCCAACGGACAACGGCATTTATACATGGAGCAATAAGAGAACAGAAATGATGCAAGTATCCTCGCGTTTAGATCGTTTCCTGGTCTCGGATAACGCAGTACATTTGGGGGGAGACTTCACGGCCTCTATCCTTCCTTATTCAGGTTCAGACCATTGGCCCATAGTCTTAAATTGGAACAGACCAGGCGTCCATCTAAACAGACCTTTCAGATTCGAATCTTTCTGGCTATCTCATCCGAAATTTCATGAGTTTATAAAGACTACCTGGACACAATTCAGAGATACAGAAGGTTCAAGAATGGCCCATTTCCAAAAGAAGCTGAAGTATCTCAAAGGAGAAATCAAGCGCTGGAATAAAACTACCTTCGGTGACATTTTTAAAACAAACAATCATCTCTCAAGGCCGTTCCGAGGAGCTGACAAAAAAGGAGCAGGAAATAGAAAAGCAATTAATGGACAGAGATAGGCAGGAAGAAACACTATGGAGGCAGAAATCCAGGGTAAGATGGCTCAAAGAAGGTGAAAAAAACACAAAAATTTTTCACAGAACAACAGTCCAAAGACGTATGATCAACCAAATCTCCTCTATAAACAATGATCAAGGTTGTAAATTAGAGGATCATAAAGATATAGAAAAGGAATTTGTAGAGTACTTCAAAAGGATGAGTCAAGAACCAGATATAAACAGAACTGCTGCCATTGACAACATTACAAAGCATATCCCCAAAATCATTAATGAAGACCAGAACGCGCTGCTTCTCAAACCGATTAGTCTCCAAGAGGTTGAATTGGCTGTCAACCAGTTGAAAGCAGGGAAAGCCCCTGGTCCTGATGGCTTCACATCAAATTTCTTCCATCACTTCTGGGAATTGATAAAATGGGAAGTCTGGCAAGTGGTGGAGGAGTCTAGATCCCTCAGATGGATGTATCCAGCAATGAATGCTACATTTCTGGCTTTGATCCCCAAGTCCTCAGAATCAAATACTCCAGATAAGTATCGTCCCATTGCCTTATGTAACATTATTTATAAAATTGTTTCAAAGGTCATTGCTTTAAGATTGAAACCCTTGCTTCCCTTAATCATTTCTCCTGAACAATCCGGGTATGTTGAGGGCCGCCAAATCACTGATGGGATTATCCTTACACACGAAATTATCCATTCTCTCAAGATTTTAAAAAAGCCTGGGATGCTACTCAAAATTGATCTATCCAAAGCATTTGACAGTATAAGCTGGACATACCTGCAAAAAACCCTCCTGGCCTTTGGTTTCAATCCCCCTTGGGTCAGATGGGTCAGCAGCCTCATCTCATCCTCTTTTTTCTCCATACTCATCAATGGTATCCCCTCTCCCACCTTTCGTCCCTCTCGTGGTATAAGACAGGGAGATCCTTTGTCTCCCTTCCTATTTGTCATCCTAGCCGAAGGGCTGGGCAGAAGCATCAAAGCGGCCATCCATGCGCACAAGCTCAAAGGCATTGCTGTTCATAATCTTCCGGCTATATCTCATCAACAATTTGTTGATGATAATATGTTATTCGGCCACCCTTCTGTACAAGAAGCCCGCTCTTTCAAAACAATCCTTGACTCCTTCTCTAAAGCCTCTGGAGCATGCATTAATAATGTTAAATCCCAAATATTCTTTTTCAACACTCCGCTATATACCCAACGAGCTATTACGCGCATTCTCGGCTTCTCAAAAGCTTCGCTCCCTTCTTCCTACCTAGGTGCACCTCTTACTGAGTCTGCCCTTAAACACTCTTCTTGGTCTCTTCTGTTAGAAAAATTGGAAACAAAGTTGTCACTCTGGACATACAGATCCCTGAATATGGCCAGCAGAGTGGTTCTCATAAAAGCTGTTTTGCAATCAATGCCGTTATATTTATTTTCCATTTTAGCTGCGCCAAAATGGGTCCTAAGAACAATAAAAAATTTGCAAAGGAAGTTCTTGTGGGGTAGCTCAGGCCTCAACAGAAAATGGGCCCTCATTAGATGGGACAAAGCCTGCCTCCCCAGATTGGCAGGCGGTATAGGGCTCAGGGATCCCGAACAAAGTAATCAAACTATGGGCGCAAAAATTTGGTGGAGGTGGCTTTCAGAATTCAATAACTTGTGGACAAGTCTTTGGACCGCAAAATACACAAGGAATCTCCCCCTAGAAGATAGAATCAGAATGATGGAGACTAGTAAGGGGTCATTGATTTGGAACTCAGCTATCCAGCACAGAGATCTAATTCAAAAACACAGCTTTTGGGAGATAAAAGACGGCCAAACTGCCAGGTTCTGGGAAGACTCATGGCAGCAACTACCCAAACTCCTAGACACTTTGTCAACCATCCCAGAAAGGGAGATAACTCCTCAAGGGAAAATAAATACATTTTGGAAGGATCCAAACAATCAAGAGCAGAGAGAATGGAAACAAACAAACCTGATCTTACCTCACAGCTCAAATGATAACCAAATAGCACTCCACTCAGAATTAAAAAATCGCCGGATATTAAAGCAAGCAGGGAAAGACACTTTAAGATGGGGGTATGAAGAAAGGGGAACCTTCACCACAAAGGAAGCTTACAGAATCATAATCAGGGACAGGATAATCAAGGACCAAATTTGGAGTAAAATTTGGAAACCCCCTATATGGCCGAAAGTCTCCACCTTCTTATGGCTTCTATCATATAATAGAATCCTAACTTGGGATAATCTCAGGAAAAGAGGCTTCCTAGGTCCCTCTATATGCCTCAATTGCAACAAGGAAGAAGAAACTAGGCTTCACTTAATGCAGACATGCCATATGAGTCAAAAATTATGGGAGAAGGTGGCCTTCCGCTGTCAGAAGGAAGGGAGAATTAGAGGAGATGTAAGAGAAACA
The DNA here is from genome assembly GCA_031772625.1 of Pinus tabuliformis. Lineage (NCBI taxonomy): Eukaryota > Viridiplantae > Streptophyta > Pinopsida > Pinales > Pinaceae > Pinus > Pinus tabuliformis. The sequence continues at coordinate 396,576,384 of CM062806.1, read as the reverse complement.
ATCCGACAATGGCCTCAGGAGCCGTACCAATGTACAATTCTTAATATTCTATGGCAAATAATTCCAGGATTCCTAATGTGGAATATTTGGAAAGAACGTAACAGGAGGATTTTCAAGAAACAATCATTAACCCTAGAGCAAGTCTGGGAGGGATTTCATAATAACATAAGCGAAACTCTCTCAACTAAAGCTTGGTCTAAAGAGGATCTTTCGAAACAAACAAAGGAATGGGCAGTATGGAATAATTGGCAAATAAAACTACATGATGGGATTCTGTTTAATCCACACTCTGAGCAACATCAACCAAATACAGCAAAATGGACACCACCGCCAGTCAACACTTTTCAATTGAACTTCGATGGCGCATCGAAAGGAAATCCAGGAACAACAGGCTATGGAGGCATAATAAGAAATTCTAGAGGCAATCCTTTGGTCACCTTCTTTGGAACGATTGGCTGGAACACAAATAATGCTGCGGAGTTAGAAGGACTTTGGAAAGGCCTCAATCTGGCAGAGCAAAGCAAGAGTTTTCCCTTGATTGTAGAAGGGGACTCACAAATTCTTATAAACATGGCTATCAAACTTCAACAGGGATCCTCAGTTCATAAGATAAGCAGAAGCTGGAGATTAGCATCCAGATTAACTCAGATTCAGCTTTGGTTGCAAGAAAACAGGGCTGTCTCTTTCAAACACACAAAGAGGGAGGGAAACAAGCCTGCAGACTTCCTAGCTAATATGGGTGTGGACACTGACAAGGACTACTCAGCTGGACCCCTTCATGAAATTATATCACAGCACCAACGTCCCAAGCTACAGGCTTTGCTAGAGGAAGACAGGCAATCCCAGATGATCTCACACCCGGATGCGGGTGACAAATGGTAATATGCATGCTCACTTAATAGGCAGCTGTGGGTCGCAGCCGGTCAGGCTGGACACCACAATAACTACCCCCTGCAAGCCTTCAATGCGTTTGATGGGTGAAAGGATGTTCAGGCAGAAGGAATGTTGCCTCAAGCGAGGCGGAGTTATGGCAGCGTACGCAGTCCAATGGACCCTCAGCTCCATTGCCGCCTCAAATTTCAGTTGTCAATTCTATATATTGGGTTATTTGCACAGTGCTACAGAGCATTCTTTGGTTCAGCGACAGTTAGAGGGTAAGCGTCACAAGAAAGCCGGAGGAAGGGGGAAAGGCCATAGCCTACCCTCTGTCCCCTCCGCGTGGTATGTGCAGGCTGTTTTGAAGGTTGCTAATTTACTGTGTCATTCTATTGCAGTCATAGTGAGTCTTGGGCATCCTGGGTTAATTCTGCTACTTGTGTTAATAGTGCTTGTTGTATGTTCAATCTGGTTTCGATTAGTATTTGACAGAGGGTGTTCAATCCCTGAAAGCGGAAGGAAAAGCTATCGCCTTCCCTTTGCTCCTTCCGTGAGGTCTGGGCAAATTGTCTCGTGTGTTTTTGATTTGCCGTGTCTTCTGAAGGTCCTTGTCGTGGATTCTGAGCACCTGGGGATAATTGCAGTGAGGGGCTATGCAATTTGGTCACCAACTGCAATTTTCAGAGGCTTCCGCCTACCCTCTATTCCTCTTGAGCGGTTTGGGCATTCTACGTCCTCTGTTTTGGATTTGCCATACTATTTGTGTGTCTGCATAGTAGTTTCTGAGTACTCTGAGTCTTTTGTGTATTTTGACTGGTTAATTGAATCTCCAATCGATCTTGAATCCTCAATTCTATGTTCTCCGGGTCACTGGAATCAACTTGAAGGCTCAATTCAGAGCACGCAGTTTCATTTGTACTCTTTTCAGTTTACTCTGTTTCAGCTGTGTTATTTAGGAACAATGCCACCTCGTCAAAGAGGCGTCCCTAGACGTGGAGGGGTCTGGGGCATTAGAGCAAGACCAGAAGCCCAGGCAATTGAGCCACTGGCCATAGTGGAACCTCTTTCCTCTCCCTCTGAAGATTCCGATCAGCTGGACAGTCAAGTCCATACTTCTCGCTGCACCTTTAGATGCCGGAGGAATCAGACTCGGCTTTCTTTACTCATCACTGTCATTGCAACCGAGGAAGAGGACGACATGTCAGATACTGAGGAGCTGGATCAATCGATCCCTGTTCGGGCCATGCAGGATAATGTTGATAATACTCTTGAGGTTGATATTACTGTGAGGGAGCCTTCTCCGGATTTGAGAAGGCCCCAGCAGCCAACTCCCGGATTGTCGAGGGATCTGGCTAGCCCTTTTCAGCCACCTGAGTATTCTGACAATCAGCCCATCACTCTGAAGACTGATGAAGAAATTCATCATCCAGAAAATGTTCCAGGTGAGCCATCAAAGGATTAATTCATGTTTTCTCTGCTGTTTTATGCATCTGTTTTGCAATATGGAGGAGACTCAGTACGGCATAGAGTCAAGGCGTGGGGTTAGCACCCCTAGTTTTTTGGAAAACATGGTCTTGACAGCAAGCAACAGTGGAAAGGCAGATTTATATAAGTACAAGCTGTCATTTTGTATGGCCGTTGATGTTTGGATGGATATGCTTTCTGATACTATCTCTATATATGTAATCCAGGTCGCCATAGGCACCTGTAGTTTTCTCTGACAGAAGATACTGTCTGCATCTTCTTAGGCTACGGCCTCTTTTGTAAAATACTTTCTCTTTTATTAATACAATAGTTTAGCCTTTATGTAGAAAAAAAAAAATATTATATTATATTATTTATTATTTTTATTATTCTTATTATCAGGGGACATTACATACTCCCCCTCTTTAAAGAACTTCATCTCAATGTTAAATTAAATAATTTTACATTTTATTTATTTAGTTATTTATTACTTAATGTTTTCCCTACACCCATTGTTGAGCTAGTATAACTAGCAGGCATCAAAAGTTTTCACAAGACCCAAGAAATCTCAAGGAGTCTCTGTCATTTTTCCCACTTTCGGTACTAAGCATAAGCCTAATTGGTCTATATCCTAGTCCCAGGCAGGCCCCAAGGCTTGCGCCCGACTCAGACCTCATCCACCCCAAGGAAGGCATTTGGTACGATACTCAATGACTCCGGGCATCTCGCAAGGCTAGCCCACTCCCTCCACACCTACTAAGTTGCACAGCCTCAGGCATCGAAGTCCTTGCAACCCCCCCAGAATTCGATATCCCAATCCAATACCAAACACCTAGCTTATAATATCAGGCACTTGGCCTTGTCAAGATGGTCCCATAGCCCTTCAAGAGCTATCCATCAAGAGCTATACAAGACAAAGGAACCACTTGCGTATGTAGTGTTGATTGAGTTTGTCCCCAGCCCATATGGTGTTACATATTCTCCCTCGCAGTTATGGGATTTGACGAGATCTCAAATAAAATGGCCCTCTCGGCCCATTGGTGGATTTCCTGTCCATCACCACATCTCAACATACATCTAATGCATTAGCAATAACCATAGTATCATAGAAAATAATCGACATGTCAAGTCTTGCATGTCATCATGAGAACATAACATCATTGTTATCACAAAATTATGAATGTCATAAATCTACATGCAATTACCACATGCTTGACATCATAATATCCATCCTAAGTTATGACATCAACATTCAACATTAAAGACCTATCATCACGTAGTAAATGAACATATCAATATACCTCAACATAACATCATAATGCCTATGCATATCATAATAATCATAATCATACAAAACCATTATCATAACAAATAAATAAATAAGCAGCACATATACATCATAAATATGAGAATAATCTCAATACATGTCAAATATAGAGCAATAATACACGATAAACATTCTTATCATGATTCATCCACAAAAGTCAAGTTCATTCGCATGTGTAAACAATGAATACCAACTATGAAATAAGATTATTCATCATCCCTTTAGGATCTAGACTATCTCACCAATAGTATGAGTGTCATGTTTTCATCAAGTTGTCAATTATTTTTGAATAATCATTTCCCCTTGTTTCAACTAAAAAGTTGACAATTTACATATTAGTTAATTAAGTACATAGTTAAAGTTCACATTGTTGTTATTCACAATTGGTTGCATGAACTATTCTATAACATGCATCCATATATATTTTTAATATAAATTAAATTCATAAACTTTCATTTAAGAAAAATTCATATAAACAATATATAAATCAATTAATATTGATCTATATATTACTTAATATGAAACAAATTATTAATTATATTGAGAACAAAATATTAAAATAATCAAAATTAAAAACTATTCATTTCCATTTCACATGGAAAGAAATTTTACAAAACGATTTATACCCAATAAATATTAATGTAAATAAAATATTAATATCTCAACAATCACATAAAGAAAAAATGCTAGTTTAAAGAAAATTTAAAATATTAATAATTTAACTTCAGCCACCACATTTTACAACTATAGTTTATATTTGTGAAAAAAGAACCTACTTACATTAATAACTAAAAATGTGCTAAAATAATAAAGTAATTAAGCTAAGTATAATCTCTACTCTAAACACCCTCTTACTCTAACCACTCTCTTCCCAACAAAGAAAATATTCCCACCTTTTTTGCGTTATTCCAGTTCTCATATAAATGGGTTACAATCATCTGTTGAGGGAAATATGACTTTGTTACTATATATAACTATTTTATAGCCAATTATATTTTTGATATTATCTTCTATTCCCAAAATAGAACTACGAAATCAAGATTTTCATTGATATTTAAATATAATTCAGAATATACTTTTATCAATCACTTGTATATATAAGTACTTTAAATTATCTTAATTTTAAATAAATAAATAGTAAAATGTAAAATATGAAATTCTTATTTAAATAAGTAAATAGTGGAATGTAAAATATGAAATTCTTATTTAAAATCCCATGACCCTTGGCATGGATTATTTTAAAATTAAAACGCTTGGTCAAGAGACTTTCTTTTAACAGGAAATCAGAGAATAAAGAGAGAGAATTTAGGTTGATTTTAACGAGCGTATAATCTAGTAGTAGAATAAATGATGCTGGCATATTTTTAATTGGAAAGAAGGTGAAAAATAAATTCAAAGCAGTAAAGCTCAAATCATGAATCAATTATGTGAGAAAAGCAAGAAAGAATTCCATAAGTATCTAGCATATTCAAAAACCAATTTCGACAAATATAGAGAAATACATAGTGGAGTGCGTGTATGATAAAGTTATTCATTAGGTTAAACAAGAAGCTTTGCCATTGAGCTTATCATTGTCTTCGGAGAGGTCGATAGTGTCCTGCTTAGTCGATCACCCCGCCTAATGGTGTCCTAAATTTCTCGCATTTGCTATAGAGCAAAGTGCAGACAGGGGTGGTGAAGAAGATAAATCAGCAGAGGCGAAACACAACAAGGCTCCGTCTTGGAATCCACTTGGCTCTGTAGCTGGCATGTACTAGAAATGGGCCTAGAAACAACACTGTCACTAGAAAACAAGGAAAAGGTGTGCATCCTTGCGAATTAAAAGTAAATAATACTATGAAATTGTAGGGTTTGGGCACGGGAAAGAAATTGAATTGGGGTTTTTAATGTAGTTGATTTATAGATATTTAGGACAATTTTTTGTGCCAAATTTCTGTGCCATAAGGTTATTCTAGCTTAATTAAGTAAAATTACAAACATTTCCTATCACATGTACCCCCCCTTTGAATGGTTCTGGTAGCCTGTTTCCGCTTTAAACAATTTATTAGGGTTATTACCATTTTTCTCTTTTGGTCACTAATTTTACGACGACCATTACCAAGATTCAATGACCATGTAGAATGTTACAGATTTAAAATTTTATTAGAGTTTTCACAAATTTCCCTTAGGATAGGGGTTTTACGAAGGATTTTTCTTGCTATTCAGTGATCCCAAATTTACCTCTCTAGACAGTGGTTTTATGAAGGCCAAACCTTTTTATCCAGTGACCACTCCATTTCTCTTATCTTGTCCCTCTATTACATAGTTACTTCCCTCAGGTCCATTGACTCACATCCTGGAGCGATGGTGGTTTGAGTGGAGTAACCTATTCTCCGTATCTCGTCCCTGTAAAAATATAGCCATTAGAATAGGATACAGATGGTGGTTTTTCCAGGGATGCTTTTGTATTTGTTGTTGTGAGGGACTTGAGTCCTAAATAGTGTTGATAGTGGTTTTGGGATTGATTGGTTTTTCTAGGAAGGATTGCTATCGGATTCCGCTTATTCAATATTCCGGGGGCTTCTTTCAAACCATTTATTTTTATAAGAAATTTGTATCTATAAGCTGACATGGGTTGGAGGTGAAGAGTGTCCATAATTAGTGTCCTATTATGCTCCGCGAAACGTCTACCCCTGTACCCTATACATGTAACTTTACTGTTTTAGGACAGACTAGTTACCAAGGAGATTTCCAAAGCAGGTGGATGATTCGGCGACGTTGACATTCTATTCGATGGTAAGGTCTAGGTAAGGTTAGGCGAGGGAATTGAAGAGGCTGCTTGAGGTCAGGTGGTATTTAATTCTTGTCGTGACATATCCTACAATTGGCACGGGAAATATTCTCATGGGAATGTACTTGGCCTGACATGTACAAGACCTGGTGTTGTAGACATTCTCGAGGGTGGTGATTCCGAGGAGGGTTGGGACGTGGGATCTGTAGTGATTGCAATCGTTTTCCTAGGTAGGCACGAAGGTTTTAAATTTTGGAAGGACATCATTGTAGTACACGTAGACTGATGGCCTCCTTCGAGTCTGACACGTCATTACAAGAAGCTTTTATCCAAGCCACAGTGGCGGCTGAGTCACAAAGCCATGCAAATCAAAATACGATGTGGAAGGTGGCACACTCCCCTCAGCTGACAACCCTGGGGGATGGACGTGACATGTGGTTGGAAACCGGTTTTATGCCACAAACCAATCTCGAGAGGAAAAAAGGTGGCTAAAGGAAGGGTGGTAGAAAACAATGTCCCATAAAAATTACTGCTCAAGTGCCTAATCACTCATTTGGTCACGACATGATCCCCAATCGAATTACGAGTCTTAGTAGGAAGGTGGTACTTTTTTGAGATTGAAGAAGTTGAGATGAGACAATGGTTGGCAAAGAAGTGGAAAATCTTGTTGGCATATATTCCTACGATGGTGAAACTCATGGGAGGATGGTTTAGTTTTCATTGTCTTAGTGAAGAAGACCTTAGGAAAATTGCAACAATGCCATGGGTCAAGGACCGGGGTTTTTTGGCAATGTATGCATGGTATGTAGGCTTCAATCCTTTGAAGCAAATGCCAAAAAATAAACTCATATGGGTCAAATTGCTCGGACTACCACTGGAATTTTGGACGAAGGAAGTTTTTACTGATATCGGTAATGCCATCGGAAAATTCGTATACGTAGATCCTCAGTGTCTGGGAGCTAGGGATAAGAGGATTGCTTGGGTCCTTATAGAAAAATACTTTGGTGAGGCTTTTCTAGACCACATTGAACTAAGGTGGGAAAACATTAATCTCACTCAGTGTTTGGATTTCTGGGGAATTCCATTCCGGTGCCTCAACTGTCACCAAACTGGACATTTAATTGCTAATTTCCCCAAAGCAAGAGGAGGATGGCAGTCGTTGAGGGAGCGTAAAGGGATTCACCAAAGGCTACAAAAGGAAAACAAATCAGAGTGCTTCTCTCCTCGTCACGGTTATGTCAACAAACATAACGGAAATACTTCGGGCTCAGGTAATTCTAGTCACACAAACCAGATATTTTCTGAACCTTCTCCCAATTTTATAAAAAAGGCATCTGCTCCTATTCCTATTCAAGTCCAATCATCATCCTCGTCATCTGAGCAGTTAGGTTCCCATATAGCTATTGATTCATCATTTCAAGAACATCCCCAAATGTTTTCATCTCCAGTCTTTCCTGAGATGCCACTACAGTCGCAACATACTATGATAGATATCCCATCTACCTCACACACACAAGCCCAAAAGCCTCATTCTCCAGCTACTTGGTGAGCACCAGTATTGCAGCAATAATGCTGTAACTCCTGGGGCTTCCTTCTTTACTTTTATCAACCCGGTAGTTCGTAACAAACTTGGAAGCGATGGTGCTGTATGCACAAGTACTAGCTCTTACTGCAAGCTGTCACTTGGTCAGCTGGCGCAAGATCACTAATGAGCTCAAGCTAACTTCTATGAGTTCTTAGAAGAAGCTTTTAACTGTGATGAAAGAAAGCTAATGCTACAAAGGCTATTCTATTTGCAGAGAGAGAAGGAACACTGAAATGTAACGCAAACACTAGCAAACCTTGATTTACCTATTAACCCTACTTTTGCAAGAAAAGAGATGGAAATTGATGAAATGAGTGCTATTGACTACTGAAAAGGTAAATTGCATTTATTCAAGCTACTTCTGAAAAGAAATGAGAAGAAAACATCTTTTTGTGCTTTTGAGTGTTTTTATGTGAAATCATTATGCTTGTGATTTATCTGGTTGTGATTGTGCAGAGGTTTGGTGGTGAAGGAAGGTGGAGTTGGTTGTTGTAGAGGTGGAGGAAGGTGTGGAGAGGTCCTAAGAAGCCCCTAGTACCCTTCTGAAGACTTTCATAGTGATCGGACTTTGAAAAATCACTCACAGGAAATTCTACAGGAGGCTGCAGGGGATTTACAGGAGGATCTACACGAGGAGGCCGAGAGCTATTTTTTGAGTTTTGAAGGTGGAAAAATGAGAGTAAAGGGGAACTAAACGCTAAATGAAGGTGTTGAGGTGTCTATAACTTGTCAAAGAATATCAAGAACGAACATGATGGTTCGATTTGTTCAAATGGCAAGAAAGAAGCTTATGGAGAAAACGCAGACATTAGGGCAGATTGGCGAAATGTTGCGAATGACTTGGGAAATCTATGAGAAGGAGTTGGTGCTGGCTATTTTATGGATTTATGGTAACTTGAGATGTCCTATGAGAGATTTTCACATTTACTTATCAAAACTGAGTGAGAAAAAACTAGCTGTAATATGAAAACAAAATATCACTTATTAACCTACTTACTGACCCAGAAATAGAAAATGTTGAACAGTAACCTGTGAACAGAAAAGAATGCAGAGAGAACTATGGTAAAAGAAAAAGAAATGATTTAAGAAACTGAATCTGGACCAATATATCGATCTTTCCAAATCAAGTTATCAAACTAGCAGTTGCATGGAAGAGAAAAAACTGTGTTTTTGGTGGCAGCAGAAGTGCCTTGACCTCAAATCATAGTCCTAGGAAGGGAGAAAGGAGATCAGGGCCTGCTGTTGGCCTTTTTGAATCTTATTCTGTCACTGCAGTAACCTACTTGAGCAACTGAAACACAAAAAAACTATGCAAACCATCAAAAGAAACCTAATCTAACAAAGTAAAATGAATCTATGCAACATAAATTAACTCATGAACTGAAGAAAAAACATATAAGTACACAGTAAGAGGTGTTGGGCAGCTTGGGTTGGGCCCTAACCCAAGAGCACCAGCCCTTTGAAAGAGATCAGTGCTGGTTCAAAAAATGTTTCATCTTCATTACCAAAAATCACAGTCACATTACAAGAATTGTTCTCAAAAGGAACTCGAAAATAAGATGAATAATGTGCTACACAAAAGTGCGAAAATTATAATAATGGCTGGCTAACCTACTAAGGCTCTAAGCCTCCTTATTTATTCAAATGGAATCCTCCAATAGTCCTCCTAAAATCAAGGAACTCGGCTTCCTAGAACTGGAGATAAACAACAATCCTTCTTTACTTGCTCGGGTGCCCCTTGGAATCATCAATGTGGACCTTTGTGTCCCAGGTTGTTGATCGAGGATTCAAGGAAAGGGGTCATAAATGAAGGATACAGCCCCCTACAAATCCTCTTCCCTATTTTCCTTGAGTTTTGGCTGCCATTTGCTCATAAATCCCTTGACTTTGTCCAAAATTGGCCAAAAAATCTGCATAAAGCACACATTAGACTACATGGCAAAGTGACTAACCCAATTCACTCTATTAGCATAAATATATTCAAAAACATGCAATAAACTAGTGAGAATGGTGGATTAAGTTGAAATAAGAGGCATTTCTGTGGCTCATCATCACCCCCCTACTGAATGTGTTGCTCATCCTTTGAGTGACTAATCTAACTCTTCATCCTTGATGGCTCTGACAGATTCCCTGACATCCCATGCCTTTGATGTGATATCTTCCTCTTTTTCATGGAAACCTACCTTCCTATCCACTTCTTCCCATTGTTTATATTCTTTCTCTTCTTTTACTCCTTCCATCAATCCTAGAAGCAGTGGAGGACTGAATTTAAGGCCAATCCAATTAGCCTTCAAACTTTGCATTGAGTTCTTATACAGGGGCACTCTCCTCATGGCGTTCCTCATCATGTTTGGGGAGTGATACTACCTAATCCTTAGGCTGTGTGGCATTGTATTCCACCTTCTCATGCAGGCATGAATGCAGTCATCTTCGAACAATATCTCCATGTACTTGAAGTGAGCAATAGCCTGGGTCTACTTATCAACATAGTCTGGGACAAATTGAGGATTAGCTGCAAGGTGTTGGTGTGCATAGATGAGAGCTAAGGGGTCTGCCCTAATCATCAGGGGTTCACTCAGCTCTTTTGCCATCATTTTTTGGATTTCCGCTGCCCTTTTCTCTTCATGGCTCATCCATGATGCCATAGCCATCAGCTGCAAGTATCCCAACTCAACATTTGGATCCCATAAGTTCATGTCAGTAAGTGCCATGTTATGCAGGTAAAATTCTGCTAGCCTCGCTTTATCCTCAGCTAAACTGTGATCACATAACTGCATGAATTGGCCATAATCCTGAAAAGGTATCGTGCCCCTCTAAGCCATTGTCTTAATCTGAAATTGGAGCCACTCATCCTTGAGGTACACTGCATATGATTTGGCTGGCTGCCTGCACTGTAATGACTCCATAGCCCAGCCGGCCATGCAGGCTAATTGGGATTCCTTTTCCTGTAGCTGCCTTCTCAAAATCAACACCTCATTTTCTGCCTGGGGTTCCTTTTCCTATTGCTGTCTTTTTGCTGCCTCACTGTCTGCCTGGGATTCCTCTTCCTATTGTTGTTTCTTTAATATTGACAGCTCATTTCCTCCTTGAGGTTCCCTTTCTTGCAGTTGCTTCTTCAACATTTCATTTTCTGATTCTAATTGAGCTCTTCTAATGCTTTCGGTATGCTTGACCATGCTCAATTATTTTCCCATCTCTCTCAACTTGTTTTCCATGTGCCCAATGTCTTCCACCCCTTTTGATTTTGCAATCTGCATCCATGTATAGGTCCTGACTCTTTCCTTTTCCAACTCAAAGAAAAGAGGAACTGCAAACTTTTGTGGGATGATATTCCCACCTTCCAGAAGGTTGTAGTAAGAGCCTAAGTTAGGCTGAGGTCCAGGCTTTGGTATCTCTTTTGCCTTGTCTTCCTCCTTGGTTTGTTCTTCTGCCTTCTTTTCAAGTTTTTTAGTCTCTTTGAGCTTTGCCAATGTCTCCTGTAGAGAGGTGTGCACCTCCAGTAGGACTGTTTTGGAGTCCATTAGTTTTATCCTTTCTTTCCAAGTAGAGGTCTTAGGACTTCGTCTCTCGTAAGTGATGGGGCTTTTGGAGGGAGATTCCTCCTTTGTTGTAGTAGGTACATCCTCAATGATGATGGGCTCCTTTGAAGGTGGCTGAGGCTTCCCTATCTTGATTCTGGTGCTATTTCAAGCTTTGAAGTACATAGATGGTTGTCTTTTTCTTTTCCCTTTGGGCTTGGCTGGAGTACTAAGTGCAGCAAGAACAACTGCTGCTTCTCTTGCTAGTGTCTCAGGAGACACTTCTTCTTGCTGTCTTTCTTCTTCATCTGCTATCTATGACTCTGTTTTCTCCTTTGCTTGTTGAGTTTCTGCCTTTCTTGTGGAAGCCTTTTTCTGAGCTGTCTTAGGCTTCTTCTTTTCAGTTCTTATCCTTTTCTTTTTCTTTGCTTTGGTTTTCCCTTTTTCTGCTTTTGACTCTGTCTTCTTCTCTGCTTGAGGCTTATCTTTAGTGGTGTCATGTTTCTTCTCTCCTCTCTGTTTTTCTTCTTCTGTGTGGGGTTCTTCTTCTTCCAATTGAATGTTTTGTTCTTCTTCATGGATTCCCTTCTCAGCTTCCTCTTTTTGGTCCTCCTCTTCACTTCCAGATGGACTAAGGTCATCAGTAAGAGTCTTTATATCATCTTCTTTAGTCATGTTCCTGAAAATATCCCAGGCTATAGGGATTGTGTAAGTGTGGAGGGCATCCTCCACCAGTAATTTAATGAGCCCATGGTGAGCCAGTTGGTTTGGAACCCCTGCATTCAATTTGGTGCTACACTCTATTAAGGATTGGAGGAGAAAGTATGGAAGACTGAGTTTTCTAGATGTAGGAAGGTCCATGCCATATCTTAGTTCATGTAATAGTCTGAAATGATACCCATAAACGATGTTGTATCTTCCTTCACAGGAGATATACTTCATGATCTGATAGCTGACCTCACCCCATGGATAAGGTATACTTGTCCTTCTGATCCCATTCTTATCCTCCACAGGATGTTCATCAGGCTCGAAAAAGTTATTCTTAGCAACTTGACCTAGTGGTTTTTCTTCTTTACTCTAGGGGAGCCCAAGTGGGAGACCGGTGACCCTACTGATGAATTCCGATGTGATTTCTATGGTTAAACACCTGAAATCGATGGTGGCATGGATTTTTGAATGAAGTTTTAAAGACAGTAAAAATTCCTTTGTGGCTTCCTCATCATACCCATGAAATTTTTCAAAGAAAGGCATCCAATTTGCCCTAGTAAAGAGGGCTACCACTTCTGGATGTTCATGCAACTTAGTTGAATTCAGAGGCTCCTTCCTCATAAAACCCCCTGTCATGATGTTCAGAGACTACTGGAATGTTTCAGGTGAGGAGGAAGGCAGCAAATTTCAAACCCGAAAACAGAGGAATAACTGAGGGTTTTTTTCTGGAACTAGAGAGAGAGTTTTTGTGTTCTTCCTTTTTAACAAAAACAAATTTCAACTTTCCTTCCCTTCAAACTCTGTTCTCAACCTTAATTTACTTCTCGGGCTGTTTGAGGGAAACAATATCTTGAAAAAAAACAAAGAGTATACAGAACAATGTTTTTTCTTTTTCACAAAATAAACAGACTACCCAATGCAATTCACTTTTTTACAGGCTTGATTTTTTATGGTTGCATCCTTTCTTTACACAGCAGAATACCACGGAGGAGAAAGAGACAGAATTTCAGTTCAGAGAGTAAATGGATAAACTGTATATATTTCTAAAAAATGCAGGCAGACTTCTATTCTCACTTTTCCTTTCTTTTCAACTCAGTAATTCGCTTCAAATCCCACCATCTTTTGTAGATATATGAAATGCAGAGTGTGTTTTACTGAACCTACCTTTTTTAGCTTAAATTTGGCATAAAAATCCTGAATTTTCCTCTCCAATGCTGTTTACTGGCCCTCCTGTAGAAGGGCTCTTGTAGGACTGTGTTTCCGCTCCTGTAGAGTGCAATAATGCTCCTGTAGAGCCCGAGCCCAATAAGCGAAAGGGTTCTGAAACTGGCAGAGAGCGACTGTTTTGAGATTCTGAAGATGGTAGGTAGGTTGCTACAGCCAAGAGCTCGTCGATACAAATGCAAACAAAGGTGGTGGAGGCAGTCGACTGCAGTGTACTTAAGCTTATGGGTGTGCTCTGTGGTGACGAGGTGAGGTGGCAGGAAGGGTACGTTATCCCCATCTAGACAGTTGGTCCCTACTTTAGTGCATTATGAATCTTCATGCCGCCTGCCCGCAATCACTTCCATCATTCCCGTTATACGCCACCACCACTACTTGTTTTTAGTTTTCTTTCTCGAGTTGACTGAACACACTTGCCAATTGCACACACTGAGCGCTGTTTGAACTGGACGAGGGGTGCTGTTTGAACTGGATGAGGGGTGCTGTTTGAACTGGACGAGGGTGGCCAGTTAGCTGGCCACCAATCTCATTTAACTGCAACCATCTCACTATTCACGTAGTTTTTGAAATTATACTCATGCAACAGAGGAATGGGTTTAGTTACTTACTTGTTAGTCGCTACCATGGTGTTGCATGCTTCAGGTTTTGGCATTCTGTTCATGGATTGCTATTGCTGGCACCCGTGGCTTCTGAATTGGTGGCTCAACTACCTTACATTGTTGGCCTTTAATCAGGTCTAGCTCCCTGTGCATTTTATACCTATGTGGCTGCACTGATCCTGCCTCTGGAGCTCGATTTTTAAGGGGATCAGCTGTTACAGGAATCTTGCAAGATTTCATGTAACTGCTTCTCCCTCTAAAATTTTTGGCTGAGGCTTGAGGAGGGACTGGAGAGATAGCTGAGGAAGGTTCTGAAGGAAAAGGAAAAGTAGCTAGTATGCATTAGTTAAGAGTTAGTTTAGGATGCTGCTGTTTTATTCTTCATTTTATTCTTTTTTGTTTTTTTAAACGAAAAAAACAAAATTTTTCTGTTTCTTTGTGCAGGGAAGAAAGAAGTGAGTAGAAATGCAGTGGTGTTGGTGTGGAATGGTGAGTTAGGAGGATGAATGGTGGCAGGGGGGTCCATAGATCTTCAGAACAAGTTTTTAGCCCTTTGATCCTTTCCTGGACTTGATTTCGAGCTTTCTATGATTTCTATAGGAGCCTCTTGTAGAATGCACATAGCCTCCTGTAGGATGCATAGTTTCCAGAACAAGTGAGACCAGGGACTGGAAAAGACAATAGCGATGGAGAAATGATCTATCAGAGGTGTATTTAGCCTGGCCATGTCCCTTTTTCTTCTGTGGCCCTCCTGCAATCTGTAATGCATTCAAAAAAGTTAATTTTATGTTCCTGTTTTTTCTTGTTTCTCTATTTTTTTTATTTTTAATTTTTTTGTGAGATAGTTGGGGCACCTCCAGGAGGTTTTCACCTCACTGCCTTCCCTGGGCGCCTCCAAGGGGAAGTTTTCACCCAGGGATCTTTTATTCTCCTTTTTTCTTTTTTGTTTTTCTCCTCTTTATTTTTAGGGCGTGGGTGGAGTGGAGGCAGAGATTTTCTCCACTACCAACACAATTTTACTCATATTCTCAATGAATTGTTACTTGGAGAGGGGCTTCATGTAGATATTGAACCTATGTCGATTGACAAGCATGTGGATGGCTTCTTCATCAATGGTCCTGATCAAAATTAAACCATTGTTATTGCACCTTTCCACTGTGTACGGTCCCAACCATCTTGTCTTCAGTTTGCCCTTGAAATCTTTATATCTTGAATCATATAGCAGCACCCAATTTCCTTCCTGGAATTGTTTCGCTTTGAGGTGTCTGTCATGCCATATTTTTGTTTGAAGCTGGACTACCTCTGAGTGGAGAAGGGCCTACAATCTTTGTTCATCCAATAAATTTAGCTGAAGTAACCTTTCCTTTTGTGCATGGCTGAGATCTATGTCCAACTGAGATGCCATCCTTAGTGTGTTATATTTAAATTCTTATATTGACAACAAAGCCTTCTTCCCATAGACTAGATCATAGGGTGTAAATCCGGTGGTGGTCTTCCAGGTGGTGTTATAGGCCCAGGTGGCCTCAACCAATCGATCTACCTAATATTTCCTTTTGCTGCTCACTACCTTGGTCAAAATTCCCACCAAATCTCTGTTAGTGACTTCCACCTGTCCATTTGCTTGCGGATGATAAGGGGTAGAAGTCATGTGCTTAACTTTGTGATGTGTGAGTAGGTCTTCAATCAGATTGGAGGTAAACTGACTCCCTTGATCTGTGACTAATTCTCTTGGATATCCAAACTTGTAGAAGATATTCTCTCTCAAAAAATCAGCTACTTTTTCTTCTATCGCTGCCTTGATCACCTTTGTTTCTTCCCATTTTGTAAGATAATCAGTGCACACGATGATGTAAGATTTCTGCTTTGAAGGAGGGTTGACAAGACCCACAAAGTCCATGCCACACTTCTCAAATGGCTCTAAAGTCACTTGAGGTTGTAGGGGCGTCTCATCCCTTGGAGTAGGTTTCCCCATCCTTTGACATCGGTCACATTAGCTGATATATCTCCTTATATCTTGATGAAGAGTGGGCCAATAGTAACCCGCTTGC
Organism: Pinus tabuliformis; assembly: GCA_031772625.1. Lineage (NCBI taxonomy): Eukaryota > Viridiplantae > Streptophyta > Pinopsida > Pinales > Pinaceae > Pinus > Pinus tabuliformis. The sequence goes on along the minus strand of CM062806.1, from coordinate 396,560,265 downwards.
AGGATTTTGAAGGCAGCCCTCTTTGCTGCAAAATGGCCCCCATAGGGTCCATCATGACCGATTAGGAGAATGTCAAAAGCTTCCTCCTCCCTGACACATCTCCTCAAAACCTGATTTGGGCCAAGTTTGAAGAGATTACCCCCAATCCAGGTGAAAGGGGAACTTTTTCTCATAATCTTGCTCTTCTCGTTTGAGGACAGGTATGGCGAGAACTATGTTGAAGCCAAGTAATTTTCCATATCAACAAACCATGGAGAGAGTATTGAGATAGCAAATAGGTGTTCATCTGGCATTTTATCATCCACCATTCCTTCTTCACCTGCAGGCAGATCTATTCTAGAAAAAAAATCAGCAACAACATTTTCCTTACCCGACTTATCAACAATGGTTAAATCAAATTGCTGCAATAAAAGTAACCATCTGATAATACGCGCATTTACATCTGGTTTGTTCATTAAATACCTAATTGCAGCATGATCAGTGTGTAAAAATGTTTGATAGCTGGTGATGTAGTGTTTGAACTTATTTAGGGAATGGACTATAGCTAGGAGCTCCTTTTTGGTTACAGTGTAGTTTAGTTCTTCCTTCGACAAGTTTTTACTTACAAAATATATGGTATAAGGCAACTTCTCATCGATTTTCCCTAAGGCTGCTCCAATCGCTTTGTTTGAGGCATCTGTGTGAATGTGGAAAGGTAGGGCCCAGTTTGGACCTCTCAAAATTGGGGCAGTCACCAGTTTACTTTTCAAGGTGTCCAGAGCCTCTTGACAGTTTTCAGTCCATATTAACTCAGCATCTTTTCCTAAAAGTCCAAACAATGGAGAGGCTAGCTTACTGAAATCCTTAACGAATCTTCGATAATACCCTGCTAAACCTAGGACACTTCGAACATCTCTTACCTTTTGAGGAGGTGGGACCATTTGGATGATGGCAATTTTGCTGGGGTCCACATGTAATCCTTGCTGAGAGATTGTGTGACCTAGCACGGTCCCTTCAGTCATCAAGAATTCACATTTTTTAGGACTGAGGGGCATGTTCATTTCAATGCACTTGTCCAAAACTTTTCCCAGGTTAGACAAAGCTTCTTGGAAGATAAAACCATAAGGGGTATAGTCATCCATATAGATTGCCACTGCATCATGAACCAGTTCAGCGAATATACTCGGTACTGCTCTTTGGAAAGTGGCGGGAGCATTGCACAATCCAAAAGGAAGGACCTGGTATGAAAAGGTACCCCAAGGACAAGTGAAAGTGGTCTTATCTTGGTCTTCTGGGTTGATTTGGATCTAGTTGTACCCGCTAAACCCATCTAGGAGGGAGAAGAACTTCTTCCCTGCCAGGCCATCTAGCACATGATCTATGAAAGGCAAAGGAAAATGATCCTTCTTGGTGGCCTTGTTTAATTCCCCATAATTGACACAGATTCTCCACTTCCCATTTTCTTTGGCACTAGCACCAAAGGAGAGATCCATTCGTTGTCAGAGATAGGGTAGATGAATCTTGCATCCAGTAACTTTTGTAGTTCTTCTTTGACAATGTCCTTAAGGGCTGGATTCATCCTCCTTCGTGGTTGCCTTACTGGTGTGCAATCTTCCTTAATGTAAATGTGATGAGTGCAGACTGAGGGGTGCACTCGCTTCACCTCCTTATAGCTCCAAGAAAAAGCATCCAAGTGGTTTTTCAATAAGCTACACAGTTCTTTCTCCTGAGAGGTGGATAGGGATGAGTTGATCTTCAAGGTTCTTTCTGGACCGAATTCCACATTCTTAACTCGGAGAGAGGCCGGATCAGCCACATAGAGATCAACTAAAGGATTGGCTTGGGTTTCTTCCACCAACTCTTCTAATGGCAACCCACTGGGGGTGGATTCTGAATCAAGTTTTCAATAAGATCGTCCTCGGTTTGTGGCCCCCCCCCATTGTAGCTTCCACTACACACAGTGGTGCGGAATAGACTTCATCCTCATCTTCCTCCTCCAACCGGAGAGGTAAATCACATTCTAACAAAGGTTGGGTAGGAGGATATAGGACTGGCTGTTTGGACATATGCCCATTCTTGATTGTCATGTTCCCTACTCAACAACTAATGTAGGCATATGTAGTAGCCAACCAAGGTCTTCCCAAGATGAGAGGATACCCAATAAGCTTTGCCTTTGGTTGGAGAACCAGGAAATTAGCAGGGTACTCCCAAGAATCGATGGATACCATTACATCTTCCACAATCCCTTTAGGGGTCACGGTGGAGTAGTCTGCTAACTGTAGTATTGTTGTGGTCTTTCTCAGGGAGCCCTGAAGGTTGAGCTTGAGCATAGTGTCCCTGGACATCACATTAATGGCATCCCCTAGATCAATCAAGGTATGGGGGATTACGGTGCCATTGATGTGGACATCGACTACAGGAATTCCAGGGATTTCAGACAGATTACCTGCCCCAACATTAGGTCAGACAGTTGTCCTATGACATTAATAGTTGGGGCATCTCTCCTGCGCCTGCCTGGGTGCCTGAAGCACTTCTCCTTGATTATTTTGTTGTATATAGGCACATCCTTTATGGCTTGGATAGGTGGTATCTTTATACATAATTGTTTCAATTCTCCTAGAAGTTCAGTCTCTTCTAGGGTAGGTTGTGTTGTGCCAGTTAATTTCTCAGGAAAGGGTGGAATGGCTTTTCGTTCACTTTCCTCTTTTTCTTCCTCATCCTCCTTAGGGGGAGGTTGGTTGTCTGGGAGAACCTTTCTAGATCGTAGGTTAATCTCTTGAATCTCCACAACATAGGTCGGGCATGATGTTTCCCCATTATACACCTGTTGGGCCTATCTCTTATTCGAGTTCGGGTTCGATTAAGCAGGTATTTGGGGCTGCCTTGGTGGAGAAGGAGGTAATGGTTGTGGTTGTGCAGGTGGTGGAGGAAAAAGAGTGGGAGGAGAGTTGTATTGGGGCCTCCACCCCCAATGAGGTTCATTCCACTAAGGTTGTGGCTGAGAATAAGAGTGAAACGAATGAGCACCTAGTTGAGCATGGTAATGAGATGGATATGACCAAGGAGGGGGCGTGGACCAAGAAGGATGAGCAGGGGGACCCCAAGAAGGCATGAAAGTGGATTTATTGGGGTTGTAATATGTCTGGGATGTCCCTTGCATTCCATGCTGGTAAGGTTTGGGCCCATGTGGCCTCCTTTGGTTCATGAAATAGAGTGGTTCAATGGCTCCTTTGGTCCCTTGGTATGCAGCTTTAAGTCCAGGAAAGGAAGGGCACTGATTCATAGAATGGTCTTCTTCACAGACTGAATACACTTCTATAGAGTTCAATGGACATTCGTTCCTAGGATGCCTTCTGGTGCACCTAGGACAAAAGATGGCCAAAGCCCTCTCTGCTTCCTCTTGTTTTCTTTTGATATGCAAGGTATCCATTTGCATAGCAAGAGTCTGCCTCATCTCGCTCTTAAAATATTCTGACAGATTTTCAAATTCACCTCTAAGGGATGAACTGGATGAGGATGTACTAGCTAAGGATTGACTTCCCCTACCTCTCTTTCTGGCTACCCTAGAATGGTTTCTAAACATAGTATTTATGTCATCATAAGGTAGTTGGTAGATGTCCACCCAGGTCAGCAAATGGAGGGTATCTCGAAGGTCTTCCGGTACCCCTCTAAGCAGGACCAACTTCAGAGATTCAGGGTCAAGTGTGCACCTAGCCCTTTTATGACTGAGCTAAAACCTCTCTTCATAGTCTTCTAAGGATTCATCACTTCCCATGGTCATTCGGAAGATTTCTTCCTTGGTTTCCTTTGACCTACAGTAGTCTAGGCATTTGTTGTTAAAGGCTTGTTGCATCTAAGCCCAAGTTGTGATGCTGTTGCCAGAAAACCCCATGAACCAGCGCAACGTTGCATCCTTAAGGGTAGAAGGAAATAGTTTCAACTTCTACACATCTTCTGCAGAGTCATACGTTCGACAGATAACAACAAATTCAAACAAGAAGGTATCAGGATCTTCGGTATTCAACCCATGGAAGTGAGGTAAGGTTGAGGGACTTATGTTTTTCATTTTAGTGTCCCCATTGATCTCTCGGATGGGAAAGGTACCCTCTACTCTTTCCCCATTTCCTCTAGCATTTCTGTTTTCAGCCATGGTCTTAGGAGGAATGGTTTCTTGCTCTTCTTCTGCTATAGGATCTTCGTATATCTCTGGTGGTTCACCTATAGGTTCTTCTGGATTACTGCCACCGAAGAAGAGAGAAGGGTGACTTAGTGATGTGGTTCGGTAGGAATTTTCCTGAATTATCTATGTTCCTACGAGGCATGAAAGGAAATCTCTTTCTCAGTGATTTTTGTTTGTTTGTTTGTTTTTTGCTTGTACCTGCAAAACTGAAATTGATTGAACAAAAAATTGCAACTAACTGAAATGAACTTGCTGAAATGAAATTGCAGAATTGAAATGAAAGAAAGGAAATGACTGATCTACTTTGCTGGAATGGAAATTGCAGAATTGAAATGAAAGCAGGAAATGACTAATCTATCTTGCTGAAATGGAAATTGCAGAATTGAAATGAAAGCAAGAAATGACTAATCTATTTTGCTGAAATGGAAATTGCAGAATTAAAGTGAAAGCAGGAAATGACTAATCTATTTTGCTGAAATGGGAATTGCAGAATTGAAATGAAAGCAGGAAATGACTAATCTATTTTTCTAAAATAGAAATTGCAGAATTGATATGAAAGCAGGAAATGCTTAGTCTACTTTTTCAAAATTGAAATTGTAGAATTGAAATGAAAAAACTACTCTACTTTTGCAGAAATAAACTACTTAGCAGAATGTTGCAGTAGAAAATAGAAGAAAAACAGTAATCACAAAATACTCTGACACTTCCTCGGCAACGACGCCAAAAATATGGTGAGCACGAGTATTGCAGCAATAATGTTGCAACTCCTGCGTCTTACTTCTTTACTTTTATCAACCCGGTATTTCGTAACAAACTTGGAAGCGACGGTGTTGTATGCACAAGTACTAGCTCTTACTGCAAGCTGTCACTTGGTCAGCGGGCGCAAGATCACTAATGAGCTCAAGCCAACTTCTATGAGTTCTCAGAAGAAGCTTTTAACTGTGATGAAAGAAAGCTAATGCTACATAGGCCATTCTATTTGCAGAAAGAGAAGGAAAACTATAATGTAACACAAGCCCTAGCAAACCCTGATTTACCTATTAACCCTACTTTTGAAATAAAAGAGATGGAAACTGATGAAATGAGTTCTATTGACTACTAAAAAGGTAAATTGTATTTATTCAAGCTACTTCTGAAAAGAAATAAGAAGAAAACATATTTTTGTGCTTTTGAGTGTTTTTATGTGAAATCATTATGCTTGTGATTTATCTGGTTGTGATTGTGCAGAGGTTTGGTGACAACGGAAGGTGGATTTGGTTGTTGCAGAGGTGGAAGAAGGTGTGGAGAGGTCCTAAGAAGCCCCTAGTACTCTTCTGAAGACTTTCATAGCGATTGGACTTCAAAAAATCACTCACAGGAAATTATATAGGAGGTTGCAGGGGATCTACAAGAGGATCTACAGGAGGAGGCCGAGAGCTATTTTTGGAGTTTTGAAGGTGGAAAAATGGTAGGAAAGGGGAATTGAGGCTAGATGAAGGTGTTGGGGTGTCTAGAACTTGTCAAGGAAGATCAAGAATGAATGTGATGGTTGGATTTGTTCAAATGGGAAGAAAGAAGCTTATGGAGAAAACACAAAAATTAGGGCAGATTGGCGAAATGTTGCAAATGACTTGGGAAATCTATGAGAAGTGAGCTGGTGCTGGCTGTTTTATGGATGTATGGTGAGCTGGGATGTCCAGTGAGAGATCTGCACATTTTCTTATCAAAACTGAGTGGGAAAAAACTAGTTGTATTATGAAAACAGAAATATCACTCATTAACCTAATTCCTACCCTAGAAACAGAAAATGCTAAATAGTAACCTGTGAATAGAAAAGAATGCAGAGACAACTATGGTAAAAGAAATTGAAATGATCTAAACACTAGCAGTTGCATGGAAGAGCAAAAACTGTGTTTTTGCGGCAACATAAGTGCCTTGACCTCAAATCATAGTCCCAGGAAGGGAGAAAGGAGATCAGGTCCTGTTGTTGGCCTTTTTGAATCTTATTCTATCACTACAGTAACCTACTTGAGCAACTGAAACACAAAACAACTATGCAAACCATCAAAAGCAACCTAATTTAACAAAGTAAAATGAATCTATGCAACATAAATTAACTCATGAAATGAAGCAAAAACATATAAGTACATAGTAAGAGGTGTTGGGCAGCTTGGGTTGGGCCCTAACCCAAGAGCATCAGTCCTATGAAAGAGATCAGTGCTGGCACAAAAAGTATTTCATCTTGATTACTAAAAATAGCAATCACATTACAAGAACTATTCTCAAAAGGAACTCGAAAATAAGCTGAACAATGTGCTGCACAAAAATGCGAAAATTCTACTAATGACTGGCTAACCTACTGAGGCACTAAGCCTCCGTTTTTACACAAATGGATTCCTCCAATAGTCCTCCTAAAATCAAGGAACTCGACTTCCTAGAGGTGGAGATAAACAACAGTCCTTCTTTACTTACTCGGCTGCCCCTTGGAATCATCAATGTGGACCTTTGTGCTCCGAGTTGTTGATGGAGGATTCGAGGAAAGGGGTCATATATGAAGGAGACACCCCCCTACAAATCCTCTTCCCTGTTTTCCTCGAGTTTTTGTTGCCATTTGCTCATAAATCCCTTGACTTTGTCCAAAATTGGCCAAAAATCTGCATAAAGCACACATTAGACTACATGGAAAAGTGACTAACAAAATTCACTCTATTAGCATAAATATATACAAAAGCATGCAATAAACTAATGAGAATGGTGGATTAAGTCGAAATACGAGGCAAAATGAGCCCATATAATTACCCATTTCTGGGCTCATCACTACTCAACCAAATTCTCCTAAAGATAAAGATAAAGCACTTGTTCAATTTTCTCTCGTATCCTCACCAATTAATTCTGTTGACAACGGCCTTGAATTCCTCCTACAAAGGAAAACTCTTGACCTCAAGTCACTTACTATCCATAAGCTGAAGGGATCCTGTTCTCCTGAAATTAGTCCATCATCTGCATGGAATATTACTATGAGGCGTAAAAACAACAAAGGCAACAAAAACTTTAGAGGTTGTGTAGATCATCTTCCAGATTCATCTCGCATTAGGCTTGTTTTGATCGACATTTCGAACCAGCAATGGTGGTTCATCTTCAGGATGTGAAATATTAGTGGAAAATTGGTCTTCTTATAAATAGATGTTTGATAAGCATTGCTGACAGATCTTATGGAGTGTTAATTTATTAAAATATTGTTGAATTGTAATTTATATTTTATTATTTTAATTATATTTCATTTTAATTGTTTTTTGTTTTATTATTTTAATTATATTTCATGTTAATTATATCAATCCATAAGTTATCATAGATTTGAAATTTATATGATTAACATATCTTATTATATAGTTAAATTGAAGTTTGTTTATAGTTTCTATTTTTAATTTTAAATTATTGTTAAATTATATTTCATTATGGTCATAATTCATTTATATTGCCTGTGTCAAACACATACTACCTTGACAAATTCGCCATCTCTCATTGATATACCTATTTCATCTCCCATCTCTCCCAGGGCACTTAGAGCATGCATGCCCTCCAATAGGCTTAAATGAATTCAATTCTATCATTGAATATTAGGGGTTTGGGGGCCCATCCAAAATTCCTCGCTCTAAGAGATCTTTTCATTTCATCTAAATCTAGCATAATTCTCATCCAAGAATCAATGCACTCTGCAGCCCAAATAGTTGATTATTTTAGGAGGATGCTTCCCACATGGTATATCGTGGAAATTGATGCCACTGGCAGATCTAGAGGTCTTGTTGTTTTCTGGGACCCAAGATGGGAAAAATTGAAGGCATTCTCATGTTCGGTGGGTATATTTCTGGTTGGTTATATCAGAGGTATCCCAGGAAGATCGCATATTCTCAATGTGTATGCTCCTTACAAAGAGAGGGAAGGTTTTTGGGATACAATGGAGGTATCAGGGATTCTTAATTCACCCTCTCTGATTTTGGCAGGGGACCTTAATTGTACCTTAGGCATAGAAGAACTGTGGGGACAATCTAGGGTGGTAGACAAGATGGCACAAAAGTTAAGAGAAATTATTCTATCTCACAACTTAATAGATGTCTTCCCACCCAAAAATGCTCCCACTTGGGATAATGGAAGAAGTGGAAATAGGTATATAGCTAAGAGACTTGATAGATTTCTTGTCCAAGAAAATATGATAGAGAAGATGGGGGATGTTAGATATTTTATTATTGAAAACTATGTATCAGACCATCGCCCAATCACTCTTATTTGGCATAATACTGATACAAGGTTTGGTTTTCCTTTCAAGTTAAATAGAATCTAGCTAGAAGATTTAAATTTTGATTCTCTTATCCGATTATCCTAGAAGGAAAGAATAAATATAGAGGAGGGCATTTCCATTTCTGAAAGCTTTATAAATAGGCTTCGATTCCTTAAAGCAGAGGTAAAAAAATGGGAAAGGAAGAAGAAGGAGGAACTGAGAAGGGAGCTGGCTGCTATTGAGGAGGAATTAAAATCCCTACATAACCAAATGGCTGCCCATTCTCTTCCTCCCATAGTAAGGGAGAGAATTCATGCTCTAGAACTAGGGAAAAAGAAAAATTTTCAAGTTAGGGAGACGACTTGGAGATTGAAAAGCATAGCATTATGGATCAAGGAAGGAGAAAAAAATACCAAGTTCTTTCACCGCTTTGTCAATCACAAAAGAAAACAAAATACAATTTGGCAGATAAAGGAAGGTGAAGGAAACGGTTATAACAAGCAATCTGATATTACATCTGTAGCGATTTCATATTTTAAAAAAAAAGCATATAATAGAGTGGAAGTAGAGGATGTGGATGCTCAGTTGTGGGTAGTTGAAGAATATCCTAAAATGTTTAATGATGAGGATAATGTGGAGTTGTTTAAGGAGGTTAAGGAGGAAGAACTAGCACAAGCTATTAAATCAATGAAAGGAGATAAAATACCAGGTCTAGATCGATGGACAGTTTTATTTTTCGCTCATTTCACATACATATTTCAGGAGTACTTGCTACAGATGGTTGAGGAATCTAGGATGAAAGGCTTCATACATCCTCATCTAAACTCTACATATATATCCCTTATTCCAAAGAAATCAGAGGTGGAAACTTTTGCTAATTACTGCCCAATATCACTGTGTAATCTAACATATAAGATTATCTCTAAGATAATAGCCAACAGATTTAAAGTTTCTTTATCAAAATTCATCTCACCTGACCAATATGGTTTTTTAAATAATAGAATAATCCATGACGCAGTGGTTGTTGCATAGGAATGCATGCACAATATTAAGTCAAAAAAGATGAATGGCACGGTGATGAACGTAGATTTAAAAAAATCTTATGATTTCTTAGATTGGGGATACCTATGAATGGTGTTGTTTAAAGTTGGAATAAACTCAAATATGGCTGAATGGATCATGGGGTGTGTGTCTATAGTTCGCTATGCAGTAATAATCAATGGATTCCCATCCAAATTTTTTGCAGTAGGTAGAGGACTTAGACAAGGGTGTGCATTATCCACTCTCATTTTTATACTGGCGATGGATGGATTAAGTTTAAAAATAAAAAAAATTGTGATCATTGGAGAATTTGAAGCACTGAAAATCAGTAGTTGTGTCACAGTTTCGCATAGTTTTTTTGTTGATGGTTATGATAAAAAAATTCAAATTGTATTCACTATCTTTAATCATAAAGAAGTTTGGGATAGGCGCGATACTTGTACAAAATGAACTGAAATCTATTATTCTCTATGGATCTTGTAACCAGGATGATATCAGATATATCCAGAACTGTTTTGGAGTAAGTGCAGAAAATCTAGACAAGGGTATGAAATATTTGGGGTATCGACTAAAACCAGGATGCTATAAAAATGTTGATTGGATGTGGTTGGTGGAAAGATTCTATCTAAAGATTAAGGGATGGGAACATAGGTGCTTATCTACGAGCGGATGTATCATCATCAAATAGTCAGTTCTTACTCAGGAGGGGATTTATTGAGCACACTTGTTCCGCATTCCTCAAATGATTATTAATTTACTGAACCGAGTAATGGCAAGCTATATATGGTTTGGTGCAAGAAGGAATTGTAAATATCATTTGGTAAAGTTGGAAAAGATCACTAGACCTAAAATTTTGGGTGGTTGGGGTGTTCTAAATCTAAAGTTTTTTTTGGATGGGCACTTATTTTAAAATCTTTATGGAGAGGCATCAATAGTAAAGGCATATGGGGAAAGCTGATCCGATCTAAATACATGAAGAATAAGGAGTTTTCCTTTTGGTTCAGACAAGGAGCAATTGGGAAATAAGGCGGCTCACATATTTGGAACAACTTTAGCAGGGTCAAGAATACACTCTTCCAAAATATCTCATGGTTCTTTGGATCAGGTAATAGAATTATGTTGGGAAAAGACTGCATTATAGGAGCAGGTGAGGGTCCACCTGGGACAATGGAATTGATACAACATCTGAACAGAAGAGGCATTTATATCCTCAGTCAGCTGATCAGTGACTGGAATGGTAGCATTCCAATTTGGTTTGACTCCTCCCAACTGAATCTTGCTGATCAGTATAAATTGGATTGGCTACAACTTGTTAAAACATTAAAGGAGGCAGGGATATGTTATGACAGCAAAGGGGATTGTATAGCATGGGCTGGTAAAAAGAAGAACACAGGAGAAATAGAGGTGGCAGACTGCTATCTCAAAATATGCCTGAAGGAAATACAGAATGTGGAATACTGTTGGTTTCACAGTTTTTGGCAAATTAATATTCCAATAAAAATTGTAATTTTCCTTTGGCTAATGTGGCAGAACAAGAATCTCACATGGGAAAACTTACAAAAGAAGAACCACCATGGTCCTGGGATATGCTATCTGTGCAGGCATAATGCTGAGGATAATGAACACCTATTCTTACATTGCCATAGATCTGTTAATATTTGGAAACACTTCACCAACAAGCTGCAGATTCCATTCATTCAGTTTAATACAATTGAGGAGTGTTTAAAATGGTGGAGCACTCAGAGTAAAACTAGGCGATTGCTCACTTTGGTTGTTTTCTGGGAAATTTGGAAAGGTCGAAATCAACTGATTTTTGGTTCCAGTAGATGGGGGGAAAATGTAATCTATGAACTCATAGAATAGTGGGTATCAGAATGTAGACATCAAGGAAAAAAAAAGACAGAGAAGGGGAGACTTCAGATCACCAACTACCCGGCGGGGTTTTTTGATGGGGCAGCTCAAGGAGGAAGATGTGGGTGCAGTTTCTGGTTAAAGCTATCAGAAGAGAAAGAGTTCTGGATACACTGGTATGTGGGAGAAGGAACAAGCATGAAGGTAGAAGTTGTTGCTTTATGGGGTTTACTATGGTTTATTAAATTTTTGGATATCCCTCAAGTACAAATTTTTGGGGATTCCAAATGTATGATAGATCATGTTAAGGGGAAGAACAATATCCAACAAAATTCTCTACAAGGTTGGCTGAGGCATATAAAAAGCATATGGAATACCTTTCAGCATCCGTCCATTGAGCACATTAGCAGGGCACATAACAAGATCGCGGATGAATTATCGAAGAAAGGATTACTAGCCACAGAAGAAGGTATGTATATCATGATAAAAATAGGATCAGACGAGACAGAAGTAGAAAATCTAAAGTTTCCAGGATAGACCACTGAAGATCTTACAAAAAGTAAGAACATCAATGCAGATAAGTTCATACAAAATCCCTGTTTCTTTTTGTTTAAAGTTTTGTATTGGATTTTGTATAGAAAAGATAAGAGGAATGACTACTTTAAGGTAGTGATATACAGAACATGCAAATGATCTGAGACACATCTTAGTCTTATAGAATCTCTTAGTGAGACTCTGTGATATATTGTGAATGAGGCAGAGAGTATATAGTTTCACAGTTGTTTCAAATATTAGAAAACAGTTTCAGATGTATGTAAGATGAGTATTTACTCCCCCATGTAGTTAAGTTGCGGATACCACAAGATTTATGAGGATGATATGTCCATCATAAGTATGTACTGTTTTAATCATATTATAAAATAGATGGTTTTTTCTTGCTGTAAAGATAAAGTTTTATCTTTTATTTTTTTTGTTTTTCTTGACCGAATTTCTCTCCCATGCATAATCCATGTCGTCTTTTAGTTGCCTCAAGTCCAATTCAATGTTGACTCAGCATGCAATTGATTCAAGTCCTAATGAACTAGATTATATTATTTTTATGTATGCATGAAAAAAATAAACTTAAAGAAAGAGGAGAGAATTAAATTTAAAGTGTATTATTAGTATTCCCCAAACTTTGCTAGCTAGTAAATATAAATTTTTATTTATTTTTCTCTGAAAGCTATAATTCACTTTATTGTCTCCTTTCAACCAATTTCACAAAATATTCCAATCCTAAAGTGAAGTAGTATGCCAGTCCTTTAATGAATATCACCCATTACATAGGTAATTAAATATTTAGTTTATGATGTAATTTGTTAATATTTCAAGAGTAGTATTACATTCATTATGGAATTGAAGTTGTTTTCTTCACTAAATTAATTGTTTAACTTTTATAGTGATTCTCTTCACTAGATCAATTGTTTAACTTTTGTAGTGATCTAATCATATACAAAATAAATCCCAAAATAAATAAAACAAAATTTATTATATATTTGTAATATGTATATGAGCAAATATTACGAGTAAAGGTTAATATATATGTATTTTAAAATTTATTATATGAGCATCTATCACAACTTTTACCAAATATATTATTATATTATTATTATTACTACTATTATTTACATGATATATTATGAAAATAAAGATTAACAAATAACATGACTATAATTGCAAAAACCCAAAATTGGATTGAATTTATTTTTTAGAAACAAAGTCTTGATAAATCTAATTGATTATTTATCTCACACTTTTACTTAGAGGTCACACAGAGTTGGAACTTGCTCTGATACCACATGAAACAACCTCGAAATTAAAACATGCAACTAATTAGATCAATTATATGATTTACAATCCACACACCTCCCTTCAACTAATTAGTATAGCATTTTTGAGAAATAGGAGCAAATACAACTTACTTGTAGCAATGATATTCCTTACTTATAATTTCGTAGTTCAACGTCATCTGAATCTCGCTAACTGCAACAAAGTTTTGGGGTCGACTCTCCACCCAACCGTAGGCTTAGTTGCACATAATCTTTCTACAACTGGCCACCCCTGAGCCCTTAATCAACGTACTACTGCCAGGGAATTCTTTGTCTCACAACGCTTTTCTCCCAAGAGAATGGATGATGGAATGATCTCTCATCTTCCTCATTGTCTATTAAATAGATGAAACATTGGAAGGGGAACCACATGCACACATTCCATGTGTCAAAATGCAACTTTTATTTTATTTTATTTTTATTTTAAATTTTACTTAAGTTAAATTTTTATTATTTTATTTTTATTTTTATTTTTTTATTATTTATTTATTTATTTTATTTTATTTTTTTTAATTTTTAATTTTTAATTTTTTTTCCTTTTTACTATTTGACAACTTTACTTATTGTTACTATTTTTATAGTTCTCTTAATTACCTCTTTCTTATTTTATTTTATTTTTTGTTAACTTTTCTTATTGTTACTATTTTATAGTTTATTTGTATATATACTTAATTAGAACTCTAGTACTGTTATTTGCTATTTTATTTATTTGTTATTATTATATTTCTTCATTATTTATTATCTATTTACTATTATTATCTTTTCTTTATTTTTTTATTATTTTTATTATTCTTCTAATTAGGGGACATTACAATGAGACCTTACCTGATGGGAAGACACTTCAAGGTAAAAACAAATCATGATAGTCTTAAATACTTTTTAGAACAAATATTATCTTCAGAAGAACAAAAAAAATGGGTCACAAGGATGTTGGGTTATGACTTTGAAATTATCTACAAAAAAGGGAAGCAAAATGTTGTTGTTGATGCACTCTCAAGAAAGGATGAGGATGTGGAAGCATTATTTTGTGTCATTTATATTGTCCAACTAGATTGGATAAACAAAGCAAAGGATGAACGGAACAATAACGAAGAAGTGTGGGAACTCATTCAAAAGTTGTGAAAGATCCCAGTTCAAACAATATTGCTAAAACTTGATGAAGAAGGAAAAACCATATTGGAACCCAAAGTAATCATAGAAAAAAGAAATTGAAAGCTACGAAATCGATCAATTTCAGAGTATCTCATTAAGTGGAAGAACTTACCCACTGAATATTCCACATGGGAGGATGAGAATTTTATACAGAAGCATCTAGAACTACTCAAGCATTTAGGACAACAATTTTGAAGGAGAGGGGCATGTTAGGTCCCTATAATACTAGTGTAAACCCTTATTGTTATTAGTGCAACCCCCTTATTGTATTATTGAGTGCATATAGTCCCCATGTTGTTATTATTGTACCCCACCGAAGCCCACTACCGTTATTGTCGTGCCCCTGCAATATCATTGTTATGTCGGCTCTGATTATATTGGGACTGTTTAGACTCCTAGATATAGAATGGAGGTCTTGTCATTTGTATCATCCAAGAATAGTTCATTTCTGTAATGTAAAGGAGGTTTCCCCCTCGAAGAGGCTAATTTCTAAGTCGTTGATCTATCTTTTCTATATTTTTATGAGCTGGTTTCATAACACCATCATTATCGGGTACTCGTCTCCGTGGTTTCACATCTAAACACCCTCATATTCTTTTGGCAAGTGTATAAAGATTTTTTTGAGGAAAAAGACTCACACTCACATTTTTTGCTATTCATGTCTTTTAGCTAGCGACAGTTTCTAGTCACCCATAATCAGATCTTACACCTCATCGGCAATCGCTTTCCATTTTTGTGCCCATAAAAACATACTTAGACCAATACTGGAAATCTTGTTGACTCCAGGGCCATCACCATCAATAAACCTGCTTTGTCCGCCACCATTTGGACAAAATCTTTGACCTCGAGCTGGTTGTCCATATCCTATTATATCACCAACTGTCACTATCATGCCTTATCTGATCCACATTATTACTATCTGTTTACATCTCATATTGATTCTTCAAGCCATCATGTCAGGTGGTTAACGGTCCTTTCCTGTCAACTTCAACATTTATATTCCAGGATAGGGGAAATACCTTGGATAATCCCCCCTTGTAGGGATATGCTCAGGTGGCACAATGGGAATCACAATTTCCCATTGATGTCATCAGTCCCCTTGACATTTGACAATTAACACAAGCTTTCATGTCAAGTTGGTGCCATACTTAGTTACCGTCACAGTTCTTTCATTTAGTTGAAGACCCCTACATCACTAAGCACCTCATTCAATAGTGCTTACACCATGATACGAGGGAGTTACCCAGAGTCGAAGACCTATGAATACTACAACACCTCATTCAATAGTGTTTCACCCCTGTTATGCATGGGGGAATCAAATTTAGTCTATTTGACCAAGAGTCATCCTTGAGGCATCAACAACTATCATCATCAACTATCAGCACGTCAAATACTACAATGTTGATTGGACAGAACCATTCTTTGTTTGATTCTAATAAGTTACGATTAGTCATCATAATGAGCATGGGACATGCTCGCCTCATCTAGACACATTTTTTCACTCGTAGGTTTTCACTAGAGCATGGCTACCATTTATACTCAGTCAAGGGGTTTTTCTCTACTCATCTCCACAACAAGTTATCCTCTCTCTCAAAATGTTGATCAAACTCTCTGTCAGAAAATAAAACATGATTTATTTCGGTTATAAGTTTGCTCCTAACCTCATACATCAAGGGGAAACTATTAACACCAAAAAATCGTACACATGTTGGTATGATCCATAAGATAGTAAACGATGTCCAGTAGAATACACAAGTGAACATTTTCCAACTAAATACATCATGAAGTTTAAAGAATCAAATTTCTCCTAAGGTCCAAAGTTTATAAAGAAAAAAAAGTTGATGCCACGTGGCCATTTATTTGATAAACTCACGCATGAAAAAATCCTTCGGAAGTCGCGTGGTTTCAAAAAAGGATGACTTAATGGTTCGGCAATAGTCTACACACTTAGGGTCGATTCTCTGACATGAGTTGAGTCTTGTCCTACTCATGTGTCATTATCATGCATGAACTAAGAGGGGGAAGATGGATTCAAAAAAATCTATATAAACAAGCCATAAGAGAGAAAAAAATATGAGATATTGATGCAGGAAAACCTTGCTTTACCCACAATATGCATATGTATGTCTTGCACCAGGAATTTTAACTTTTTTTCCAAGTCAAATCTTCATTAATGAATGGTTCAAGGCCCCCTTAAGTAAATCTCATGTGGAAATGTTTATTTATTATCCACAGTTCAACCCTTAATCAATCCTTTCATCATCGGGACTTAATCACCTTCATAAACCTTCATTAAGCTTTATTTCCACACATACAAACCAATTCCCACACTTGTACTTTGGTTATATCGGACTTAACCCACAATTCCATCTATCAACATTTTCATTTCCATTATAAATATTTTATAATAGAAATCACAATAAACATACGTAACCCATACCTTTTCGCCTTTTCTCTGCCTTTGCACATTTCGCGATGCATGCCTTATCGCTATCACAATCTCACTAAAATTACTCCTAAGATTCCTTTCCTTCAATATAATATAAACAACATTCATACCTTATCAGGTCTGCTCTATATCGCATGTCGCAAATCCTCTCGCCCAATCAATACTGCTCATTGCAATGTCGCATATCGCAAGGGTTAAGAGTCATGGAACATCTACTATGGAATACTTATGATGCAATCAAATCTCCGATCGCATCGAAAATTGCAATCGCCCATCGCATTTCGCATGTTTCAAGACTTGTGGCCAAAGGTTAAGTCCTCCCTTTGGAATATTGTGATGCGATATATAACAGCAGTCATCCACTGCTAATCTGAGTGCACGATCCAACGGTTAACAATAAGATCGCATTTTGAAATCGCAACTCGCTTGCGGCCGAGGTTTACCCACTGCTATAATATGTTGCAATGCGACACAACTTCCTCCCTTCGTTGCGACTTAATCCTAGCCATTGATCTTCTAAATCTGATGACTCCTGTACAATAACACTTCATTTCTTCATTCATCTCTTTATTTGGGTTATATGCCATTCTTTGATGGTTCACTATGGTTTCAGTTATTTCAATGGTTCCTGTCCTTCCACTGTTCCGCTGCGCGACTCCTCTTGAGCTTCACTCTATGTGTTTCTTTGATCAAGATCGCTCTAAACCATTACTTGGGTTCTTCGAATGGATCCAACGATCCATTACGTTCCTCTGTGTATTCTCCTAGACTCTGTCTGCACGCATATGTTGTACATAATACTCTGATTCATACATAACTTATCCTTCAATACTCGAATTGCACACTTATACAATTTTAGAATCAATCTCTATATATATAAACAAACATTTACACAATTTCTCTCTCAGGCCTGATCTTCTAATGTCAATGGCCTCTGTTTACAACCTACTTGTAGGCTTACAATCACACTCTAACTAGCTAACCTATCCAACCTCTCCTCTGTCTATGCCTTTTTGGCTTGCATTTATACAAAAGGATTCTAAAACCAATTCCCGGTTTAGATCCATAAGCTTCTCAACAAAATCCTAAAATCTCTTCCTCATCCCTAAGGATTCTCTCAAATCCACAAAATCATGAACTAACTCCTAATCTGAGTTTTAAAATCAATTCTCAAATCCCCCAGTTCTCTCAACTATCCTAAATCTCTCATATTGTCTTATATTCGAGAATATATGCCTCATTATATTCAATTAAATCATATTCTAGCTTCTTTCATTAAAATAACTCAAAGCTCTTAATAATTACATTATTTCAATAATTAGGAAACCAAATTCCCTAAAACACAAGACCTCCTACCTCTACTAAAATAAAATGATAATGTTGAGCTAAATGCTCCTGCATCAAACTCCCCATGTAACAAAATTTATGACCACCTGATCATAAGTCTGGATAATTGATTCCTCCTGGATCCTAGAATTTATTTTTTAATTTGTCTTTTCTTGTCAATTGTTATATTGTTGATGTTGCCTGCTACTATTCTCCAGGTCTCCATACTTTATACTGCAATGCTTCACTTTCCATGCTTTCATAGTATGTTGTTGTCTTCCTCTTGTTGTCACTCCTTTCCTTTCTTTCTATTGTCTTCTTCTGAGACACTTTCATCATTAACCTTCTTATCCACCCAATTTATTTGTCCAATATATCCTTTGTCTATTGATTGTGTTCAACTCTTAATCATTGAATTTCCATTACTACTACCACTCTTTTATCCTTACTCTCTTGTTCGCTATTGTCTTGCACCTTTTCAGTTGTGGCCATATTGTCTTTGAGCACAATTTTCTGCTTTTTTTTTCTGTACCTATCAACTTCTTCTTGTCTTTCGTTTATGACAACTTCTTTGTCGTCCTTCATCAGCAATTTATCCTGAACATTTATCCTCTGCTCTTCCAACTTCCTCCTTTGAAAGTCTAACTCTCTATATAATTCAATGATTTTACTAGGAGTAAACTTTGGAAATTTTACACAATCTCCCATTTCTTCATTTGCTATTGACCCATCATCACATGGTCCTTCTTCCTCTGCTAAGTCTTTCTTAACATCCTTCAGTAGATGTTCTTCCTCTTCTTGTTCATTGGGTTGTCCACCTGTGCCAAATATGTTCTAGTTTTTGCAACAAAATATACACTCATAAGACAGTCATCAAAATAAAAAATATAAGGCCTTTGTACCTCTTCTTCTTCTTCTGGTAACCTTTCAGTATGTTGCTCTAATCTCTCCTTTAACTCCTCTATCAGCACATCAGTATGCTGACTCAAAGTAAAAGAACTCTTGAGACTGTTAGCAAGTATCACTCCAACACCATCTGTTTTAATGATGCCTCTTTGTACTTGTTCAATGTAGCGAATTTTTTCTTTTCCAGTCTCCTTCTCATATTCGGCTTCAAAAATTTCATTTTCTGGAAAGTATTCTTTCATGTTTTTGACAGCTTTAAAAGACTGCCTATTTTCTTCCAAACCTGCAACCATACACGAATTATCAGTTTTAAAATCACAAGTCCTTACGGTCTCATTTGATGCTTCAGTCATCAAGTCTTATGGCAGGTCTGAATCATTCATATGATCCAACTCCTCTGGCTCTTCATCACTTTCAAAAAGTAATGGTCCACGTTCTCGTTTACATATCAAAACTTCAACATCTTCTTTAGCATCTCCCTTTTGCAGTAGCTCGACTCTTCGAGCTTCTCTGTCTCCAATTTGGCATGTAAAATTTGTTCAAGTTCCCTCAGATCCTTTATTAATTGCATATTCACCTGTTGATTCCTCTTCTCTTGTAGCCGTTTCCACTTCACGTTCTTTCTCATGACATAACCATATTTCTGGTCCGTTTCATTTCCCTACAACATCTCTATTATCACTTCAAGATGAGTTGATATATCAACCATTTTTTTATCATATTCTTCATCACTCATTCTCATGCCACTGGCCTTGGCATCCGTCTCCTTTTGTCCTTTGCTATGATCTCTTTCAGAACCTCTGGTATGACTGTCACTAGTCATCATCCTCTCCATCTCTATGAGTTCCTCAGTCACTTCACTCTGAGTTGCACTAAAGCCTCTACAACAACAAGTCCTCCCTGCTACAACTTACCTCACCAAGCTCTCATTTGTACTTGGTATTTTGGTAAGCACTTGGTTCTCTATCTTTGGAACCTCCCTTGAGCACTTCTCTTTGCTCCTTCTAGGCTTCAACTCATCTTCATCTTCTAAGAACACAACTGTCCTCTTTATCCAATCCCTATTGGAATTATTCAAGGTTCCACCACATTATTCAAGATCTCTATCTGATCTTGTCTTCCCATTCACCTGCACATTGAATGGACTATTCTTTTCACTAGCCTTCAGCTGTATCTTCAAAATTTGTTACTTCAAGAACTTGCAAACATCCGTCTTGCAGTTTAACTACTGTAATCCTACTCTAAAATTTCACTCATTCAATATATGCTAATTAGTAGATAAATTTGGGTACCTTCACCTATCTTCAGGATCTCACCATTCCTGCAAATCTGTTTCAACAGATCTTCATGCTTCCACTGTGCAAACTTTCAACATTTAGCTACTGTCAATCAGATCTAGAATCTAGTTCTTTCTTTTCAACCTTCCAGCTTTATCTTCACAAAGCTTAACTGTCGGCAACAATTTCTCCTTCGTTGAGTTTTCTTCCACTCAAAACTCCGTACCAGTTTCCTTCATTACTACTTCTTAAGGCTTGATCTTCTTTCACTGAGATACTTCATTAGCTGCATCTATCAATCTTCAATCTATTTCTTTATCCAACAAAACTCAAATCAGAGTTAAATAAAACAATACCTGCATGATTTCCCATGCAGTCTCCATCCACTCTTCACATTCAAGTGAATCTCCATTCTTCAAAACATCGTTGTGGATTGTTATATTTCTGCAATCTCTTCTTAATTCTTACTCACCTTCCTCTAAGAACTTAACTATTATTCTCCAATTCCAATTTCAAACATTTCACAATTCCAATTATACGGATTCATTGGCCATAAATCACTTGCTCTACTTTTCTCAAAATCTAAACATTCTATCAAAATGCAGAAATTACAATATTAGTATTCCTCTTACCAATCTCCCAGCTTTACCTTGGTCAAAATCACCAACTGTCAGCAATACTTTGTCCCTTATTTTGCACGCAAAATCTTCTTCTGATCTGATACCAAAATGACGTAGGAAAACATTGCTTTACCCACAGTATGCATATGATATGCATATATCTGTCTTGCCCCAGGAATTTTAACTCTCTGCCAAGTCAAATCTTAATTAATGAATGGTTCAAGGCCCCCTTAAGTAAATCTCATGTGGAAACATTTATTTATTAACCACAGTTCAACCCTTAATCAATCCTTTCATCATCAGGACTTAATCACCTTCATAAACCTTCATTAAACTTTATGTCTGCACATATAAACCAAATTCCACACTTGTAATTTGGTTATATTGTGCTTAACCCACAATTCCATCCATCGGCGTTTTTATTTCCATTATAAATATTTTATAATAGAAATCACAATAAACATATGTAACCCATACCTTTCCGCCTTTTCTCTGCCTTTGCACGTTTCTCTATGCATGCCTTATCGCTATCACAATCTCGCTAACATGCCTCCTAAGATTCCTTTCGCATCCGGAATACGATAACACAACCAGACTTCAATATAATATAAACCGCACTCATACCTTATCGGGTCCGCTCTATATCGCATGTCGCAAATCCTCTTGCCCGATCAATACCGCTCATCACAAAGTCGCATATTGCAAGGGTTAAGAGTCATGGCACATCTACTATCGAATACTTGTGATGCGATCAAATCTCCGATCACATCAGAAATTGCAATCACCCATCGCATTTCGCATGTTGCAAGACTTGTGGCCCAACATTAAGTCCTCCCTTTGGAATATTGCGATGCGAGATTTAACAGTAGTCCTCCACCGTTGATCTGAGCACCCAATCTAACAGTTAACAATAAGATCACATTTCACAATTGCAACTCGCTTGTGGCTGGGGTTTACCCACTGCTATAATATGTTGTGATTCCACACAACTTCCTCCCTTCGCTATGAGTTAATCGTGGCCATTTATCTTCCAGATCCAATGACTCTTTTACACTAACACTTCATTTCTTTGTTCATCTCTTTATTTGGGTTATATGCCATTCTTCAATGGTTCATTTTGGTTTCGGTTATTTCAATGCTTTCTGTCCTTCCACTGTTCCACTATGCGACTCCTCCTGAGCTTCAATCTATGTGTTTTTTTGATCAAGATCGCTCTAAACTATTACTTGGGTTCTTCGAATGGATTCAATGATCCATTACGTTCCTCTATGTATTCACCTGGACTCTGTCTGCACACATATGTTATACAAAATACTTTGATTCATACATAACTTATTCTTCAATACTCCAATTGCACACTTATACAATTTTAGAATCAATCTCTGTATATATAAATAAACATTTACACAATTTCTCTCTCAGGCCTGATCTTCTAATGTCAATGGTTTTTGTTTACAACTTGCCCGTAGGCTTACAATCACACTCTAATTGGCTAACCTATTGTTACACTAAAAAATGTCACCATGACTCTTTACAGTTAAGATGACTCTATCAACAGTCATACTACCCTCTTAGGCAAGTCTTATGCCTCTGCTCTCCATGTCAAACTCCAAAAAAGAGAGAAAGTCTTTCAAAATGTGTTTATCTCTGGGGACGCAGGTTCTCTCAACCTTACCTGCGGGGATGCACCCAAGGTTCACAAAAGCTGCGTCTTTAGACGCTCTGTATGTAAAGGTGCAGGTGCGTCCCCCTGAAAAGGTTAAAATGTGCAAGTTTCATCTTTAAAAATTCACTTGTGGTTATTTCTAGAGCATTCTAGAAGGTTGTTCGACGTGTATTGAGCGCCTCCAGATGGTTCATGCACTCCTACGAAAGAGGAACTTATCCCATCAATAGGGGAGCTATCCCAAACAAAGAGGGGATTATCCCATTGATGGTGGACCTGATTAACTTCCTCTTGAACACTATAAATATAGGCATTGGGCCAGAAGGAGGAGAGGTTGAAAGCTATACATTTCTAAGGGTAAATGCTGCAGGAATTAGGACTCCCATTTAGAAGCTTGTGAGGAGAGATTGCCATCTTTGCTTGTTCTATTTGGAAGTGGGTGAGCTTTGTCAAAGTAAAGGAAGACTCTTGTGGACCCTGGAAGGAGCTTACACAACACCAAGGCTCAGGTTGTAATGGTTCCTTTTGATTACCTTTAATGCAAATTGGTCCATTCTTCTCAATAGCTTGTTGTTTATGAGTTATTTCATGTACTCCTTGGTCTATATGTTGAATATGCTTTGTTTTATGTTATAATCAGGTGTTATTTAATTATTTGACTGTTGGTGATTGCACGTTTTGGAGAAAAGGAGGAGCTCATCCAGATCAACAAAGCTTGGACTTCTACAACAATGTTTGGACAAAGGTAAGAACGAAACACTTGATTTCTCATATCATAATGCATGTTTAGAGAAGGATAGCTCTAGTTTGTTTTGTTTGTCATTAGAATGTCTTAAACTTCTAGGAAGGTCGGTTGTGTCCGCACTATTGACTGATTCCGTGTGACAAATTGGCGACCATACTGGGGATTCCATTAATGAGAAAAGTCTTTTCCTTTGTGTGAACTTTGCTTTGAGAAAATTGGTTTATTTTTTTGGTTTTGGCTCTGTGACTTTGTCTTTGGGTGGGTTAGCTTAGGATTAGTTTTATTTTGGTTTTTCTTGAGTTTTTCAGTAGGACGCACCCTCTGAGTGCTGCACAGTGCATCCCTGGACGCACTTTTGCTGTGTGCACAGAGCGGGCTCGCACCTGTGCTAAAGGGTTGCCTGCATCCCCTGCTAAAATTTGAGAAAATTCCATTTTTTGCTCTTAGATTTTGTTTTTTCTTAGTTTTTACTGCCCAGATTCATTAGTCCCTTGTCAAAGATCTTCACCTGAATTTGTTTCGATAGCATTGAGTGTTTTAGTGGATTTCATCGAAGTGTAAGCCCTAGGGTTTGATTTTGAGTAGGTCTTGTAGTGACTTTGGCGGTAGAAGTTGTCAAGCCTTAGATCTCTCTGGTTTTGTCAGCATTCTAAGAAGTCAGACCTGTCATAAAGTCTACCTGTGAGAGCAACTTACCATTGAGTTGTTTCTTTGGGCAAATTTCAAAGTGCTTGTTGATTAAGTCTTGAATTCCATTTTACAAAAAGAACAAAAATATTTGAGTTTTGTTTTGACTAGTCTTTTGATTCTACATTAGCTGGTCCTTGATTTGATTTTGATCAAGTAAAACAACCTAGAATCATCTTTGTGAGCTTTTGCCTTGTTAGGTTTGCTTAGAGTGATTTCTCTTTTGATTTTCTTGTGAATCAAGTTTTCATAGTTTTTGTAGCTTTTGAGATTGTTTTTTGTTAAGATAGGTTTATATGCTTTATTAAAAAGAGAAAATACAAAAACATCTCCTTTGAAAAGTTTTGTTTCAAGTAGCTTTCAAAAGTTTTGAAAGAAAAAGAGTTTTTTCGTGCACGTAAAGAGTGGTCATGTGTGCATGCTTGAAAAGAAAAAGAGAATTGTTTCTTTGATTGTCTTTTCTAAGGAAGTTGTTTTCTCTAAAATTTGCATTCTTTCAACTCTCTTAGTTAAGAATTTCATTGAAAAAGAAAAGTAGCGTAAATCATCTTAGGTGCATCTTTTTAGTGGTTTGAGTCGAGTCTACACACCATTGGTTTCACTTCCACTACCTTTTGTCTTTAAAGAAAAACCATAAAAGTAACGCTTAAAGTAAAATCGATGTAGTAACTTTTATTTACTAGGGCTCTGAAACACCAATTTAGATCAGGTTAGTGTCTTGGAGTAGGTGAGTAATTAACTCTCCAAGAAAACAAAACCAAACAAGTAGCTTATCTTGTGATAGAATAAATCCAATTGTCTCAATTGTACTCTGGGAAAGCTCCTCTTAAAGGAGAAGCACGAGCTCGTGTCCGAACCAGTGAGGGGATCAATCCCCCCTCGTTGGGAACGACGCCAGACACGCACGTATTACAAACGGTAAACCTCGGATTAACCATTGTCGAGGAGCCAAGGGTCACTTGTCGGTAAACCTTGGATTATTGTCAAGGAGCCAGCAAGGGGATTGAGCTTGCTACTCTGCCCTTGCGTGCTGTCGGAGTTTAGACTGTTCCCCTAGGTGCATTTGTTGCGGTTGGTAACCTTAGTGACCATTATCTTTAGGATTCTACCGAGGTGACGGTGGAGGGAAGATCCCACTGTACCTGGAGCAGACGTCGGCTAGACTCACTTGGATTTTCTGGGGGGTTCACTTCACTCGAGACGGTTAAAGTGGAGGAACTTGGTCCAGTCTATTCATTAAGCAGGTTGCCGGGGTAACTGTTCCACCCGCCACTTCTGTACTGAATCCAGCGAGGTTGGGCTTCATCACCAACTAGCGCTTTCGGTCTGGAAGGCTACTGTTTGTGTTTGGTTTGACGCCCTAGATTCTTTAGGCGTGTGATTCAAATTTGTTTGGTTCTTTAGAGACTTTAGGTGGTTTGATTTGAAATTTTATTTTGTTTTCGTGTGTAGTAGTTAAAAGTTTTTAGCTGTGGCGGAATTACCGAGACAGTCCCGTAGACTTCGGGGCCAGTCTCCTGAAGTTGTTTCTGTGGCCGAATTGTTGAGAAGATCCCGTAGACTTAGGGGATCACCTCCTCGAGACGATCCAGGTAATCTAGAAGGTTTAAAGGTCCTTGTAACTCCTCCTAGTGGCAGTAGAGTAGGTTCACTTGAAGAAGGAGAATCTTCCTTGGTGGTCCATCCAGATTACCAAATTTTAGAGACAGGTTATAATCTCGAAGCTGTTACAGTTTCTGAGCTTGTTGGTAGTTTTTCGTCTACTAGTGATACAGGCGAAGAACCAGAAATATCTGAACTTGTTACCCCGACTTCTAGTGTTCCTGATTCACCGAGAATAGAAAGAATTATCACCGAAAATCTTCCTACTGGTTTGATTGCTATTGAAGAACTTGTTCCAGAGGAAGAAATAGGCGTCTATAATCCTGAAGATCAACTTACCCTTGATCTAAGAGAGCGTGAATCTATCTTTTACAGTCCTCCTAGAAGTACTACTTGGTACCTTTCGTTAACCAATTATTTAGACAACTTTGGGCTAGGTTTTTCTACACCTCGTACTCCTTTTCCACCTGGAGGTATTCATACTCCTGTAAATATGTCTGGTCAGTCGTCCGTGTTTACACAAAGTCCTGAATCTTTTTTACATGGCGGTCCTTCTGTTCCCACTGGGTATCAATCTCTTTCTGTTACCTTTGCGGGGGAATCTCCTCAACCTGTTGATCATGGGTTATTAGTTGGAAACAGTGGTAATGTACCATTGGGTGTAGGAGACATTTACATGATGTCAGGTTCAGTTCCCGTTTCCCAACGTCAAGGTGGCCAATTACCGCCTAGGGGGCAGCCTTAGTTAATGCATGGGGGGCAACTTCAAGGTACTTCATTCGTGTCTGGGGGCAACCTCAAGGTCAGTACGCTCCTATGGGGCAATACATACCTCAAGGTCAACCCCAGCCTCAATATGTACCCCAAGGTCAACCTCAGTATCAATATCAACCTCAAGGATGGCCACCCCAAGGGTATCAACCTCAAGGGTACCAACCTCAAGGTCAAGGTTATCAACCACCTCAAGGTCAATCATATGGTCAAAGTATGGGAACTGCACCTTACAGTTATCAATCCTATCCTCAATCCGGCTATGGGTCTCAGTATCCTCAACCTGTTATGGGTCAATACCCTGGAATGTTAGTGTGGGATCCATCACAGGGTCAACAGATGTTGCAGCCAAGTATACAGTCGGTACCTCAAGCTGGACAACCCGTAGTTTCTGGTCCACCCCAGCAACCGCAACCTGTCCAGTCAAGTGTTCAAACTTCTGTAACTTCGGTAGTTACTCAGCCGCCAATTGCACCTAGTACTCCATCTCAAACGGCTGTTGCAACTACCGCCACATCTACCATACTTACTTCTGGAGTATCGACGGCTCCGGTTTCTACTGTCTTTGTAACCACTCCTCAGACATCTTTACCGTTGTCTGGATCTACGATTCAAACCACGGTCCAGATGCCTATAGGCCAGCCTGGTATAAGTACGGTTGTCACTACTCAACCTCAATTTGTTCAACCTCCGTACCAGGGACAGTATCAACCTGGGCAAGCTGTCCAACAACCGGTTTACCAGTATCAACCGTATCCTGGGTACACTTATCAACAACCTCAGCAACCCCAGTACGGTCCGGTTAATCCTGGTTTTCCAGGAGGATATAATATCCCAAATGCGACTCCTGTTCCTAGTTATCCTGGATATCCTCCTCCTGGGGCCGGTATTGTGACCCAGAGTTTTAGAGATCCTAACCGGCAGTTACCATTTATCGCAACTTTGGATTTACCAGACTTGACGCGCCTAACGAATGATCCAATTCAATATCTTCCGTTCTGGCCGCCAATGCCAAATAAGTTGCCCAGCGATATACCCAAGTTCGAAGGTAAGTCTGGAGAGGATCCGTCCAATCACGTGATGACTTACCACCTCTGGTGTGCTTCAAATTCTATCTCGGATGATTCGATCCTCTTACGTCTTTTCCAGCGTACACTCATTGGTCTCGCGGCCAAGTGGTACATTGAGTTACCACGGGCCTCTTTTTACAATTTTAGCCAGTTAGCTACCTCGTTCTTAACTCACTTTCAGTTGCCGGTCAGATACGATAACGGCACGGAGTTATTAACTTCACTAAAACAATCAACCTCCACGTATATTTCCGATCACATTCATGAGTGGAGACGTCGAAGAAGGCTAGTGAAAGTTTTTATCCCGGACCAAATCTTAGCTGAATGGTTTGTTAAATCATTATTACCAAGGATTACTGAAGATGTAGCTAAGGCCGGAGTAGTTACTGAGGAGCAAGTCATTGCTCAGGCGCAATACCTTGACTTAGTTTACACTCAGTCGGGTACATTACACGAGAAGATTCCGGATCTTCCAAAGTCGAATCAAATCGCTGCTGCTCCTTCGGGATCTCATGCCGCTGATGGTATGATTGGTATCGTGAATACAAAGAGCAAGAAGAAGTCTTCCAAGGCTTCA
This sequence comes from Pinus tabuliformis, assembly GCA_031772625.1. Lineage (NCBI taxonomy): Eukaryota > Viridiplantae > Streptophyta > Pinopsida > Pinales > Pinaceae > Pinus > Pinus tabuliformis. Next base: position 396,532,243 of record CM062806.1, on the reverse strand, counting down.
ACTACTCCTATTATCACTTTGCCCGATTCCCCGACAGGAGAGTCTTCTCCTGAACTTACCGCCGATATTCACGCTGTAGAGTCATCTACGGCCAAATCAAAAAACGGCGGAAAGAAGAAAGGAAAGAAGAAGGCTAAAGCAGACAAGGCTCCGAAGGAGAAAACAGAAAAGTCGGAAACCAATGACGAAAAGCGCAAACCTCGATATCCTTGTCTTATTTGTGAAGAGGATCATTTTACGAGAGATTGCCCTCATCGGGCCGAGGTAGTGAAAATAGTCAAAGGTTCTCCCACTCCTGCTGTGTTAAAAAATCCATTTCCGGAGCAGGAGAATAAGATGATAGGTTCTTCCTCGAATGCCAGTGAAGAACCCATTTTGATGATGTCTCATGTGAGGATTGCGACTCGATCGCAAGATTATGGTAGTAAGAATCCTGTTGATGGTAAGGAAGCAGAATCTTCTCACTCTAACCCATCAACCTCAGCTCCTGGTTCCGATCCACTACAGATCGAGAAACCTAACCCGGACTTAGTAATTAAACCGCCCGCCAAGGGTGTACTTCGAAGGTCTGCTTTCAATCCACATGCGAGAGAGGCCCAGAATTACAACATTGTTGAGGACTTAGCTGTTTCACCCTCAGCAATGTCGGCGTTAGAAGTGCTGCAATCATGCCCAGCACAACGAAAATTGCTTTTGTCGGCTATAGGAGCTGTTGATGTTCAGGACCCGAATCTAATAATCTTCGATCTAGAAAATAGTACACCGCGTCTCCCCCATCAAATGGCTTTCCAAATTCCAGTGATAGTAAAAAACAGGCCTATTCATAGGACTGTGATTGATGAGGGAGCTTCTACGTGTATTATGTCGATTCAATGTTGGAGATCCCTTGGTTCTCCTTCGTTGAACCAATCCCCCACCATCCTTAAGGCCTTTGATGGCCGTGGGTTCCGTCCGTTTGGTATTCTACAGGAATTGCCTATAGGGGTAGAAGGTAAAACCGTTAGTCTGGATGTGGAAGTGGTTGATGCCCCTCTAGACTACAACCTTCTTTTGGGTCGAAGTTGGTCATATGCTATGACAGCGGTCGTTTCATCGGTCTTCAGAGTAATTAAGTTTCCACATAACGGTAAGATCGTGACTATTGATCAGCTGACATACTTTTCATCCGACCCAGCCTCTTCAGAGAGTATCCAGCATGTCGGTAAGACGACAATCCCTTATAGGGACGTTGGTGTAGGTTTAGTTAAAGATTCCGGTTTACTGGGAACTTTTCCTCTCCCTCCACTCAACGTAGAACCTTCATTTGCAACAATTCATATGATTACATCAGAAAACATTATTTATGATGATCCTTGGATTGTCCCATCTGACTCTGAGATAGACTCATTCGGTGATGCTATGCCCTTGAGTCCATATGAAATTGCTTATGAAGCTCTCATGTCTTTTACCGACTCTCATTCAACCGAGCTCGACCAAATGAATGTGGTCAGTGAAGAATCACTTTTCACCTCAACCTTAGAACGGATAGCGTTTCCCGAAGTCGTGTCATCTGACGAACAACTTCGCGAAATCCTAAGTGTAGACGATCTACCATGGGAGGATCTCCATCACAGATCTTCGTTTTTACCTAAGGATGATGCATTTGAAAATGATTTTTCATCTATCTTTACCGCTGAATATGTCAAAGACGCTCAGGATCCAACGAAACATTCTGATTCAGAGTTGAATTTAGGGAATATTTCTCGTACTATTCCCATTGATATTTCAGTGAAGCCCGGAATTGAGGAGAACATTCATATAGGTGCCGCATGTACAGAAGATGAAATCCAAACTTACAAGGCCCTATTCCAAGAATTCCGCGATGTGTTTGCCTGGTCTTACGAGGAAATGCCGGGAATCGATCCTGCCATTGTTGTTCATGAAATAAAGACCTACCCGGATGCTAAACCCGTCCGGCAACGGTTGCGTCAGATTCACCCTCGAAAAGCGGCTGCGATTAAAGCAGAAGTCGAAAAGCTGTTGAAAGCAGGTTTCATTTATCCGATCCCGTTAACGGATTGGGTATCGAATATTGTTCCGGTCAATAAGAAACAAGGAACAATAAGAATCTGTATCGACTATAGGGATATCAATCGAGCTTGTCCAAAAGACAACTATCCTACGCCTTATATCGATCAAATTATTGATGATTGTGCCGGAAGTGAAATGTTTTCCTTCATGGATGGTTTTTTGGGCTATAATCAAATCAATATTCTACCTGCCGACCAACCAAAAACGGCATTCATTTGTCCATGGGGGACATTTGCTTATTGCAAATTACCTTTTGGGCTTAAGAATGCCGGGGCCACTTTTCAACGGGCGATGTCTTACGCATTTCACGACATCAAGCACATTGTGCAACCGTATCTCGATGATTTTCCTGCTCATTCTTTACGTCGAGCTGATCACCTTGTCCACCTACGAGCAATCTTTATGAGGTGTAGGCATTATCGAATTCGGTTGAATCCCCACAAGTGTGTTTTCTGTATAGAAACAGGTCGATTGCTGGGATTTGTTGTTTCAAAAGAAGGCATTCGCGTCGATCCCTCGAAAGTCGAGGCTATCATCAAATTGCCTCCTCCTTCGAGTTTGCGCCAACTCCAAAGTTTGCAGGGGAAAGCGAACTTTTTACGCCGATTCATCCCAAACTACGCCGAGGTCACTAAAGGTTTTACACGGTTGTTGAAACAGAACGTTCAATTCTTTTGGGACGAGATTGCCCAACAATCTTTTGATGCACTTAAACACGCGTTGACCCATGCACCGTTGTTGCATCCTCCCAACTACAACCAGGACTACTTCTTATACCTCGCAGCTTCGCATTCCACCATTGGAATGGTGTTAGTTCAAGAAGATGAATTCGAAGCGGAGCATGTGATATATTATCTCAGTAGGACCTTAAATCCCACTGAGCTAAAATATTCGCATGTGGAGAAATTGGCCCTGGCAGCCGTTCAAGCTGTCCAGCGTTTTCGTCACTACATTCTTCTCCGTAAAACTACAGTTATTTCGGATTGCAACCCTATGATTTACATTTTGACAAAACAACTGCTAGGGGGCAAGTACTCTAAATGGATCGTTATCCTGCAAGAGTTCGACTTGGAGTTCGAGAAGTCCAAGTCTAAGAAATCCTTAGTTTTTGCGGAATTGATGTGTGATTTCCCGCGTACTGACACAAAGACTGTGGCAGAGGAGTCCATTGCGGACGAATCTTTGTTTCTTATCAGTACTTTAGATCCGGGGTACGGGGATATAATCATCTATCTCCAAACCCAAACCTTTCGGCCTGAAGCTTCAAAGTCGGAACGTCGAAAAATTCGGTTTCAATCCCAGCAATACAAAATTATTGGAGATACACTTTATCGCCGGGGGGCAGACTTAGTTTTTCGACGTTGTTTAACTCACGAAGAGGCTGAGAGGGTTTTGAATGATTGTCACTCTGGAGCATGTGGCGGTCATATGTCTGGGTATGCCACAACTCAGAAGGTGTTGCGCGCTGGTTACTTCTGGCCATCTATGTTTAAGGATTGTATCATTGCAGTCCGGAAGTGCCACAACTGCCAAGTGTTTGATCGAAAGATGCGCGCACCGCCTGCTCCTCTCCACCCTATAATTGTCGTTGGTCCATTCGCCAAATGGGGTATCGACTTTATTACTTGTAACCCTCACTCGGCCGGGGGGCATGCGTATATCATCCTCGCGGTTGATTATTTCACTAAATGGGCCGAGGCGATGCCTACATTCGACGCAAGCGGCAAAACAGCTGCAGTTTTCGTATTCAATCATATTATAACTAGGTTTGGTGTCCCACAAGCAATCATTACTGACCATGGGAGCCATTTTCGAAACATCATGATGACTGAGCTTACAAGCCAGCTTGGTTTGCGCCACGATAGCTCCACTCCTTATTATCCGCAAGCCAACGGTTTGGTTGAGTCTATCAACAAAGTTCTGGTTATCATGATCCGACGAACCATTGGTATTCATCGGTCGAATTGGCACAACATGTTATTTTCGGCGCTATGGGCATACCGAACCTCAGTGAAAACTTCAACAGGGTTCACTCCTTTCCAGCTAGTTTATGGCTTGGAAGCTGTGTTACCCATTGAATGCGAAATCCCATCACTTCAAATGGCTGTCGAATTACTCCCAGCTACTTCCGAAGAGGAGAAATGTTTATTGTACTTAGCTAAATTAGATGAGACTCGACGTGACGCTGCATTGGCAATCGAGACTCACGTGAAGCGAATGAAAGCTCAGCATGATAGAAATGTGAGCCCTCGAAGTTTTTCGGAGGGAGACCTAGTGCTATTATATGATCAAGCTAACGATAAGCTAGGTGCTGGAAAATTCGTTCCTATGTGGCATGGACCCTATATTGTAAAGCGAAAGCTAGCAAAAGGGGCTTATGAGCTGGTAGATTTTGATGGGGACTCTTTGGGTAAACCCAGAAATGGACTTTACCTAAAGAGGTATTATACTTAAATGGCGGGTATGGAGAATTTTTAATTAGGTTAGGTTAGGTTTTCTTTCTAGCTAGTATGTTTGTTAGTTAGTCAGTGTGCTTAGCTTAGCGAGTGTGTTTTTCGTCGTTATTCTGGCTTATCTTCGTTTTACTCTTGATATTGCAGATGTCGACGCCTCTCCAAACATACATTGGATTTGTTGATGGTGCTTGTCGTAGTACACGGAATATCTCTTCCGCAGCTTGGGTTATCTATTCACCCTCTGACGAGTTAGTTTCTATGCATGGGGTAAGCCTCAGTCAAACAACAAACAACATTGCAGAATACAGTGCAGTGGTTGAATTATTATCCGAATCTATTTCATTTGGAATTCGACGTTTGATAGTGAGGTTAGATTCTGAATTTGTTGTATTACAGCTTAAAAGAGTTTATGCCATTAGAAATCCTGTGTTATTAAGGTTGTTTTTGAGAGTGCGTCTCTTGGAACGTGAATTTGATTACATTGAATATCAGCATATTCCAAGGTCCTTAAATACATTAGCAGATGCAATTGCTTCTCGAGTGTTGGACAGACATTTACGATAATCATGCAAGTAAATTTAAAAAACATTTCATCACATATGTTAAACAAGATAAGCCGGTAATAGTGATATATATATAAATAGGAGTGTGTCAAAAAATATACATCGTCTTCGATCATAGTTTGAAAAACACCTTATGATCGGCAAAAATGATAGAGTACAAAAAGGTCAAAAATGTCACATGTGTCTACAAAGTGACTAGCCAATCACTGGTGGTGCTCCCTGTACGACACCACTGCACGGGCTACCTTGCGCAAAAAACTCCTAAACGGTCCAGGGACCGCGACTACATGGCGCTGAAGTCTGATAGGAATATCATCCATAGTAGTCTCAGGCATATCCGCCGTCAGATGCTCTAGATCATGCTCCAACCCAGCTAGTACCTCTGCAACCGCCGCGTCCTGTGGGGCCGATACCGGTGCAACTGGATGTCTCCTCTCAAAAGGCTGGAGGTTGGCTGGACGTTGTGGACCAACATCTGCATTTTGAAAATTTTACTGTCATTTTTGAGACGATATATATAAAAAACAAAAAAAATATATATAATTTGAAAACTTGTGAAAAATAAAGTACCTCTGTCATCCCATTGTTCTCCCTGTGGAAGAACCATGTCCGGATCACCTCAAAAATCTACTCCGGCATACGGAAAGTCCTGGATCGAGAAAACCTGGTCTTCCAACCAGTGAAAGTAACTATCAGAAAATTGAACAACTGTCGCGCCCTCGTCAGGATGCCAGGCCATCACCGCAACCCATCGTACCAGCTTTGGCTCCCGAGGACCCAAGATATCAACAGTGAGTTGCTGAGGGATCAGCATCGGAACTCTCTCTAAGGCAAAGCTCACGACTAAAGGCCCATATCCAAAAGTTTTCAGTCGTCCGTTCTTTTCCTTAGTCAGTTGGCTCTTCACGTTAGCCGACACAGCATCACACCAGTTGAAAATGGTGCCTTGGTAACAGTCAATTGCCATCCGCATTTGGGACCCGGAAGCAATGTGTAAAGCGACCGCGCCACAAATTCTGGTAACCGTGAACGCTATGACTTTGAGTTCGCGCAGAGAGATGTGTTTGATCTCCACGCCTTTCGAATGGTGTGCACCAGGTGTGCACCAATCTTCCCGGAGACTAACAAGGGATTGGCCACCCGGCCTAGTCCCGGCTAGATTGAGTTGCTCGCCTCTGTTTGGCAAGCCAGTGAGAAAGTATACATCCAAGGGCTCTATCTCGAGCTGGTGCCCTCCTATGTAAAAGCATTGCTCTTGAACGTTCCATCTCTCAACCAGCCATTCTAAGAATCTTATCTGAGCCCTCATGCCAGGTATGGCCCAGTATTTATATAGCCTGCATTCTTTTAGGGCATCAATAGAAGGTTGATGTTCAATTGCAGCTAAATCAACGTCTTCATGCTCTCTTTCTCTCCAATCCAACATGGTGAATGCCCTACACACCAAGAAACAATGATTAGAATTGATTTTGGGAAATTTGAAGGGTTATTTGTGGAGATTGGGGTTTTAAAATCTGCCTTTCACGGAGGACGCACCCCGCGTTTACAACACAGGGCGTCCGGACGCAGCTGGCCTGAAGGTGGGCTGCGTCCCCCGACCATTTTCCTGTATAGGAAAAATTCGGGGGACGCAGGTCACCCGAAGGGCACCTGCGTCCACCGAGGAGCGCATTCTAAAACCTAAACCCCCCCAAAAAACAAAACTAAAACCTAAAAATCAACTTTAATTGGATGAAATTGAAGAGTAGGATGTTGTAAAATACCTGGAAGAGACGGCGTTCGATTCTGACGGTCGGATTTTCCGCAGCGACCACAGGAAGTTTCTTGCCAAAAGCTCCTTTTTCAACCTCAATAGTCAAACGGTAAAAATGACATGGTAAAAAGTCTTTTTATAGGTTTTTTGGATGAATTTGTTCATTTTTCACCATGGAAAGATGTTTTTCGATGTATTTTTGCCTATCTTAAACATGTATGAGTAATGTGTTGCTTCTGTGCAGGACAAAGGGATTTGGAGGGAAAATTGTCATTTTTCACGAACCAAAACACTAGAGTCATCTTTTAAGCCCTTTTCTGACTCCTAAAAAATGAAAAGATTGCCGAGCGTTTCTTTTACACTCGTTAAAACAGAATTAAAAGACGATCCCCTTATAGCTCTTTTCTGACCGTAAAATCAGGAAAAGATTGCCGGGTTTTTGTCGTTTCAAACTCGATACGGAAATAAAACGACATGTCCTTGATTGCTTTTTACTTTTCAGGTCAGTGACACTAATTATGAAAGTACTCCTTGGTCGCAAGATCAAGCGGTTCCCCCAGGTATTATTTTATACTTTTTCGGGCTTGAGGGACACAAATTTATGAAAAAGTTCAACTTGGAGTCTTCTTAAGTTTTCCAAACTCTCGAAAATTGAAAAACGTCGAGTTTCTCCTATACTGGGCTCGTTAAACATTTCACAGTAAAGGACCTGTTCAATTACAAACAGGAACGAACCACTCCTTCCTAGGGTTCGAATCTAAACTAGGTTGGACTCATCTGAAGGATGAGCTTATAATCAAGCATATGTTATCCTCCTCAAGCTTGTTAAAAATAAAGAGGTACTTGCCAGAAATGGTGGGGGAAAAGAGAGAAGAATGAGCCTATTTGTTACCTTTTGTCTCAGAAGAAAATTTATTACCACTCTTGAACACGACACTTTTCATTCACCTGGGTTGGGAAATCCTTTACCTCACAGTTGATCAAACCACTTTGAAAGTCTTCAGCCGGGTTCCGGGGATTAAATTTGAGTTATTCAGCACCAAGCCATCTGTCGTGTTGTTATGCGTTCAAGAGGTCTGCAAACAAAACTTTCATCTGCAAAATACTTGTCATCCATTTGACCATCCCTGAGTCAGTCCTTAGAGCAACATTTCTTCAACTTGAACAATGATTTCGTGTTGTGGACTTGCCTGCAACGGGTCGCTTTCTATCGACATCAGCACATTATCTAGAGAGATGACTTAGAAATCGTCAGTACCTTGAAGTCTGCATGCATCAATGGCAGGTTTCTCGCCTTTGACGTCAGTTTACATCATTGACTTTCGATCGAAGGATTCCGTGAAATGTTCGACACCAACTCATTCATTCACATCTCATGGATTGTACTGGGTACTTTGAGAACCATTGACATTACTGGTGGTCTCTCTCACGCTTGTTAACAGTTTACATCATCGACTGGTAATCAAGTGGTTTCTACCATGTTCGACATCGACTCATTTATTCGCATGGCTAGAATCGTACCAATTCAAGAAATAGAAATGAAGACCCTGGATAGAGTCTTTACCATCTAGGCTGCGAGGAGTTTTGTATTCATTATCTAAGTAGACTAATCATAAACAGATGGCTGCGTCCATACTGTGTCTACAAAAGTCTATGATTATGATGTACTGCAAAATCATTCATGTATCAGAGTAGTTAGTCTGTTAGTAAAAGTTTTAATCTGAGTATGGGAATGCCTACCTCAGTGATGATATAATCTTATACATGTATTTTGTGTTGAAAATTGCAGGTTCTGACCAGGCTCTCCACGAGATAATCCTTGAAATGATAAAGCGCTTCACCCTTCCTAGATAATACAAAACCCTAATCTATTCCAGGCTTCGCACTTTAGGGGGCAATCTGTTACACTAAAAAATGTCACCATGACTATTTACAGTTAAGATGACTCTATCAACAGTCATACTACCCTCTTAGGCAAGTCTTATGCCTCTGCTCTCCATGTCAAACTCCAAAAAAGAGAGAAAGTCTTTCAAAATGTGTTTATCTCTGGGGACGCAGGTTCTCTCAACCTTACCTGCGGGGACGCACCCAAGGTTCAAAAAAGCTGCGTCTTTGGACGCTCTGTATGTAAAGGTGCAGGTGCGTCCCCCTGAAAAGGTTAAAATGCGCAAGTTTCATCTTTAAAAAGTCACTTATGGTTATTTCTAGAGCATTCTAGAAGGTTGTTCGATGTGTATTGAGCGCCTCCAGATGGTTCATGCACTCCTACGAAAGAGGAACTTATCCCATCAATAGGGGAGCTATCCCAACCAAAGAGGGGATTATCCCATTGATGGTGGACCTGATTAACTTCCTCTTGAACACTATAAATACAGGCATTGGGCCAGAAGGAGGAGAGGTTGAAAGCTATACATTTCTAAGGGTAAATGCTGCAGGAATTAGGACTCCCATATAGAAGCTTGTGAGGAGAGATTGCCATCTTTGCTTGTTCTATTTGGAAGTGGGTGAGCTTTGTCAAAGTAAAGAAAGACTCTTGTGGACCTGTTGTAGTAAAAATACAACACCCCCCATTATTGATGCACCCGCTTCGAATAATGGGGACCCTTTCTATAAAAAATTTGGCTAAGCACCTTTTTTTATTTTTCTTTATTTTAATTGATTACTCTACGCTTTCATTAATTTTTAGTTTTCTTTGGATTCTTGTTTTGATTGCTTTGTTAGAATCGATTTTTTATAAGCTTCCCATCGACGCTTGTTTCGCCTCATTTGGTCAAATGGTTTGAAAATGGCACTCCTTTGAAATCTCATCATTTATCTAGCCTGGGTTAAAAATGCATAAAATGTACATATTGCATTTTGTAAATAAATTAGTCCAATAACGCATTCAGTTTAAATATTAACTCGTAGAGGGTTTTACTAACATTTTTCATTATGCAGCAAAATAATTAAGCATCGGGACTTAAGAAATTCACTCCAATTTTCTAATCAAATCTTAATCCCGAAAAATCTAACATTCAAGTGGTTGTAGTTTATTTTTATTATTTTTCATTTATTTTCTAAGTGGCTGTAGTTTTATTTTTAGCTATAGTTTAAAAACTTAGGTTCATAAAATCAAAACAAAAAAATGAAAATTTAAATTTAAAATTAATTAAATTAATTAATTAATATTATTTAATTAAATTAAAATTTAAAACAAAAAAAACATATAATAAAATTATTTTGATCGTGTCGGGACTTCGCATCGGAAGTTTTATATGAAACATTTTAAAAGCCCCCGAAATACCCATTTTCAAAACCCCGATGCGATATCGGGTCACAAATTTATTCGCAACATATTAAGACACCCGATAACATATTTTCGCATCGAGGATTTTTGTTTAACACATCTTAAAAGTGCCGACACTCATTCCCGATGCGATGTTAAGGTATGTGCCGACACTCATTCCCGATGCGATGTTAAGGTATGTGCCGATATGCAAAATGAAACAAAAACAAAATTTTATATAAACTTGTTTCAAATGACTTTTTTCTTTAACTCATACGTATAGTGTATGTTAGTTTTAATGTTTACATATATATTAGGAGTAGTGTAGGTTAATATAGATTAATTAGTTTATATATGTAATATGTAATTTATTATGTTATTTAAAATAGCATGTAATATATTATATTATATTGATTAATATGTAATATATTATAAACTGTAATATATTATATTAATTAAATTAATTAATTTAAATATGGTTTAAATTAGTATTAATTAGTTTATAATATTTAATTAGATTAATGTGTTAATTATAATGGTTAGTTAGATATTAATTAATAAATAGTTTACTAATAATTAGATATTAATTAGTTAGATTAATGATTAGCAATTAAATTATAATTAATTAGGGACTAATTTAGGATTTAATTTTTAATTTAAAATCTCATTTTTAGCCCAGCAACAGAATTTCCAGATTTACATCAGATTTGACCCATCAACTTTGGAAGCTCATAAATTGAGTTCTACTTGGCCAAATGAGGCCCAGGACGGCTCATTGGAAAGATAAAATCAAGGAGAACATTTTGAAGGAGGTTTCACCAACATATTTGATCATTTATTGGGCCAAAAATCAGGCAGAAGATCAGGCTCCGAATTTTGAAAACAAAATCAATTTTCTGAGTTATTGTTTCGAATTTCATTTGTCCAAAGCCTCTTCTAATTGCAGATCCATTGGTCAATGATGTCATTTACCAATCGAACCATTCCAAGCATCGATACAAAGTTTATATTTTGTTTTCAGTTATTTATTTAAATAAAATTTGATTGGATTTGATTTAAATGCCAGCAATGCCATGATTGATTTTGTTGTTGCATTTTAATTTATTTTGATTTCTTTTTGCAGGAAAACAGTGGGAAGAATATGGAGAAAAAGATCTCAATCAATGAGAAGGCTCCAGCAATTGAAGATCAGGAATTTTGAGCAAATAGAATTGGATTTGGCAGATTTCTCTTCACCAAACTTTCCTCTCAAGAATTCCTTCACAAACAGTATAAATAACAGATTGCAGAATGTAAAATGGGCTGCTCTCCTCTGCAATTTTAGACTTCTAAAAGCACTATTGTAATTGGAATTTAGAGTTGTAGGAGGGAGGAGTGAAAAATCTCAGATCTGGGGATTATTGAGGATTTTCCCTTTGTATATTGAATTATGCATGAGGAACAAAGCTTGCACTATTGTGGCTCTAGTTTTTAAAGCAGAAGTTCAAGCAATGTAAAGAGCTGTTGGAGACCAAGGACAGAGAAATGGATGCAATAAATTGGTATTTCTAATACTACTGTTTCAAATATCAGTTTTAATTTTATGGTGATATGAATGTGTCATTTTATTCATATTTGTGCACTATTGTCAATATGGATAATTTGTCTCAATCTTGTTATTATGTATCTCTGTTCTTATGGATTAATTTCTGATTTCTGAGTAACTATTTACTCAGAAATCTGCCTTATTAAAACTGATTTATTGAGTGGTAATATGTTGTGAACTATTTCCACATATTACTGTTTAATTATTAGATTTATTGATTTAATAATCAATATCATTTTGAGAACTACTTCCTGAATGTTGTTGATTTATTATTTCAGTTTTAAGGTCTCAATAGAATGTGTTTTGGTAACCATAATATCAGTTAATTGAACTACTTCATTAACTTGATATTCATTATAAACAAGACATGTTTAAATCCTAATATTTTAATTATCTTGCTCTTAGTTGGGTTAGATCTATATCTGCCTAATTAAGATAGGATTTAGATTAGTTTCTTTTGCTTGCATCATAGAATAAGCTTGCATTTAGAGTAAATTCTACATTCTTTTAAGTCCTCTCCTCAAAGAGGCAAAACTTTAGTTGTGGCTTGGCTGAGCCCAAATCAGCTTAAGGGTCATTCTCTTGCCTGATCAGCAAGGAGAAGTGATCTGATGTCCCTGTCTATTGGTAGTTAAAGATACATTATAAACCAATAGCAATAGGGAGAAGGTAACTGGACCTAGATGAACAGTCGGAGCCACCACACCAAACGGAAAAGGAGCTGCTTTTAAGGTCCGGACCGGGTGGTTATCCCCCAATGTTGTTGCAGCGATTTTCGAGGCCTCAACATTTTTGGCGCTAGAAGGAGGGTTTGAGAAATTTGTCTATTGGAGTCTTTTCAATTTTAACATTTTGTTTATGGCTCCTCTTAAACTTCAAATTTGGAGTTGTATCCATGGACGTGCATCTTCCAATACTCCACCCGAAGTGGTAAGACTCTTGTCTCAGGCAAAGTTCAATGGTAAGAGAAATTCTTCTGCGTTTAATCATGTCTTTCAATTTATTCAAAATGTTTCAAAATATGATTTTCAAGGAATTGATGAAGGCATCTTATGCAGAATTTTTACTCTCACATTTGCGGCAAAAGCCAGAAACTGGTGCAAAACTCTTCCAGTTGCCTCAATCCATAGCTGGGATCAATTTGTTACAATTTTCATTTGTAAATTTGACGGCTACGATTATGAACAGGTATGTCAAGAAATTGAATATCTACGTAGGTTTAAAAATGAGTCTGTTAATGATTTTAATATGCGATTTCATTTGAATTGCTTAAGATTTAAAGACAAAGATAAACCTACGGAAGAAGAATCATTAGATTGGTTTAAATATATTTTTTCTCTTCCAACCATTCCCAATCCATATGAGATGGATTCAAGCTTTGTTCCATCCCCTTCCAATATAAATGAGAATCCCAATTTGGATGTGCGAATAAATTGTGATGAAGTGGTTTCACAAAGCTTGGAAAATATTTCCATTCAAATGCAAGAAGACAACAACAACAATCTTGGAGAAAAATCAGCCCTGAAATCTGAAAGCTACTGTGAAGAAAATTCGGAAAATCAAATCGCAAATCAGCAAGTACAAGCAGCAATCAAAATGCAAACTGCTGTACAAATTTCTGAATTTCTCCATGATAAGCAAATGCCAAAATCAGAGCAACAAAGCAGCGTTCTTCAAGAAAGCATATGCACGCAAAGGAATGATCTGCAATATGAAATTTACAATGACCATAATGCACAAGAGCTCTCAAACAGAGACAATTTTAAATGCATTGTTTCAGGTTCACACTTTTCCCTTTATCCTGATATTTTCAATAATGGTAATATTTTTCCTCTTAGTATCAATGATATTTCAGAAATTAAAGAGGATGATTTAAATGAATTACCATTAAGTTTTTATCAAGATAGAGAAGCAATAATTGATCATTCTTTTGTCACTGATGAACATGAAATTCTTGTCCCTCCTTGTTTTGATATATTGAATGAGATTGAAGGAAATTCTAGAGAATCTTGTGAGGCCATTTATGATGATTACTCTGATATTGAGGATGTTGATTTCAATTTTTCTCAGGAGAATCCTCATGATAAAATTCAAATAACATCTGAGAATGAGGAACGCTTCAATTTAGAAATTATCCCAACTAATCCTCATTTTAGAGCAGCAAATTATCTTCATGATTTCACCATTCAAGAAAACAGTCCAATCTATGATTCATATAAGGATCAAACTCCCATTCCTATTCATAATCATAATTCGTTTTCTAATTCACAAGTTGGAATTCAAAATTATTCAAAATCCATAATTCTGGCCATTCCTTGTGAAAATGAAATCATTTCAAATCGATCTCAATTGTGTTGTAACATTAGTTGTACAAATAATGACTTCATTTTAGTTTTTCTTTCACAACTATTTTGTTTAAACTTAGATTTATTTTCTGATTTTATTTTACAGATTTTTCACACTCTTCGCTGGCATATTGAACACCTTATTATCAAACACTCAATTGATGCATTGTCTGATTGGGAAATCAAAGTTTCATATTATAATCATGAGCATCAAAAGATATTAATATTCCAATTTATATCAATGCTAATGTTTCATCAAAAACTTCTATCTTTTCAAAGGCAATGTCAACAAGAGAATGTATTTTTGCAATCTGGCCAGCAATTCAATTCAATTAATAAATTTTCATTTTATTTGAAAGGCTTCCATCCATTTTTCATTGACTCATTTGAAAATTGTTTGGAAATTTTTCCTTCAAGTAAAATTGACAATGATTTAACATTTGTACATAACACTAACAATTTTTTTCAGGCCTTTGAATTTAAAAGCTCATCTTCACAATCTGGCCTGTTATCTCTTCCTTTGAACATTTCTCAATCCTTAATAGAAATCCATCCAGATTTTTATGATCCAATTGGTAGTCAATTGGAAAGGAAATTTCAGGAGAGAGAGATTTTAATTAAGTTACTAACAATAACTGTACATTCTGATTTCATATTTATTTTCCTTAGTTTAGTCAAATCTGTATTTTTACTGACATTTGAACTGTACATAAACGCGGGAATAAAAATGAGAAAATGGCTACACTGGAAATATGACTATACCTAGTCATTTTCATGTATATGGTTAGAATAGGAGTAGAATTAATTTAGTTAGCTTGTTTTATGTAGTTAATTTATTTGCAATAGTTCTGTAGATTAAAAAATAAAACAAAGCAATCAGCCTTTTCATACATGTTCAGTGGAAACATTTTTACTTATCAAAAAATTTTAATTATTGCTTTCCTTTTTTAAATTTCTTATAGCGATTTCTATACTCTGCCTATTTTGAATAATGTCTTGATCAAAGTCAATTAAAATTGCACTTGGCATCAAAGCCACTTTTCTTCATTTCGGGATTTCCTTCTAAGATTTTCTTTTGAAATTTTTATGGTAAGGATTTGAGGATATAAAAGCTTCATGATTCCATTATCCTATGAGATGTATGATTGACTATGATAAGCCTAATTCTAATTCAATCATTATCAGTCAATCTAACCTGTCATGGCAATCATATGAAGTTCATATTATATTCCTCGGAATTTGCCAAAAGCTGATCTTAAGGATGCCCATTTTGCCAAGTGCATACATTTAAATATTTTTTGATATTTTTCTACAATTAAGTGACTTAATCTCATTCTAATCTTTGGTTTATTATCTGATGTTGTAAAATGCATCATGTTTATTTACTAAAGGCATTATTAAAAAGTCACTATAACAATTCAGATTTTTCTCAAGATTAATTCGGAATGAGCAGAGGTAATAAATTGTTACTTCACTTCGAAAGGGAAGCATAGTTTCATATTTATTTCTGGTAAATTTTATATTTCATGAACATGAATGATTGATTTCATTTAGGCTGATTGCACACTTAGATTTAGAATAAATAATGAGATGATTTTAAATCAAAGGAAGAATTTGAAGATTATCAGGTAAAATTTACAAACAAATTCTTTTCAGGTATGCATTTACAACTTTATTTTCATCCATTATTAGTTCTATTTTTCTTAGCTTATTTTTTATTATTTATGTTCTGTTTTATTTGCAGGTTTTTATTTCTTTTCAAAATCTGAAGTAAGCAGCAAACTCATTTTAAATTTGCAAACAGCTCAGGGAAATTTTAATTGTGATGCATTAGAATTTAAGCATTTTTAACTTTGCTTTCATTCATTAGAAAACCCAATTGAAATTTCAAGAAATATCATAAGACCATTCGCATCACAACATTTCATCGGAAGTAGCTCTTAGCATTCCTTTTGATCACAAATTGTTCATTAAAGACCTCCGATGTATTATCTTACTCATATGTCATATTTCATTTCGTTTATCGGAGCTTTCCAAGTAAAGTATACTTCCATGAACATGAATCGCCTATCTCCGATAATCGACTTTACCGATATTGCGATAAACACATAATTCCGGACCCGATATGAAATTCAAATCAAATTCATAAAATATCGCGTCCGTTCAATCGCAATAATGGTAGGAGTATAACTTTAAAGAAGGCCGATGTTTCGAATCCGATATGTTATCAAATTTTCAACATAAAATTATCGGGTCCACTCTTCATCACATATCGGCATATTAATAATTGTTAAATCATGCGCATAACATTGCCAATCGCGATCGCCGATTAGCCACGTCATTCATCGCATATCGGCGTCGCAACAATCATATTGTGTTACATCGAGTGTTTAAGATTGCCGATCGCCGATTTACGTCATCCATCGCATCGCTGATATCGCAATCGCTCCCTTGCAGTTTTATTTATGGCCGATATCTCGGATCCGATTTGATTATTGAAATCCCATCATAAAAGTTATCGGGTCCGCTCTTCATCGCATATCGGCATCGCAAAAAATATATTGTGTTACATCGGGTAACCAAAATTTGCCGATTTCCGATTAGCTACGACTTTCATCGCATCGCCGATATTGCAATCATTTCATCACATTCTTACGCTCATATCACCTCTCTAAATCTACAATGTGTATTTTGCAATATGGGAAGCACGATGCAATTTATTTTCTGATCCCCGATATAATATTTCTTTAATGATGCGATCACTTCATTTCATTGCACATGTTCTTATCGGCAATTTGCCATTGCAATCTCCGATGCAATAGCTTCCAATGCATGCCTATGAGCCATTAACATTTAATCGATATATGGAATAGCAATAAAGGTGAAGTTCTGCAGATTAAATTTGAAGCATGGTGAAGAAACATGTTATGTGAATCATCCGATACGGCAATGTGTTATTTTAAAAGCGAGCTTGGGTAACAACTATGGTAAGAAAGCAGTTAATGACCAATTTGCAGCATATCCAAATTATTTCAATTTCTCACACATTTTAGTTTAAATATATAATTCCATAATTAAAAATGGAATTCAAGACCTCTCTATCTTCATATTTAAATTTTATTATCGTAGATTTGGTCTTGATTCCGAACTATTTATAAAATCATGGAATTTATATGAAACTTGTGATATTTTGAGAAACAGTCATTGCTGCAAATTCTCATTCTCATTTTTGATGCATTTGCTTTAATTTCAATTCCCTTGAGCACTAAGCATTCTATTTTGACAATTTTACTGCTTGCTTTAGTTTAAATAAAATAAGTAATGATTTTGGGTTATAGGATTTTGGTTAGTTTGACTTCTTCATATTTTAATGATTAATTAAAATAAGAAGTAAGCTAGCTTGGAGAAACTGATACCTTTCAGGTAAGATCAAAAGCAATTATCCAATGGTAAGATTCATGTGCCCACTTTCATTAATTTCCATTTCATCACTCTAGTTTCATTTATGTTTTTAAATTATGCTGATATAAAATTCTGTTTTGCAGCTCTCCATTTGAAGTTTCCAATCCTCCACCAGATCATATTTTCAAAGTCCATACTCTTCTCCTGGCTTAATTTCATGAAGCAGCGATGATCTTCCATGAAACAGCTACACCAGGAAGTTTCTGAACCTTTAATCTGTTTCTTTAAGCATTCCTTTTCTTTTAGAAAATGAATAAGATGATGCTTGGGAACAAGAAGACTCATATCAAACAGAAATTATTCATTGTGGCTGAATTTTACGATCACTGTTATCTAAAAGTCTAAAGCATTCACAACTCTGCAAGGTATGTTTTTCTAAATCTCAACATAAGAAGGAATGATAACATGCTTATTTTCTTTTTCTTCATATTGTTGGAGACATTGGTATAAACATTCTTGTTTGAGTTTATCTTGTGAGACTTGGGTTTTCCTTTCCATTTTTACAGATTTCTTGGTTTTTATTTTTGTTTGCTAATTTCTTTTCCCATTTTAGCATAAGAATTATTTTTCTTTGGTTTTCAGTTTTGATTTTGGTGACTTTGCCATTATTTATATGGAAGGCCTATTGGTTACCTAACAATGGTCAGCATACATGGAGAAAAATTGTTAATAGTCACCTATTAGCTTTTTCTTAAATCTCTTAGTAAAGTTTGATTTTCTTATTATAAAAGTAGACATACTTAAGGAAGAGATTACCAATCAAGAGAAGTTGGCAAAGTATCATAAAACCTGAAAATTTCTTTTTCATCAAACTGTAATCATTTTGAGATTTCAAAATTTTATTAAGATCTTTCAGAGTTCTATTATCAGTCAAGAAAAGTTATTTATAACCAAGTAAAGACACTTTACAACAAAGCACCTTTAACTCTGAAATTGTCATTCTTAACTCTTAAGGAGTC
Source organism: Pinus tabuliformis (assembly GCA_031772625.1). Lineage (NCBI taxonomy): Eukaryota > Viridiplantae > Streptophyta > Pinopsida > Pinales > Pinaceae > Pinus > Pinus tabuliformis. The sequence continues at coordinate 396,513,785 of CM062806.1, read as the reverse complement.
AATGATTCTCCCTGTCCCAAAGAGTCTTATTTTTCTAGAGTATAATCCAGAAATATATTTAAACTTAAAAGATAAGGGGTCTCATCATGAGCCTGCTTACCATGATCATAGGGGAAAAATAGGCTGACATTACCAATACTGCTAAATAAACCAGGGTAATGGCTTACGATTGCAAACAATTATAAGACAAGGGGTCTCATCACGAGCCGGCTTGTTCAGCGCAATTTTAACCAGTGAATGGCATTGTCATCTATCTGGCTACCATACTAGGACAATGGCTTTTAAGATTCAATAAAAAAAAAAAAAAACAAAAAAGTAATACATATATAAATGGATTTATCTCTAGGTCAATAATTCTTGAAAAGATAGGATTCTGAATCATTGATGATTAAAAGGTAACCCTGTCGAAACTATAGACGTTTGCTGGCAGCAGTGGCTCTACCTGTGACAAACGAGTATATTTTGAAAGCGAAGCTGTAAAGTGACCCCTCCTTTATCTCTACAACTAATTAAGGACTGATATAGAGTTTTGAAATATTTTAATTTATGAGGAATTTTAAGAAAATTACAGTTAGATAATTCTGGTTTTTATTCAGACTAATGAACTAAGTCAAGCATTTCAAGCATAATCTTCTCTTCTTTAATTATTTTTGCTTTAATTTTAGGAAAATCTCATTCATAACAGAGATAACTGGTTCTTCTCCCCGTGTGTCGCCAATTGTTGTAGTAAAAATACAACACCCCCCATTATTGATGCACCCGCTTCGAATAATGGGGACCCTTTCTATAAAAAATTTGGCTAAGCACCTTTTTTTATTTTTTTTTTTATTTTAATTGATTACCCTACGCTTTCATTAATTTTTAGTTTTCTTTGGATTCTTGTTTTGATTGCTTTGTTAGAATCGATTTTTTATAAGCTTCCCATCGACGCTTGTTTCGCCTCATTTGGTCAAATGGTTTGAAAATGGCACTCCTTTGAAATCTCATCATTTATCTAGCCTAGGTTAAAAATGCATAAAATGTACATATTGCATTTTGTAAATAAATTAGTCCAATAACGCATTCAGTTTAAATATTAACTCGTAGAGGGTTTTACTAACATTTTTCATTATGCAGCAAAATAATTAAGCATCGGGACTTAAGAAATTCACTCCAATTTTCTAATCAAATCTTAATCCCGAAAAATCTAACATTCAAGTGGCTGTAGTTTATTTTTATTATTTTTCATTTATTTTCTAAGTGGCTGTAGTTTTATTTTTAGCTATAGTTTAAAAACTTAGGTTCATAAAATCAAAACAAAAAAATGAAAATTTAAATTTAAAATTAATTAAATTAATTAATTAATATTATTTAATTAAATTAAAATTTAAAACAAAAAAAACATATAATAAAATTATTTTGATCGTGTCGGGACTTCACATCGGAAGTTTTATATGAAACATTTTAAAAGCCCCCGAAATACCCATTTTCAAAACCCCGATGCGATATCGGGTCACAAATTTATTCGCAACATATTAAGACACCCGATAACATATCTTCGCATCGAGGATTTTGGTTTAACACATCTTAAAAGTGCCGACACTCATTCCTGATGCGATGTTAAGGTATGTGCCAACACTCATTCCCGATGCGATGTTAAGGTATGTGCCGATATGCAAAATGAAACAAAAACAAAATTTTATATAAACTTGTTTCAAATGACTTTTTTCTTTAACTCATACGTATAGTGTATGTTAGTTTTAATGTTTACATATATATTAGGAGTAGTGTAGGTTAATATAGATTAATTAGTTTATATATGTAATATGTAATTTATTATGTTATTTAAAATAGTATGTAATATATTATATTATATTAATTAATATGTAATATATTATAAACTGTAATATATTATATTAATTAAATTAATTAATTTAAATATGGTTTAAATTAGTATTAATTAGTTTATAATATTTAATTAGATTAATGTGTTAATTATATTAGTTAATTATAAATAGTTAGTTAGATATTAATTAATAAATAGTTTACTAATAATTAGATATTAGTTAGTTAGATTAATGATTAGCAATTAAATTAGAATTAATTAGGGACTAATTTAGGATTTAATTTTTAATTTAAAATTCTCATTTTTTAGCCCAGCAACAGAATTTCCAGATTTACATCAGATTTGACCCATCAACTTTGGAAGCTCATAAATTGAGTTCTACTTGGCCAAATGAGGCCCAGGACGGCTCATTGGAAAGAGAAAATCAAGGAGAACATTTTGAAGGAGGTTTCACCAACAGATTTGATCATTTATTGGGCCAAAAATCAGGCAGAAGATCAGGCTCCGAATTTTGAAAACAAAATCAATTTTCTGAGTTATTGTTTCGAATTTCATTTGTCCAAAGCCTCTTCTAATTGCAGATCCATTGGTCAATGATGTCATTTACCAATCGAACCATTCCAAGCATCGATACAAAGTTTATATTTTGTTTTCAGTTATTTATTTAAATAAAATTTGATTGGATTTGATTTAAATGCCAGCAATGCCATGATTGATTTTGTTGTTGCATTTTAATTTATTTTGATTTCTTTTTGCTGGAAAACAGTGGGAAGAATATGGAGAAAAATATATCAATCAATGAGAAGGCTCCAGCAATTAAAGATCAGGAATTTTGAGCAAATAGAATTGGATTTGGCAGATTTCTCTTCACCAAACTTTCCTCTCAAGAATTCCTTCACAAACAGTATAAATAACAGATTGCAGAATGTAAAATGGGCTGCTCTCCTCTGCAATACTAGACTTCTAAAAGCACTATTGTAATTGGAATTTAGAGTTGTAGGAGGGAGGAGTGAAAAATCTCAGATCTGGGGATTATTGAGGATTTTCCCTTTGTATATTGAATTATGCATGAGGAACAAAGCTTGCACTATTGTGGCTCTAGTTTTGAAAGCAGAAGTTCAAGCAATGTAAAGGGCTGTTGGAGACCAAGGACAGAGAAATGGATGCAATAAATTGGTATTTCTAATACTACTGTTTCAAATATCAGTTTTAATTTTATGGTGATATGAATGTGTCATTTTATTCATGTTTGTGCACTATTGTCAATATGGGTAATTTGTCTCAATCTTGTTATTATGTATCTCTGTTCTTATGGATTAATTTCTGATTTCTGAGTAACTATTTACTCAGAAATCTGCCTTATTAAAACTGATTTATTGAGTGGTAATATGTTGTGAACTATTTCCACATATTACTGTTTAATTATTAGATTTATTGATTTAATAATCAATATCATTTTGAGAACTACTTCCTGAATGTTGTTGATTTATTATTTCAGTTTTAATGTCTGAATAGAATGTGTTTTGGTAACCATAATATCAGTTAATTGAACTACTTCATTAACTTGATATTCATTATAAACAAGACATGTTTAAATCCTAATATTTTAATTATCTTGCTCTTAGTTGGGTTAGATCTATATCTGCCTAATTAAGATAGGATTTAGATTAGTTTCTTTTGCTTGCATCATAGAATAAGCTTGCATTTAGAGTAAATTCTACATTCTTTTAAGTCCTCTCCTCAAAGAGGCAAAACTTTAGTTGTGGCTTGGCTGAGCCTAAATCAGCTTAAGGGTCATTCTCTTGCCTGATCAGCAAGGAGAAGTGATCTGATGTCCCTGTCTATTGGTAGTTAAAGATACATTATAAACCAATAGCAATAGGGAGAAGGTAACTGGACCTAGATGAACAGTTGGAGCCACGACACCAAATGGAAAAGGAGCTGCTTTTAAGGTCCGGACCGGGTGGTTATCCCCCAATGTTGTTGCAGCGATTTTCGAGGCCTCAACAGGACCCTGGAAGGAGCTTGCACAACACCAAGGCTCAGGTTGTAATGGTTCCTTTTGATTACCTTTAATGCAAATTGGTCCATTCTTCTCAATAGCTTGTTGTTTATGAGTTATTTCATGTACTCCTTGGTCTATATGTTGAATATGCTTTGTTTTATGTTATAATCAGGTGCTATTTAATTGTTTGACTGTTGGTGATTGCAGGTTTTGGAGAAAAGGAGGAGCTCATCCAGATCAACAAAGCTTGGACTTCTACAACAGCGTTTGGACAAAGGTAAGAACGAAACACTTGATTTCTCATATCATAATGCATGTTTGGAGAAGGATAGCTCTAGTTTGTTTTGTTTGTCATTAGAATGTCTTAGACTTCTAGGAAGGTCGGTTGTGTCCGCACTATTGACTGATTCCGTGTGACACCTATCCAACCTCTCATCTGTCTATGTCTTTTTGGCTTGCATTTATATAAAAGGATTCTAAAACCAATTCCTGGTTAGATCCATAAGCTTCTCAACAAAATCCTAAAATCTTTTCCTCATCCCTAAGGATTCTCTCAAATCCACAAAATCATGAACTAACTCCTAGTCTGAGTTTTACAATCAATTCTCAAATCCCCCAGTTCTCTCAACTATCCTAAATCTCTCATATTCTCTTATATTCAAGAATATTTACAAATATGTCTCACTATATTGAATAAACTCCTATTCTAGCTTCTCTCATTAAAATCACTCAAAACTCTCAATAATTACATTAATTCAATACTTAGGAAACCAACTTCCGTGAAACACGAGACCCCCTATGTCTACTAAAATACAATGATAATGTTGAGTTGAATTCTCGTGCATGAGACATTATTATACCAGCTAAATTTCTATGAGAGTAAACCACCATTCCATTGTTGAAGCCAAATAAGAGAAGAGAACTAGCACGTTGGCCATATTGCTTCTAAGCAATCCTTCATCCTATTGAGAAAAGATGAATCCACCATTAGAGAGTCTTCATACTTCTATGAGAGAGAGGAGAAACTCTCAAAGAGATTGAGGAAAAGAAACCCCCTTGCTAAGGATTTTTGAGCACCTTTTGTAGCGGCTGCAACTACCCTCCAAAATTTTGGCCCACACCCAATTTCGGTGCCTCCCTTGAGAGTTTCACTTGATGATCGCACATACTTGGGTTTACTCTATGAGCTCGTGTGAGTATTTGCACCCACCTTTCTTGATCATTTCACCCAAGCTTTTGCATGTTGAGGTCAATGTCATGCTTGTGACTATGTTCTAGTCATGCTTAAGGTCTTCGCTTCATGTGTACATGTTGTGTTCGCTATGAAAACATATGTCGCACTCATACAATGTCGCGCAAGTGTCGTCACGGTTGACCAATGAACAATCACAAATTGCGTGCTTGTCTCTCATACCGTCAGTCAGTCATGTTGATCATGTGTGTCTGGATGGTTTGAGTCGTCTCATTGTCAAATCATGTAAGAGTGTGTTTGCAAGATCACATATGCATCTTTCACTCGTTCACACACTTAGTCATTTTCTTGAAGTTTTGATGACCAGACTCCTCTTTGACAGCCGGACTATCACCCTGTCATCGAATTGATTGACTATCACCTTGAATAGCGTAGAAGCACCAAGCAAACCATTTCAAGTTGCGTTGCTCGCAAGAAAATCAATCAACCTTCATGCTGGTCAACTGATGAGTTTGACCCGACAACAGCCCCGGGACTAACTCCCCTGAAAAATTGCACAGAGGTTGCAGACCTTGACCTCTTCACTGACTGAGAAAATTGCGCAGACAGGCTAGAAAAACACCTAGTTCCCGTCCATGTCTCCCTGAGAAAATATCATAGTTTTTCCAGCCAGCCCTCTCGATAGTCGACCGACTGCTCACCTAGAAAATTGTGCAGTTTTCATGAGCAAGTCTTCCGCTGCCAACCAGACAGATCAGTTCAAAAACTGCATAGAGGTGATTAGCACGCCATCTTACCAGCATCAATGAAGTTTTTCCCGCTAGCAGCTCCCAGCAGCTGACTGCCAGTTCCCTCCAGAAATTTCATAGTTATGGCTGCCAAGCTCTAGCAACTGACTACCAGTTCCCCTTAGGAATTGCGCAGTTTTTGTTGCCAGTGACTCAACAACTGACTGCTAGTTCCCCTCAGGAATTAAACAGTTTTTGTTGCTAGTGTCCCGACAGCCAGCTCCTAGTTCCCTTAAGGAATTGTGCATTTTTGGTTGCTAAGCTCCCGCTGCCCGCTGGTTCTATAAATTGTGTAGAGTTTTCCTGCCCAGCCTTCTCGCAGCCTAAACTGTTCCTCCCAAAAACTGCCTAGTTTTTTCCTCTAGTTGAGCCAGACCCTACGGAGAATCACTGTTGGTCCGGATTGCCCATCTTCATCACCTAGCCACTCCTGCACATTTTTCATCAGCAGTGCCTAGAGCCTCAATCCCACCTTGCAACCTTGTCAGCTCTCCAGGTCACCTGCATTTGAAATAATCATGCATCATGGTAGACTAGGAGTTTTATGCTTTTGATGTTGTCTCATCATGAGTGACTGCAGACACAGGTACAAAAATTGTTGACACCTAATCCTCAGGATTGGGTGAATATAATGTAAATAGATAAATAAGTAATATGAACAGTCATCGAGAGATGAAGTGAACAGTCTCTCCCTCATGTATATAATGAAGACCTACATGATGGAATAACATATACGAACCATTTTTTCCTTGAGGAGTTACTGCCTGGCCTAACATGGTATCACAACCAGTTCCATTTTTAGCTTTTATGCCCTTGTAACTCCCTTCTGCCTTTGCTGCAGTCTATCATATTATCCATTCCTATGCTCTCTGTCCTCTACTGTGTGTTCGGTATTTGCGCACTCACAAACATTGTTTAATACTCCACACTACTATTCTAGTGAAATCCCACGATGCGCCGGGAGTTCCTCATACTCTTCCTGCACTGTTGGTCTCGACCTTCTACATTTTTTTAACATTGCATATTTCAGTTTCCATACCCTAGTTACCCTGCCGCTATCATATGCTCCCTCTCAACATCGACTCCACCACTGATGTCCTACAAACTGCACATTGGCCTGACAGAGGTTTCACTGGAGGCTTCGCCATATCCAAGAGAGGGTTGCATGGGGAATCCCTAGGGCTTCTGAACCTGTGCTATGAAGTGCAAGTGCCAAAAGCTGCAGAAGGACCTGCGATTCTGTTTCGAAACTATGTCACAGGTACATATCTGTCTTTTTGGCCTCCATACACAGGTGAGCACTATTAAAGATATACGTTGGCTTCCTTGGTATTCACATTGCGCAGCAAATGTTGTTCCTCCACCATAGTCGACTCTTATGTCCACACTTTGGTGACTATGATACAATGAAGGCTTGAGCATTGCTCTCTGTCCACAGTATAATATGTTGAAATAACACCTTTGTATTATATTTTCGATGTCCATTGTGACCTGATATACCCCATTGTATACCACCATACCCCACACCTCGTTATACTCCTTATAGTTGCAACTGTTACGTTGCTCCATCGCCTCTTGTTGGTATCCCTGTTATATACCTCCGCTATAACACCTTGTGTATACCATATATATGAATGACTCTCGTATAATGAGGTATGACTCTTGTATTGTGCAGTGGTATGATTCCCGTATATGATTATTAATTGTGTGGAGCCTAACACTTGCGCCATTCCACTCCTCCATATAATACCTCCTCCATACCACTCCTCCATATAATACCTCTCGCAATAATACCTTTGTCCTATTGCTATCATAATTTCATTTTTCAAAATAATGCTACTACAGTGCAATTTTTTTTTTCCAGCAGAAGTAATTTTTTTTTTACAAAATGCATTTCTCACTGGCAAAAATAACTATCCTGAATGGTCTCGGATGATAAAACACACCCTCATTTTCAATGAGTTGTGGAAAGGAGTGTGTGTCAGAGAAGGATACAATGAACCAGTACAACCTACCTCAGACAAAGAGCTCATCATTTGGGAAAACAAGATCAACAAAACTTATGCATTAATCGCAGCATCTGTAAATTAAGAGGCGAGTCACCATATTTCGTCATATTCAACTGCCTTTGGAGCCTTACAAAAGCTAAAAGAACTCTATGACTCACATTCTGCACTTGAAGTTGTTCAACTCGTGATTAAACTCTTCACTCTTGAACTGCAAAATAATGATTCTCTTGCTCTTGCATTTGAAGTAAAACCTATAATGCATGATATCAAATCCACTAAGGTTGAATTGGATATTCCTCGTATCGCTTTTCTCAAGGCACTTTATCCTACTTACTCCAATTATCTTGAGTCATTGCAAGCAAATGGAAATCTCAAAGATATCACCTTTGACTCTCTTGTGAAAAAGTTTGTTGAAAGAGAGAAAGCTTTTGGAAAGAAGACAACTCCTTGAATCTTCTGAAGAGGCTGTGTGCCTTGCTCATAAAGAAAAGCATCCTACTCAAGATTCTTCAAGAGGAAGAGGTGGTCGAAGAGGAAGAGGAAGATATTTCAGAGGCAGGGGGGCAGAGATTCTCAAGGAGAAAAGGCAGATTTGCACTACATACACTGCAAAAGAAATGGATCACATGATGCCTCTACATGCAAGCTACCATGGGACAAAATTGAGCAGAAAAGAAACCAATAGAAAGGTAAAACTTATGATACAGGCAAAGGTAAATCACCTGAATTTTCTCACTATGTTGTGGCACAACGTAATATTGGAGTAAATGAAGATTTATTTAATACTTCACTTGCTTCTTGGAAAAATGAAAGGTTGCTTGATTCAGGAGCAACCTGCCACATGACTCATAGAAAAGATTTTATTTGAAGAATTTACTGACAATGTTGATGGAGCAATATACTTTGCAGACCAATAAAAAATCAAGCCATCAGGGCTTGGCACAATCAGGCTTAAATTGCCTGGTCTTCCAGACTTTCTTCTGCACCATGTTCTATATCTCTCACAGCTGAAGAGAAACTTGATGTCCTTGGTTCACATCCGCCAGCAAGGTCACTCCATTCATATGTTTTATGGAAAGCTTGAGGTGAGAAAAGCATCTGATCACTCACTTGTCATGAGGGGAATAGAAGAAGAAAGGCTTCTCAAGCTGTAAGGAACCTCTGCTCGTGCACAACATTTCTCATACAATTCTCATCATGAAGAAGGTACTCTTCCATCAAGTTTATTATGGCATGCTAGATTTGGACATTTGAACTATGAAAGCCTTCGCTTGTTGAAGAAAAATGGTGTTGCTGGTTTGCCTACAATTCGTAGGAAACTTAAGCAATGTGATGCTTGCATTCTAGGAAAGCATAGCAAACAGTCTTCTCATGATTCACATTCAAGAGCATATAGAAAACTTGAACTCATTCACTCAGATTTATGTGGTCCAATGCCTATTCCTTCTTCAAATGGAAATAAATATATGATGACATTTATTGATGACTACACCAGAATGTGTTGGGTTTATTTATTGAAGAACAAATCTGATGCTTTCAAACATTCAAGAATTTTCATAAATGGATTGAAAATGATGCACAATCGCATATTGGGTCTATTCGCACTGATAATGGAAAAGAATACACATCAAATGAATTTGAAAACTATCTTCACCAACATGGGATCAAACATCAAACAACTGTACCTTATAATCCCCAAAAGAATGGTGTACCTGAAAGAATGAATAGGACAATCTTAAATATGGTATGATCCATGCCCTTTTTAAAAAATGTGAAGATAATGTTTTAGGTTGATGCTATTCTATGTGTTGCATATATAAAGAATATATTTCCATTTAATGCTATTAGAAACAAGACTGCATATGAAATGTGGGATGGACATGTTCCTTCGGTAAAGCATCTCAGGGTCTTTGGTTCCACTTGTTATGCTTTGATACCAAAGGTAAATATAAACAAACTTGGTGCTAGAAGTCGTAAGTGTATCTTCCTGGGGTATTCAAAAACCTCCAAAGCATACCGTCTCTATGATGAAGTAAATAAAAAGTTTGTTGTATCTAGAGATGTATTTTTTCTTGAATCATCCAAAATTGACAATGTTGTTGAGTGGCAACTTGGTCACTTGGATAGATTCGCAAAAGAAAAATCATTTCAAGAATTTGATAATCAGATTCCACATCTTGAAGGGGAAATTCCTATACTAGATCAACATGTGGAATCTTCTTCTGAGGAACACTCTCCCCCGCATGAAACCCCAACAATAGATTATGTTTTAAGTGATGTGATTGATATAATTGGGAGACTCAATCTTGATTCAGTCCCAACTCAATCCCTAGACCATCTAAAAAAGGTCCCCCAAAGTGGCTGACAAAGACACTTGAAAGTTTTCATCCTGATGAGGTTGGAAATACGAGAACAAGAAATTCAAACCGACAGAATGGAGGTGATGTGGAGGACTCTAATTCACCTGTTGATATGGATGTTTCTTATGATTGTGAATTGAACTTTTCTACAGATTTTGAACTAAATTCCTTCAAAGAAGCTACTTCTCATGATGAATGGAAAGAAGCGATGCAAAAGGAGTATGATGCCCTCATAAAGAACGACACTTGAAAAGCTGGTTGATCCGCCATTAGGAACCAAACCAATTGGATGCAAGTGGGTCTATAAGAACAAGTATAAAGTTGATGGCTCACTTGACAAGCACAAAGCTAGGCTTGTGGAAAAAGGTTGTGCACAGAAGGGGTCGATTATGAGGAGACTTTTGCCCCCACAGCAAAATGGGCTACCATCCGGACACTCTTTTCCCTAGCAGCTCAGAACGGTTGGAAAGTCCATCAAATGGATGTAAAAACTTCTTTGTTAAATGGAGATCTAAAAGAGAATGTTTTTATGTCTCAGACTGAAGGATTTTCTATGAAAGGACATGAACATAAAGTATGCAAACTTGTGAAGTCCTTGTATGGCCTCAAAAAATCACCGCGAGCCTGGTATGAAAAACTAACTGAGCATCTTCTGAAACTCAATTTCAAACATTATGATCTTGATGATAAAACTTTATTTGTCAAGAAATTTGGTAAAAGAGTTGTATATCTTGTGGTATAGGTAGATGATCTTTTGATGACAGGGAACAATGAAAGTTACATTGCATCCATAAAGAATGAATTGGGGAAAATTTTTGAAATGACTGATTTGGGCTATGTTCATTACTATCTTGGCATTGAAGTAACCCAACATCCAAAGTCCATATTTCTTTCTCAAAAGAAATACATTGGAGATCTGTTGAGTAGGTTTGGCATGACAGAATGCAATCCTCTTACTAATCCAATGGAACAAAACTTAAAGCTCACATCTATTGAATGAAAAGAATTTGAGGATGCAACAAAGTATAGACAACTTGTAGGAAGTCTCAACTACCTAACTACTACCAGACCAGACATTTCGTTTGCTGTTGGAATCCTCTCCAGGTTTATGCAAAAGCCTTGTGAGGGACATTGGTCTGCTACAAAAAGAGTTTTAAGGTACTTGAAGGGAACTCAAGACTTTGGAATCAAGTATACACAGGTGGACGACTTCAGCTTGATTGGATACTCTGATTTAGACTTCGATGGAGACAAAGAAACTGGAGTATCTACTTCAGGATATGCTATGAGTCTTGGATCAGGAGCTGTCTCTTGGAGATCACGCAAACAATCAGTTCCAACAGAAGCAGAATACGTGGCAGTAGCTGAAGCAACAAAAGAAATTGTGTGGCTCAAGAAATTTCTTGAAGATTTGCAGGGAAAACAAGTACAATCAACTCCACTCATTATTGAAAATACCTCTGCAATAAAGTTGGCCAAGAACCCAAAGTTCCATGATCGAACGAAGCACATCAATACTAAATATCATATGATTTGACATCATGTTGAGGCCAAAACAATCCATCTCTGTCATTGTTCCACTAATGAGAAAATTGCAGACATCTTCACCAAAGAGCTTGGAAGAGAAAATCTTGAACGATTCAAATGATGCTTGGACTCACCAACATCCCTTCAGATTAAGGGGGGGAATGTTGACACCTAATCCTTAGGATTGGGTGAATATAATGTAAATAGATAAATAAGTAATATGAACAGTCATCGGGAGATGAAGTGAACAGTCTCTCACTCATGTATATAATGAAGACCTACCTGATGGAATAACATATAAGAATCATTTTTTCCTTGAGGAGTTACTGCCTGGCCTGACAGAAAAAAAAAACATGGCGCGACAAAGGATGGGATGAACAAAGGGAGCACATGTAGAAGTATAGGTTCACCAAAGGATGAAAAATTGATGCATTCAAAGAGATGTGCTCATAATCAGATGATCATGCAAAGATGTGTTCATGGATGGTCAAACGAGCAAACATGCAGGATGTCTTCACGAATGGATGGATGGATGGAAGAACATGCACCTTTCACGAACGACCGAACCTATCAAGCCTACCAACATACAAAAAAGGAGTAATGAGTGAATGCAACATCAAGCAAACCAACGGCCATCGAAGACTCCGTAGACTTTTCCATGTGGAGGTGAAGCTGTGACACACCATGAGGACATCCATCACCCAGCAGCACTGCAGCTTGACATGGATGCCAATGTAGCACGAATGTACCAACACTATCATGTTGAGTCATGTCGTCCACATCTCCACTTTGGGCCATATTGTCATTCAATGTAATGTAACGTGGAAGTCCAAGAGACCCAATTGTTATATGAAGAGTCATGTAAAGTCAAAAAGTCATGGAAGTCAAACAGTAGTGAGGGTAGTCAGACAGTCACAAGGGTCAGTTTCAACCTTGGCTATAAATACCCCCTCATTTGTACATGCAAGGGACTTTTTACCTCATCTCCTCCCAGATATCCTCGAGAGTCTGCAATCTTTTGTTTGAGGAGTAAGTAGTGGCTCCAACGCCTCTCATGTTGGCATTATGATTCTGGTATGGCTCTATGTTACAGGTGTTGTACTTGATGGCAACTCACTCAAGTAGCAATGCTCTGTTCAGGCTCTCAAAATGTTGGAAATTAAGAGGTACGCAGGTGAATGGTTCAAAAGGTGCGGACCCGCAGATACGCCGGCCAAGAAGTGCATTCATACCCGCAGGTTACCCGTTCATGAGGTGCGGACCCCCAGTTCACTTACTTCAAGGCAGAGAAGCGCGCTCATGTGGGGTTTCTTATGTTTGGCCCGTGGTATTTAGCCCGTCGTTCTTGATTCTATGGTTTTGGCCCGTGGTATAGGATCTAATTTAGCCCCGGTTTGGATCCCTTGTATTGGTTATTGATGGTTTTGTCCCATGGTGTGAATAAGGGCTTGACTATAAATAGGGAAGGAGATCACTTGGCTAATGTATCTTTGAAAGTTGAATATCTTAAGATCTTAATTTTGGGTTATCAGTTTTAAAAGCTAGATCTAAATCAAGGTAAAATTTGAAGGCGAATCTTTTCCAAGTCGTGATCTCTCGGGCGCATTTTCAGATCTGTGGATTTGACTGTCTGTAGTCCATTCGAGGACTGTTAATTTGGCCCTAATCAGAGGTTCGCAGGCAATCTAAAGCGAGAGTGCGGGGGTACGCAGTACAGAAGAAGGCGCAGTGCGGGTATACGCAGCGCAGCTAAAGGCACAGTGCGGGGTATGCATTACAGAGGAAGTCACAGTGCAGGTATACGCAGAGCAGCTGAAGGCACAGTGCGGGGTATGCAGTACAAAAGAAGACGAAGTGCGGGTATACGCAGAACAGCTGAAGGTGAAGTGCGGGTATCCGCAGGTTTATATTGGTGAAGTTGCGGACCTGTTTTGAAATATTTGTTGGCTACCTGTTTTCTATTTGCTGTTGTGTTCTGGGTTTAGGATACTGGTGTTGGTTTTCTGTTTATAGCACTCTGAGAAGTTCAGGTGGCTCATTCGTTTGATTGTATAAGGAGATTGGTTGATTCAAATGTACTTGATGTTTATTTGATGTTCTTGGATCCAGTCTGAAAATTAATGAAAATTGGTCCTTGAATGAAAAGAAGTAGGGGGTTGTAGCTCCCTTCCAGGAGAAATTGGAAAACAAGAGAGAGTTGTAGCTCTCCCCAGGTTGTAGCCTGCGTACTGGTAAAGGACTGCACTAGTACACAATCATTGCAAAAGAAGTTTCTAATTGAAAGAAGATAGAGACATATTGCAGCAGGTGGTTTTCACCCACATTGGGTTTCCACCTTATATCTGGTGTTTTATGGTGTGACTATATGTTTTTCATGTTCTTGTTCATTATTATGCGTAAGTTAATCATCAATATCTGAAGAATAATTTGAAGTATAAATTTGGATGGTATATTGAAAAGTTTTAATAATACTGATTCACCACCCCTCTCAGTATTATTTCCAACATCTCACATAGGGTTAGTGATGTATGGTGTAATGATGTGTCTTGGAACTTTTGGTTAATTCAGAAGCTTGATAACATGCCAGCACATTTTCACACATGTATTGTATCTATTGTAAGGCTAACCTTGAAAACTTGTAATGCATGTTGCTTTAACTTGTGTTTAACACTTGAACTAATTCACTTGTTGTAATACACATATGTTAATGTAAATGTGTTGTATATGTTGTTAACATTGTCTCGCCTGCCTTGAGTAGTCTCCTGGACATCAAGCAAACATTTCACATAAAACTTGCTATAAAAATCGTTGCACTCGCACGGATTAATCTGCTGAGTATTATACATGTTATCTTCCCTTGTGTATTGTGACTCCGCATCCATGTGGACTGTTTTGTAAGAAGCTATGCATGTCCTATTGTGTTGTGTGTTTCTAGAAAAGTTGGGACTTCTCCCAACTGACTTGGGACTCACTCCCACCCTCTCCTTTTATTGTGAAAGAACCATTGACACAAGTGATACTTATAATCACCAGGCACACGAACCTCACTTCTCAAAAGATAAAGCATACCACTCTCCTATGCTAACAAGTAAGATTTGAGGCAAATCTTTAAGATAATTGCAATCGGTCCATCATACCAAACGAGACTCCAACACCAAATAGTGTGAGGTCTACTTGGGACTTCATACCAGGGTGATCCCCTGAATGTTGGAGGGTTGAACACCGTCAATATTTTTTATGGTAGAAGGAGGGAAGTTGGTTGTATATGGATGAATGTCCTCTCACACTCATTCATTAACCATCTGGTTAAGGCAATAAATCTCACTCCCTCTCACCTACGCGCGACTCTGTAGTTGGTTACTTCTTACCTCCCAGGAATGAACATGAGATTCTGTATCATCACATTTGCTTCATCCGCCCCATCACTTCCCAGTTTTCTAAAGTAGCCGCACTAATCCCAAGCATACAAAATCTTCCATATGCATCAAGGAAGCCAAAATCCACTCCTACAGGGGTTGTTGTATCATCAATGGAAGAAGCAGTCCTTGCCACACTTGAAGGTCTGGTAGAAGCTATTGAAGACGAAGAGGAACCTATGGTCTTTCGGCAAGGTGAATGAGACACCCTTGCGATATTGGGATCAAACTCCAGTACAGGAGGCAGAGGCGAAGGCAGCAGAGGGGGTGGAGGCAGAGACGAACTGACGAACTCAGAACCCTAACCATCAGATTCTGAAAGAGAGGAGGAAGAGTAAGAATAAGAGATGGCTGACCCAAATCTGGAATGGATGACTCAGGGACCATTGGCTCTCCCTTCTTTTCTTCACAAAATGCCAAAGTGAGAGGAGAGAATGAAAATAAAGTTCAACCCTGACATCACGGTGAAGGCAGAAGACCATTTGGATAATTTCTACCTGCAGTTGCAGACCCTTGAGGTATGACATGACGATGTAGCTTGTATATTTTTTCCATGCACCTTGGATGGTCACGCAACTACATGGTATCACATCCTTCCACCAAACTCCATATAGAACTGGGGTGCATTCAAACACATGTTCCTTGAAAAGGCTACTGAAGATAAGACCCCAGCTATGCTATTGAAAGAATTGGGAAGCCTGAAGATGAAGGGGAAATAAAAGGTAAAAGACTTCAATGAGAGGTTTACATGCATATTTTGTTAATAAAACTACTCACAAAAAGATAGAAAAGAAAGATCAACGCCTTATAAATCAGCCTCTTCGAGGGGGAAACCTCCTTTACATTACACAAATGAAAAAGTCTTGGATGATACAAATGAAAAGACCTCCATTCTATATATAGGATTCTAAGGGGTCATAATATAATCAGAGCTGACATAACAATAATAATGTAAGGGCACAACAATAACAATAGTGGGCTTTTATGGGGCACAATAATAACAATATGGGGACTGCATGGGAACAACAATATAATAAGGGGGTTGCAATAATAACAATAAGGGGTTACACTAGTAGTATAGGGACCTAACATGCCCCTCACCTTAAAAAAGTGTTGTCCTCAATGCTTGAGTAGTTCTGGATGCTTCTATAAAATTTTCGTCCTCCCATGTGGAATCTTCAGCAGGTAAGTTCTTCCACTTGATGAGATACTGTCAGGACAGGCAATAACTCCTGAAAGGAAAATTGATTCGTATATTCTATTCTTTTTGGTTGGTTTTATTATATACATGAGGGAGAGGCTGTTCACTTCATTTCCTGATGATTGTTCATATTACTTATTATTTATTTACATTATATTCACCCAATCCCGATGATTAGGTGTCAACATTCCCCCCCTTAATCTGAAGGGATGTTGGTGAGTCCAAGCATCATTTGAATCGTTCAAGCTTTTCTCTTCCAAGTGCTTTGGTAAAGATGTTGGAAATTTGCTCATTAGTGGAACAATGATGGAGATGGATTTTTTTGGCCTCAACATGATGTCGAATCAAATGATATTTGGTATTGATGTGCTTCGTTCGATCATGGAACTTTGGGTTCTTGGCCAACTTTATTTCAGAGGTATTGTCAATCATGAGTGGAGTTGATTGTACTTGTTTTACCTGTTAATCATCAAGAATTTTCTTGAGCCACACAATTTCTTTTGTTGCTTTAGCTGCTGCCACGTATTCTGCTTCTGTTGTGGAATCTGCTAGAACTGATTGCTTGCGTGAGCTCCAAGAGACAGCTCTTGATCCAAGACTCATAGCATATCTTGAAGTAGATACCCCAGTTTCTTTGTCTCCATCGAAGTCTGAATCAGAGTATCCAATCAAGCTGAAGTCATCCACCTGTGTACACTTGATTCCAAAGTCTTGAGTTCCCTTCAAGTACCTTAAAACTCTTTTTGCAGTAGACCAATGTCCCTCACAAGGCTTTTGCATGAACCTGGAGAGGATTCCAACAGCAAACAAAATGTATAGTCGAGTAGTAGTTAGGTAGTTGAGACTTCCTACAAGCTGTCTATACTTTGTTGCATCCTCAAATTATTTTCCTTCAATAGATGTGAGCTTTAAGTTTTTCTCAATCGGAGTAGTAAGAGGATTGCATTATGTCATGCCAAACATGTTCAACATATCTCCAATGTATTTCTTTTGAGAAAGAAATATGGACTTCGGATGTTGGGTTACTTCAATACCAAGATAGTAATGAACATAGCCCAAATCAGTCATTTCAAAACTTTTCCCCAATTCCTTATTTATGGATGCAATGTAGCTTTCATTGTTCTCTGTCATCAAAAGATCATCTACATATACCACAAGACATATAACTATTTTTCCAAATTTCTTGACAAATAAAGTTGCATCATCAAGATCATAATGTTTGAAATTGAGTTTCAGAAGATTCTCAATTAGTTTTTCATACTAGGCTCACAGGGCTTATTTGAGGCCATACAAGGACTTCACAACTTTGCATACTTTATGTTCATGTCCTTTCACAGCAAATCCTTAAGGTTGGGACATAAAAACATTCTCTTTTAGATCTCCATTCAAGAAAGCAGTTTTTACATCCATTTGATGGAATTTCCAACCATTCTGAGCTGCTAGGGCAAAGAGTGTCTGGATAATAGCCCATTTTGCTATGGGGGAAAAGTCTCCTCATAATCGACCCCTTCCTTCTGTGCAAAACCTTTTTCCACAAGCCTAGCTTTGTGCTTGTCAAGTGAGCCATCAGCTTTATACTTGTTCTTGTAGACCCACTTGTAGCCAATTGGTTTAAGTTCTGATGGAGGATCAACCAGCTTCCATGTTCCATTCTTTATGAGGGCATCATACTCCTTTTGCATCGCTTCTTTCCATTCATCATGAGAAGCAGCTTCTTTGAAGGAAGTTGGTTCAAAATCTATAGAAAAGTTCAATTCACAATCATAAGAAACATCCATATCAACAGGTAAATTAGAGTCATCTACGTCACCTACATTTTGCTAGTTTGAATTTCTAGTTCCTATCTTTCCAACCTCATCAGGATGAACACTTTCAAGTGTCTTTGTTAGCCACTTTGGGGGACCTTTCTCAGATGTTCTAGGCTGCTCCACTGATTGAGTTGGGACTGAATCAAGGTTGGGTCTCCCAATTCTATCAATCACATCAGTTACAACATCATCCTTTGTTGGAGTTTCATGCAGGGGAGAGTGTTCTTTAGAATAAGATTCCACATGTTGATCTAGTAGAGGAATCCCCCCTTCAAGATGTGGAATCTAATTATCAAAATTCTTGAAATGATTTTTCTTTTGTGAATCGATCCAAGCGATCAAGTTGCCGCTCAACAACATTGTCAATTTTGGATGATTCAAGAAAAATTACATCTCTAGATACAACAGACTTTTTATTTACTTCATCATAGAGATGATATGCTTTGGAGGTGTTTGAATACCCTAGGAAGATACATTTATGACTTCTAGCACCAAGTTTGTTTCTATGTACCTTTGGTATCAAGGAATAACAGGAGGAACCAAAGACCCTGAGATGCTTTTCCGAAGGAACATGTCCATACCACATTTCATATGGAGTATTTTTTCTAATAGCATTAGATGGACATATGTTATTTATATATGCAGCACATAAAATAGCATCAGCCAAAAACATTATCTTTACATTTTTGAAGAGCATGGATCGTACCATATTTAAGATTGTCCTATTCATTCTTTCAGCTACACCATTCTATTGGGGATTATAAGGCATAGTTGTTTGATGTTTGATCCCATGTTAGCGAAGATAGTTTTCAAATTCATTTGAAGTGTATTCTTTTCCATTATCAGTGTGAATAGACCCAATATGAGATTGTGCATCATTTTCAATCCATTTATGAAAGTTCTTGAATGTTTGAAAAGCATCAAATTTGTTCTTCAATAAATAAACCCAACACATTCTAGTGTAGTCATCAATAAATGTCATCATATATTTGTTTCCATTTGCAGAAGGAACATGCATTGGACCACATAAATCTGAATGAATGAGTTCAACTTTTCTATGTGCTCTTGAATGTGAATCATGAAAAGACTGTTTGCTATGCTTTCCTAGAATGCAAGCATCACATTAATTAAGTTTCCTAGGAATTGTAGGCAAACCAGCAACACCATTTTTCTTCAACAAGCGGAGGTTGTCATAGTTCAAATATCCAAATCTAGCATGCCATAATAAACTTGATGGAAGTGTACCTTCTTCATAATGAGAATTGTATGAGAAATGTTGTGTACAAGCAGAGGTTCCTTGCAGCTTGAGAAGCCTTTCTTCTATTCCCCTCATGAAAAGTGAGTGGTCAGATGCTTTTCTTACCTCACGCTTGCCATCAAACATAGGAATGGAGTGATCTTGCTGGTGGATGTGGACCAAGGACAACAAGTTTCTCTTGAGATGTGGGAGATATAGAACATGATGCAAAATAAAGTTTGGAAGACCAGGGAGTTTAAGCGTGATTGTGCCAAGCCCTGATGGCTTGATTTTTGATTGGTCTGCAAAGTATACTGCTCCATCAACATTGTCAGTAAATTCGTCAAAAAAATATTTTTTATGAGTCATGCGGTAGGTTGCTCCTGAACCAAGCAACCAATCATTTTTCCAGGAAGCAAGTGAAGCATTAAATAAATCTTCATTTACTCCAATATTACATTGTGCCACAACATAGTGAGTGGATTCAGGTGCTTTACCTTTGTCTATATCATCAGTTTTACCTTTCTATTGGTTTCTTTGCTGCTCAATTTTGTCCCATGGTAACTTGCATGTAGAGGCATCATGTGATCCATTTCTCTTATAGTGTATGCAGTGAAAATCTGACTTTTCTCCTTGAGAGTGTCTGCCTCCCCTGCCTCTAAAATATCTTTCTCTTCCTCTTCGACCACCTCTTCCTTTGTAAGAATCTTGAGCAGGATTCTTTTCTTTATGAGAAAGGCACACAACTTCTTCAGAAGATTCAGGGGTTGTCTTCTTTCCAAAAGCTTTCTCTCTTTCAGCAAACTTTTTCACAAGAGAGTCAATGGTGAT
Source organism: Pinus tabuliformis (assembly GCA_031772625.1). Classification (NCBI taxonomy): domain Eukaryota; kingdom Viridiplantae; phylum Streptophyta; class Pinopsida; order Pinales; family Pinaceae; genus Pinus; species Pinus tabuliformis. The sequence continues at coordinate 396,493,586 of CM062806.1, read as the reverse complement.
ATCTTTGAGATTTGCATTTGCTTGCAATGACTCAAGATAATTGGAGTAAGTAGGATGAAGTGCCTTGAGAAAAGAGATAAGAGGAATATCCAATTCAACCTTAGTGGATTTGATATCATGCATTATAGACTTTACTTCAGATGCAAGAGCAAGAGGATCATTATTTTGCAGTTCAAGAGTGAAGAGTTGAATCATGAGTTGAACAACTTCAAGTGCAAAATGTGAGTCATAGAGTTCTTTCAGCTTTTGTAAGGCTTCAAAAACAATTGAAAATGGAGAAATATGGCGACTCACCTCTTCATTTATAGATGCTACAATTAATGCATAAGATTTGATGTTCTTTTTTTCCCAAATGACGAGCTCTTTGTCTGAGGTAGGTTGTTCTAGCTCTTTGTCTCCATCTCCAACACACACTCCTTTCCACAACTCATTGAAAATGAGTGTGTGTTTTATCATCCGGGACCACTCAGGATAGTTCTCTTTTCCAGTGAGAACTATTCCCATGATGGATATGATTGAATGCATACTGTAACAAAAAAAACTTCTGCTACAAAACTTTTAGTCTTAATGGGAAAAATAATATAGTTCTGATATGACTGGACAACAAACTCAAATTGACAACAAATGTGAATACCCAAGAGATATATATCAGCCTTTTTTTTGGTAATACGCACTATTAAAATATATATCGGTTTCTTTTTACATTGATCACTCAATGCAACCCTTCAAAAAAATTTAAAATTACAAAGGAAAAAAGACAATGTATTAATGAACACTGCAACTTTTCCTAGCACTGCATTATCAAAGTGATATTCCATCAAACTTTGTGGTCTCATTACATGCAATAATCAATCCTTCAACATTTCCTGGCAAGAGGAATTTTCTCAATTGACAATCAGTGGATACCCATTCATCAAAACACTCTCATTCCGCTGAACAACACCCATGACAGACACTGTACTGCCTACCTTGATGTGTCTGGGGTGAAACATAAACAATCAAACCATCTGAAGGAGCAAGCTATGGCTCAAACTAATTCAGATTTTTGAGACTGAAACTTATCAATAATATATACATCAAATAATGTCATTACTTCAGACGCCTCTGATAGCCATAGACCACATAGAAAGTAACTGGAAGACGTAACATTATATGAAGCCCTTCACAAATTTTAACATACTGCTGAATATCGAAATCAATTATTATATATTGATTGTTGAAAGCACAATGGCAATGTTCTCATCGGGCTCCCCGAATAGAAGCGCATGCAACATACCCTCGTAGATATTTAGAGGCTTTGATTCATGCACCAGCAGCATTTCACATAGTAAACTTGGTCATGGAGATAATTCATGCACTCAACGCAGTAATTCTCTCAACGTAGCAACAGTAATGCTCTCAACGTAGCAGCGTGGAATGAGCAACAGTTCAGCACTCCATCCTGACACATGGCAGAGATGGCCTTCAGTCTGCTCAGAATACAATTATGTAGCAATATAATTATGCAGTGGGCGCAGAATGGGTCAGAATCAATTATGGCAGATAGAGTGAACAAAGGCAGTGGACAGAGAGCGCAGTAGGCAGAAGGGATTTACAACTATTTTTGGGAGCTGGCTCTGATACCATGTCAGGCCAGGCAGTAACTCTTGAAAGGAAAATTGATTCGTATATTCTATTCTTTTAGGTTGGTCTTTATTATATACGTGAGGGAGAGACTTCTCACTTCATCTCTCGATGACTGTTCATATTACTTATTATTTATTTACATTATATTCACCCAATCCTGATGATTAGGTGTCAACAGATACTCTGAAATTGATCAATTTCGTAGTTGACGGGTTCTTGTTTCCATGACTCCTTCAGGTTCCAATATAATTTTTCCTTCCTCGTCATGTTCTGAAAATATTGTTTGAATTGGGATCTTGTCACCTATAACCTTATTTAAGCATGAAACATGGAAAACTGGGGGCACTTTGGAAGAGGCAGGAAGCTCCAATTTGTATGCCATAGTAGCAATATTTTGCAACACTTTTTAAGGACCATAGTACATTGGTGATAATTTATTATCCTTCTTAGCTTGCTTGAGGGACATTTTTTTTATGGTTGTATTTGTAAAAATACTTAATCACCTACATAAAAACCTCTTTCACTGTGATGTTGATCTGCTTATTGTTTCATTCGATTCTACACCAAAGTGGGGTTATCCTTTAAAATTTGGAGAACTTCTTGGTGATGCTTGATGTGATCTTTCACTGCTTGAACCTTTTTTATTCTTGATATGTCCTTATATATTGAGAGTTTGAGGAGTGGTAATGCTTTCCAATGCATTACAAGATATGGTCAGATTCATTTCTTGATGCTCAATGTGATCTTTCACTTCTTGAACCTTTTTCTTCTTGATATGTCCTTCTATCTTGAGAGTTTGAGGAGTGGTAATTCTTGCCAATTCTTTACAAGATATGGTTAGATTCATTTCTTCTTTAACTAGGGTTGGTTCCTGGTGTATATCCTCTTCTTTTGATGTTTCTTGATCTTTTTCTTCTTCCTCTTCACAATCTATATAAAATAATTTCTTATCAGCACACTTATGACTTTAGTGTATTTTCTATCACAACTGTAACAAAACCCCTTTTCTCTTTTTTCTTCCAATTATTGTGGTGTAAACATTGTAGGTTGTGGAAGGATAGGAGAAAAAACATTTCCATATTTATAGTTGTGAGTGGCAGGATTCCTTGTTTCCATAATTCTGCTTTCAATTTTTCTTGCCAGCTTGAATGCCTTCTCCAATGAATCAAATTCCCAAAGACGAACCTCATGTTGAATGTTATCCCTTAAAGTCTCTATGAAGAAATCTATCCTTTGCTTCTCTGGAATATCATTTACCCTTATATTTGATTTTTGGAATTCCTCAATTTGCTCTACCATTGAACCCTTTTGTTTGAGATTTATCAATTGGCTAAAGAAGGTGTTGCTCTTTGTATCATCATAATGTTCTACCATTTCCTCCATGAAAATTGACTAGGTGACAAGTGATTTATGAGAGCAAATCCCTCTATACCATATAAATTGATTTGGTTCTAAGTATAAAGATGCAATATGTACCTTTTGTAACAATTGTACATCATGTAGATCGAAATATTGCTCCATCTGTAGTATCCAATTTACCGGATCCTTGCCATCAAATTTCCTCATATCAATTTTTCTTGATTTTAGAAGCTTGATATTTAATATATTGTATCTCTGTAATTTAGGATCTCCAAGGTCTGAAATTGCGACTTGTGGTAGCCCTCTGTGTCCTCTTTCCAGTGCCACCAGTCTAGTCGAAATTGGATTCTCCAAGAAAGAGTTATGCCCAATCTCCCAAAATGGCCGGATTATATACATTTTCAGTAGATCAAACTTGTACGAAGTGCCACGTGTCATTGTTTTGACCTTCATACCTGAAATTAATACATAGAATACTACAGGTCGTCCTATTTCTGTAACTTCTGACAAAATTTCAATCTGATGCTAAAAAGGAAATTTATGATGATTTTCTCCAGGTCACCTATATGAGATATAATTTGGGACCCTGCAAAAACATTAACTACTTGGGATCATATATATGATATACTGAGACAAGATCTGAAATTTGGACCCGAGGTTCAGAGAAATTTCTTCTCAAATTCGGACCCGATGTTCAAATAAATTTCGTTGTTTTTTTCACTTCTGAAATATCGCAGAAAAATTATAGTGAAAATTCCACGATGACCTGTTTGGAGCAGAGAAACCATAGAATCCAAACCTTTGATACCAAATGTTATGAAACGAACTCACAAAAAGATAGAAACGAAAGATCAATGCCTTAGAAATCAACCTCTTCGATGGGACAACCTCCTTTACATTACACAAATGAGCAATTCTTAGATGATACAAATTACATGACCTCCTTTCTATATATAGGAGTCTAAGGGGTCATAATATAATCAGAGCCGACATAACAATAATAATGTAAGGGCACAATAATAACGATAGTGAGCTTTTATGGGGAAGAATAATAACAATATGGGGACTACATGGGCACAACAATATAATAAGGGGGTTTCACTAATGACAACAAGGGGTTACACTAGTAGTATAGGGACCTAACATATTGAACAAATTTGTAGTAGACACTAAACCTTATGACTCCATCACTGTTGATTACTACACGTTCGCACTACTGACCAACATCGCGCAGTTCGTCAAGTGAGTTGCGAAACCAACACTATTGGAAAGTTTGAAGAGGCTATTTCTATGGAGAAAGACTTGCACACGATTGGAGTCATCAAGGATGATGAAACGACAAAAGATTCTAAAGACGCGAGCAGGAAATCCCAAGCGATGATGATCAAGGGTAGAGACAAGGAAGAAAATGATACTGAAACCCTCACCCACCTCATCAAGAACTTGACAACCGAGGTGTCTGAACTTAAATAATAGAAAATGACACATCCGTAAGTAGCCATCTGCCCAGACAAAGACAGGGAAACAGTTCACTAGATAGCAGCCGGTACACTCCAAAAATTGTGTAGATCTCTATGTTCCACATCGAACATCACGCAGATCCTGAGTTCTGTTCATTCCACAAAGAAAATCACCCCAAGAACTCTTGTTCGAACTGGAAGTGAGTCGAAATCTCTTGGTGTAGTCATACATTTGATGCAGAAAATAATATGCAGGAGCAACCAAAAGGCACTACTAATGACGGAGGTGTTGCACTTGATGAAGCATCAAGTTCTTGGCATGTGGTGAACGCATATCAGTGCTTGCAAGAAAGGTCAAAGATGAACACCGAGAAGCAACCCCATAAGAAAAATTACCACTGCAATCTTCAGAGTAAACAGGCTCCCCTTATACTTGGGGAAGCACAAGAGAAGATGAGACTGTTGCTGAGGAAGGCTGATCCACCTACCGCCCCAAATCAGAGAACATAAAACAAGTCCGAGAAGACAGTGGCAGACAAGAATAATTCCATGAGCATAAAACTACAAAACACTCCACCGGACAACCTAAACTTCGGTTTTACCTCAAACACCTTAGTGAATCTACCACCTCTAGACTATAAAATTGTAGATGACATGAAGAAAACTTGAGCGAACATCAATTTCTTTGATTTAGCGAAGATCCAGAGTTAGTGAGATATCTTGTTGCTTGCATTGGGACAGAAAAAAAAGTACAGTGCAACCTCTACCTTCAAGGGAGCGAGCACACCTCTCGGATCACTTTCCACTGTGCTTAACACACTCTAGATGGAAGAAGAAAACTCAAGTTTCCCTCCATTCCTGCTATCATTTGAAAATTTTAAATACAATATTCACAATTGTTTGGTTGATTCTAGCGTGGCAGCGAACATCATGCAACTCTCCATCGCTAAAAGGATGAATGCACAATGGAGTAAGACATCCACGCGAATCATCCAAATTGATTGAACATCAGTACCAACGATTAGTGAATTACGAGACACGATCGTTAGACTATCTCATGAAGATAGAGTCCACCAATGCATCAACATAGTCATTGTAGACATACTAGAAGCATACTGTCTACTACTCAGCAGAGACTAGTGCAGCAAGCTGGATGGATATTTTGCTACAGAATGGTCGCAGATGTGATTTCTGTACAAGGGAAAATGCAACCAAATCTGGGTGTTATCTGAGAGGTATATGAAGTACAATTTCGCTCCCCTTAACGACAAGAATGAACTGTTGGCCTTCGCAAAACTCATGTTTGGCAACTCCCTCTTGCAAACAACATTGGGGTGTTATCCTGCACGACCAACTCCAAACCCACCAAACACATAGTTGGGTTTCCTTCCTTTCCCAATTGATAGAAATGAAACATGTATAGCACATTGTAACATTATTAGTAGTAGCAGTGCAAGTGCGTCAAACAGTCCATGTACAGACGAGTTGGGGGCCATGTATTTTGATGGATCAAAGACACATGATGACTAAGGGACCGACTGTATCTCAGTCATCCCAAACAACAAAAAGCTCATGATTTCAAGCTGCTTGGAGTTTGAATGCACAAACAATGTTGTTGAGTATGAGGCACTCGTGTTGGGCTTATAAAAGGCCATCAGCCTCAACGTGTTCATACTCAAAGCGATACTGCACCCCACGAACAGTTTTTATGCTTTCAAGGACACAACAACTGATGAAGATGAGCACAAGTAGCCCTTGAAAACTACAACTAATGGAAAGAAAGGCAACCCCATCCCCAAGGGTGAGGTTTCTATCAACAAGATCTATGACTTGCAAAACCTCTGTCAAGGGCCAAGAAACAATAGAACCCATAGGTCCACCAATAAAAACAAATAGAGTAATCTAGGAACCAATCACGATCCGAAGATAGTCCATCTCGGTAAAAACTGTGCACTGCAGAAACGACAATTCTTTGACCAATTGATCAAATATTACCAGGATGTGTCTGCATGGGAAGATGACGACCTGAGTACATACGACATGTGAATAATCTAACACAGGATTCTAGGTAAAGGAGGAGCCAAGCCATTGCAACAAAAGCTAGGTAAAACTCAGATGTCATTTAATCTCCTTATATAGAAATAAGTGACTAAGTTATTGGATGTGTGGATTACTTACAAAGTTTGTCACCATACATGGGTTTATAATTTAAGTTCTACATGTAAGAAATCTAGGGAAATCTGCTTATTCATTGATTTAAGAAACTTGAACCTCTCCCGGAATAAAAACAACTACCCTGTGCCATCATCAGACCCTATGTTGCACGCAATATCTGAAACAGTAGTGTCATCTTCACTTAAAGGTCTTTCGAAATACCACTAGGTTCTGGTAGTGGAAACTGATAGCCTTATACTAGTCCGTGAGAATATTGGTCCACACACATGCCATTTGCAATCACTTGATGGGAGGGTTGACAACCTTCCTATCAACGACCAAGATCTCAAGAATTACTTCGAGTAGGTCGGACCACGCTAGTGCCATGTACATAGTCTTCTTGTCGCTTGTTTTTTTCATCTTCCTTGCCTTGCTTACTATATTTGTTTATTTTGGCTTGTTTTACTTACTATTTTTGTTTACATTTGATTTGTTTTCTTGATACCTTACTATTTTTGTTTATGGAAATAAGAGTTTCTAATTACTACATTTTGGCTTTTGAATAGAGTATGTGGCTGAGATTTGAAGAAACTTGTGACACTACAGCACTTGGCCAGTCTTGCATCCATCTTCTCTGTGCTTGTTTATAACCTTCAGTTGATAAAGTCTTGATGGAAAATATGACCTGTCTGCAAGGGAAGTTTTGGTCCAACCATGAAACTGTGTTCACATTGTGAAGCCCCATGCCTATACTCAGCCTTCTGCTCTGTGTGTTCAAGCTCATCCAACTAGTAGAAACAGAGAAGGGGAAAATATAAATGAGCAAACCTATGTCAAAGGTATTACATGCTTCTCTGAAGGAACACCTCTTCTTCTCTCAATAAGTCGGTAGTCCTCTTCTACCCCAAAATAAATAAGTGCATATGTACAGTCCCCTTGAAAATACAAAGGCGAAAGAAGAGAAAGGATTCCTGTGCAGAGAGGTGAAGCAGGAAACTCCACTGCGGTACTGACCAGGCTCGTTGGTAGTGGAGCAATGTGTGTGTTCCTGCGTGACTCCATCGGGGTACTGTCCAAGCCTTCTCGCAGAAGAGAAACACCAAAGATGAAAACTTATACTCTAAAAATATTTAACTTCTGAGCTTAGCTACCTTTCCTGAATTTGAAACATTGTGATCAAGTTGAACTTTTGATTGTGTTTGAATGAGTTGGAAAAAGGTGGACCATGTATGTCCATGGGGTAAGTGGGGAAGCTGAAGTAACCCGCACAATGATTCAATACTTCCAAAAAGACCAAGGCCCTATGCTATAAATGAACCAAAACAAAGGAGTTGGAGTTCTACTGTGTGTTGCCAAGTGTTGTAGCGGACACAATCACCCTCCAAAATTTTGGCCTGCACCCAATTTCAGAGCCTTCCTTGAGAGTTTCACTTAATGATTGTGCACGCTCAGGTTCACTCTGTGAGCTCGTGTGAGTCTTCGCACCCACCTTGCTTGATAATTTCACCCAAGATTTAGCAAGTTGAGGTCAATGTCATGCTTGAGACCATGTTTTATTCATGCTCAAGGTCTTTGCTTCGTGTGTACATGTTGTATTCGCTATGAAAACATGTGTCGCACTCACACACAAATTCACATACACTATCACACAAGTGTCGTCATAGTCGACTGACGATCAATCACAAGTGTCACGCTTGTCGCTCACACTGTCGGTTAGTTATGTTGAGCATGTGTGCCTCAGTGGATGGTTTGAGTCGTCTTATCGTTAGTTCATGTAAGAGTGTGTTCGAAAGATCACATATGAATCTTTCAATCATTCACACACTTAGTCATTTTGTTGAAGTTTCGACGACCAGACTCCCCTCTGACAGCCGGACCATTACCCCACCATCGAATCAATCGAATGTCACCGAGAACAGTGCAGAATCACCAAGCAATCCATTTCAAGTTGTGTTTCCCACAAGCAAATAAATCAACCTTCATACTGGTCAACCAGAGAGTTTGACCCAGAAGCCACCCTGGGAATAACTCCCCTAAAAAATTGCATGGAGGCTGCAGACCTTGCCCGCTTCTCTGAATGAGAAAATTGCACAGACAGGCTGAACATACACCAAGTTCCTGTCCCTACCTCCCTCAGACAATTGTGTAGTTTTTCTATCCAACCCTCCTGACAGTCGATTGGCTGCTCACCAAGAAAATTACGCAGTTTTCATGAGAAATCCTCTGTTGCCCAGCAGTCCACTCAACTTAGAAACTGCGAAGAGGTGATCAATAGCCCAACCTCCCAGCATCAGTGTAATTTTTCCAACCAGAAACTCCTGACAACTGACTGCCAGTTTCGTCCAAAAGTTTCATAGTTTTGGCTGCCAAGCTCTAGCAGTTCACTGCCAATTCCCCTCAGGAATTATGGATTTTTTGCTGCCAGTAACCCAACAGATGACTGCTAGTACCCCTCACTTATTGAACAGTTTTTGTTGCCAGTGTCCCAACAGCCAGCTACCAGTTCCCTCCAAGAATTGCACATTTTTTGCTGCCAAGCTCCCTCTGGCCGCTTGTTCTCGAAATTGCACATATTTTGCCTGACTAGCCTTCCCGTAACCCATACTGTTCCTCCCAAAAAATATGCATTTTTGTCCTCCAGCTGAGCCAGACCTTATGGATAGTCACTATCAATCTGAATTTCTCATCTTCATCACCCAGTGACTCCTACGCAGTTTTCATCAGCAGTGCCCAGAGCCTCTATCCTGCCTCACAACCTTCTCAACTCTCCAAGCCACTCGCATCTGAAATCATCATGCATCATGGTAGAATAGGAGGTTTATGCATTTTATGTCATCTCGTCATGAGTGAATGCAGACACATGTACACAAACAAACATGACGCGATGACGGATTGGATGAACAAAGGGAGCACATGTGGAAGGACAAGTTCACCAATAGATGAACAGACGATGCATGCAAGGAGATGTTCTCACGAAATGATGATCATGAAAAGATGTGTTCTTGGATGCATGGATGAGAAAACATGCAAGATGTGTTCATAGACAGATGGACGGGTGAACATGCACCTTTCGCGAACGAACGAACCTGTCAATCTTACCAACATACAAGCAATGAGCAATGAGTGAATGCAACATCAAGCAAACCAATGAACATTGAAGACTCCACGCACTTTTCCATGTGGAGGAGTAGTTGTGACACACCATGAAGACATCCATCACCCAACAACACTGTAGCTCAACATGCATACCAACAACAACACGAATGTACCAGCACTGTCATGTCGGGTCATGCCATGAGTCATGTCATCCACATATCTACTGTGGGTCATACTCTAAATCAGTGTAACATAACGTGGAAGTCCAAGAGACCCACGTGTTGTATGAAGAGCCATGTAAAGTCGAAAATTCATGGAAGTCAAACAGTCATGAGGGTAGTCAAACAACCACAAGGGTCAATTTCACCCTTGTCTATAAATACCCCCTCATTTGTACATGCAAAGGACTTTTCACCTCAGTTCCTCCCACATAGCCTTGAGAGTCTGTAATATTTTCTTTGAGGAGTGAGTAGTGACTCCAACACCCCTCACACTGGGTTAGTGATGTATGGTGTAACGATGTGTCTTGAAACTTTCGCTTAATTAAGAAGCATGCTAACAGGCCAACACGTTTTCACACATGTATTGTAACTATTGTAAGACTAATCTTGGACACTTGTAATGCATGTTGCTTTAACCTATGTTTAACACTTGAACTAATTCACTTGTTGTAATACATATATGTTAATGAAAATGTGTTGTATATGTTGTTAACGTTATGTCGCCCGTGTTGACTACTCTCCGAGACATCAGACAGACCTTTCACATAAAATTTGTTATAACAATTGTTGCACTTTGTGCGAACTAATCTGCTGAGTGTTATACGTGTTATCTTCCCATGTGTGTTGTGACTGTCGCCTCTGTGTGGACCATTTCGTTGAAAGTTATTCATGTCCTGTTGTGTTGTGTTTTCCTAGCAGAGTTGGGACTTCTCCCAAATGACTTGGGACTCACTCCCACCCTCTCCCTCTATGGTGAAAGAAACATTGACACAAGTGACACTTACAATCACCAGGCGTGCGAACCTCACTTCTTGAAAGACAAAGTAGACCACTCTCCTGTGCTAACAAGTAAGAGTTGAGGCAAATCTTTAAGATAATGGCAACCAGGCCATCATACCAGATGGGACTCCCACACCAAATGGTGTGAGGTCTAGTTGGGACTTCATACCAGGGTGATCCCTTGAATGTTGACGAGTCCATCATCATCAACAGCACCATAGCTCAAATAATTCTCTTTAGGTGTCTAAGATTCATCAATTGTATTCAACCTCTACTACCAACACTCAATAAAGGGAGCTTTCTCCATTATCATATTGATTTCTTTGCTACATTTGAGCATTGTTTGTGTATTTACCTCTTTGTTTAGTTTATGTTTATGTATGCATTGTTTCCACTATTTAAAATGTTGTGTTTATCTATGTCTGTCCACTAACAACACCAATTATGCATGTGATCATTTGCAGGGAACAATCAACTGCTAAGGAGGTGTCGTTTGGTATACCATTGCCACAAAACCACTACCACACATTGTTCGGTCCCTATACTGCTAGTGTAGCCCCATATTGTTTTTAGTGCAACCCCCTTATTGTGTTTTTGTGCCCATGTAGTCCCCATATTGTTATTATTGTGCCCCATAAAAGCCCACTATTGTTATTGTTGTGCTCCTACAATATTATTGTTGTGTAAGCTCTGCTTATATCGGGACCCCTTAGACTCCTATATATAGAAAGGAGGTATTCTCATTTGTATCATCCAAGGATTGTTAATTTATGTAATGTAAAGGAGGCTTCCCCCTCAAAGAGGCTGATCTTGAAGTCATTGACATATATTTTCTTCTATTTTGTGAGTTGGTTTCATAACATTTGGTATCAGAGCTTTGGATTCTAGGTTTTCACTGCTTCAAACAAGTCATCGTGGAATTTTCGTTATACATTTTTTTTCTATGAGATTGAAGATGCTGAAATTAAAACCCATTTGAGCCAACATCTTGATGAACATCAGGACCAAATTTTAGAACTTGTTTCATTATATTTTTGGAGATATGATCCAATGAAGTTAGGATTTTTGCAGGCTCCCAAATTCCACCTCAAACAGGTGACCTTGGGAAAATTATCATAGTTGTCTATCTGAGCATCGGATTTGAATTTGCAGAATGAGAACAAACTGTAGTTTGTTGGGTATTTTTTTTTCTGGGCCAAAGGTTGAAATAGTGACATGTGGAACTTTATAGAATTTCACTCTACTGAACCAATCTATAATCAGGTCATCGCGGAAGTTTGCACATGAATCTTTCTTGGACAATCCAATCTCAATCATACTTGTGGGGTTGGAAAGAGCACTTAGCATGTTATGAAAGGACAAAATTTTAGACCTTGGGGATCCAAAATTATAGAGATACAACATATTTAATATCAAGCTCCTAAAAACAAGAAAAATAGATATGAGGAAGTTTGATGGAAAGGATCTGGTAACTTGGATACTACAAATGGAACAATATTTTGATCTACATGATGTGAAACTGTTATAAAAGGTACACATTTCATCTTTATATTTAGAATTGAATAAGTTTGTATGGTACAAAGGACATTGTTCTCGTAAATCGCTTGTCACCTGGTCAACTTTCACGGAGGAAATGATAGCACATTATGAGGATACAAAGAGAAACGCCTTATTTAGCCAATTGATAAATATCAAACAAAAGGATTCAGTAGTATAACACATTGAGGACTTCAAAAAATTGAATATAAGGGTAAATGTTATTCCAGAGAAGCAAAGGATTGATGTCTTCATAGGGACTTTAAAGGAAAACATTCAACATGAGTTCGTCATTGGGAACCTAATTCATTAGAGAAGGAATTTGGGTTAGCAAGAAAAATTGAAAGAAAAATTATGGAAACAAGGAATCCTACCACTCACAACTATAAATATGGAAGTTTTGTTTCTCCTAGCATTCCACAACCTACAAGCTTGACACCACATCAATTGGAATCAAAAAGAGAAAATAGGTTTTGTTATAATTATGATAGTAAATACACTAAAGGTCATGCGTGTGCTCAAAATAAATTATTTTAGATAGATTGTGAAGAAGAGGAAGAAAAGGATCAAGAAATGTCAAAAGAAGAGGATATACACTAGGAAGAAACCCTAGATAAAGAATAAATGAATCTGACCATATCTTGTAGTGCATTAGCAGGAATTACCACTCTTCAAACTCTCAAGATAGATGGACAAACAAAAAAATCGAACAAATGTTTAGAAGGATATCTTCTTTTCTTCATATCTGATAAACAAACACAATGGGTCAAGTGGTTACCTTTGGTTGAATGGTTGTATAATGCTTCAGAAAAAATGACCCCGTTTATGGCACTTTATGGATATCATACACCATCCATCATATCATCTTTAAGAGAAAGTTCTAAGTTTCAATCAATGGGAGATCACATCAAGCATCAAAAATAAGTTCTCCAACTCTTAAAGGATTACCTCACTTTGGTGCAAAATCAAATGAAACAACAACCAACTCAACGTCACAAAGAAAAAAGTTTTGATGTAGGTGATTGGGTATTTTTACGGCTACAACCATATAAACAAATGTCCCTCAAGAAAGGTAAGAAGGATAATAAATTATTACCAAAGTACTATGCTCCTTACAAGGTGTTCCAAAAGATTGGTACTATGACATACAAATTGGAGCTTCCTGTAGCTTCCCAAGGGCACCCATTTTTCCATGTTTCATGCTTAAAGAAGATTATAGGTGACAAGCTCCCAGTTCAAACAATATTTCTGAAACTTGAAGAGGAAGGAAAAATCATATTGGAAACTAAAGCAGTCATGAAAATAAGAAGCTGATAGCTTCAAAATCAATCAATTTCAGAGTATCTCATCAAGTGGAAGAACTTAACCATTGGATATTCTACATGGGAAGATGGTAATTTTATATATAAGCATCTATAACTCTCAAGCGTTGAGGACAACACTTTTTGAAGGAGAAGGTCATGTTAGGTCCCTATATTGTTAGTGTAGCCCCTTATTTTTATTAGTGCAACCCCCTTATTGTATTGTTGTGCCCATGTAGTCCCCATATTGTTAATATTGTGCCCCATAGAAGCCCACTATTATTTTTTTTGTGCCCCTATAATATTATTGTTATGTAGGCTTTGATTATATTGGAACCCCTTAGACTCCTATATATAGAAAGGAGGCATTTTCATTTGTGATTAGGAGCTCAAGACCAAGTGTCGAAAAATGATTAAATTTTAAAGTGCTTAGATTGGGTTGCAATCTAAATGACTGGATAGGTATCGTCTTCCTGATTCCAACTATGCAAACGGTTCAAAAAACAGACTCCGTATGCAGAAGTTATTCCAATTTTAGAATCCCCCAATATTCTCCATTTTTTGAATTAAAAAAAAATAAAATAAAAAAATTGAAATAGAATATTCCAAAAAATATTCATAAAAATATTTTGGGGAATATTCCCAAAATATTCTTGAAAATATTTCATTTTTGACAGCCAATAAAATGTTGCCACATGGCAAGACCGGAGGTCGCCACGTGGCGCAAGTGAGGTCAGTAGTATGGGCAACATGGGTGCATATGTTCAAATTATTTGCATTGGTGCATTTCAAACCACAACCTACAATCGAGCAGAGCAACGTCATACTGTCAAGTCACAAGGGCGGGACTTGTTATGTCCGCGGGCCAAATTTCATTTGAAGTTTGAACTGGTTTATGGGTGGGCCCAAAAGGTTGCTAGTCCCCTCTGCGTACGACCTCGGCTAGAACCGTGGCGTAACACCCAACAGCAGCGGTTTAAGTTTAATGGTCATCGTCATGTAGTGGAGGTGGTCACATAACGCGGCAGGGGTTACGTAATCGCCAACCAAACCAATCAACCCGGAAGTTTGTTTGGTTCTAGATATATATCTTTACAATAGTGCTTGGCCATATCAAGCTATTTTCTCATAGGAACAAAATAGATGTTGTTATCAATAGGCTCCCAAAAATAGACCTTCAAACAACCACCACTAGTTCATTCAGATCCTATTTTATCTCAAACTATCTTCATTAAGGAAGAGTCTGAAATCTACAGTTGTTTTGTTGGAGACTAGGAGTAAAAGGCGCACATTATCCCTCTTTATTTCCACTACTAAAAAATAAAAATAAATAAATAAATCCTTAACAACTCATGTTGACTTCCAGCCGAGCCTCTTATCCAACGGTCCTCCTTGTTTGGTGCAAGAATCCCTTCATTAGTGAAGGAATCCAGAAATTCAATCTTGCTTGTACCAAATGCACTTCACAGTGTTGTAAATGGAAAATAATGATGAAAATTCTTTAGTATAACATAGATGTAACCACATAGTGATAAAAAAAATACTAATCTATTGACCCTTTTTAATGATAAGCAAAGTTTACCCAATTTCTCATGAATACATTAATAGAAACTAGAAATACATAGAAAAAGGTCTTTTTATGTTTTAGAACAGAGTATAAGGTAGGGTTTATTGGTAGAAATTAGTGTAATTTTGGGCCCTGACACCACTTGTTCAAGAATGTGGAGGTCCTCGTGACAACATTCTACAAAATCTGGTCAATAGTATATCTCTCTTTCATTGTTGTCCAGTTAGCATAATCTCCAGAATATGGTGAAATCTATACATCTTATGTAATTGAAAGTCTTAAGCTATTGTTTCATTAACCTATTTTTTTCAAAGTTTTTCCATTCATGTTTTGTTGATTTAGTGCTTCGCAGTTAAGATGCATTTATTGATTCAATTCAATATTTTTTATTTGAATATATTGTATTTTGTTTGTTATGCTTTGATTTCTTGAACTTTTTTGTCACAAATCCAAGCACTCAAGAATTTTTGTGTTGAACAAGTTGTCATATTGTTCCAATAGGATTAGTCGAAATGAAAAACACTTTTGAATTAAATGAAGCAAATATGCAATAAATCAATAAGAAGTTATCCAGATTTAGTTTATACAGATTGTAACATTTTTCTTATTATCCTAGTGACTACCATTTTGACCCATCTATTTTTCTTTTGAATTTCTGCTATACTTAAGCTAAAATAGCACAAGGAATTATAAATCACTTCCGATATTTAGTTGATCACCAAGACGATACTGCTTTGGAGTCATTGAAAACTTAATTGAAAACTGATTTTCATAGAGACCTTCACAATGTTAATGATATTGAGACGTACTTGGAAGGATTGTCTACACCTTGTTATGTTCGTGCTCCATCCACAATTAGCTTATGGGGAGATTATTTTTGTGTCAAATGGTTCTCTAATTGGTTGTTAGTTCTAGTGAATGTTTGGTTATACACAAGTGGACAACCATATCTTCACTTCAATCTAGAAATTCATGGATATCATTATAGAATTTTCCTATATGACCAAAACCATGTATGTGACCATTTTGAACCACTCTTATTGTATCATACAATAGAATAGTTGGCTACAATTCATATATGAATTCCTACATGCATTTCTGTGTGCCAATGCCAATATTAGGAATTTGACTTGTTGTCAATTGAGAAAGTCCTGTTGCAATACGTCTTCTTGATCTATGGACATTTTGTCAACAACTTCCATGACTCTTTGTTTGAATCTATTTGTACATTTTCACCATGGTTTGATATGCTTGGAGTGAGAAAAACAATTGCACAAACTTTTTACAATTGTCTCATTTGCAATGACATTAGAGCTATCAACTACTTGAGAGAACATTTGGATACTAGGACCATTGAGGAGGAACAATGTATCAATGAATAGGAAGGTTATATAACTTTTCAATGTCATATGCATATAGACATATAGAAGAAAATGGTTGTGCAATACAATGGATATGTGAAATGCGTAATGTTGACATATCCATCTAGAATGCAGGCATGAGGCATATTTCCTTGATAACTACTTCATTAAGCACTTCATCTAGAATCTTGTACCTTTTGCAACTACTGATGTCGAAATCACATTCACATTATCATGTACTTTTGAAAGTTGGTAGTATTGATAATATTAGCCATGATAACAATATGCAAGGAATACTCCAAGCAACATTGAAAATAGAGACTGGTAATTCAATGTCAAATGTGCATTTTAAGCATCCTTAGGATAATGAGTCTATTTATACTACATATTGTTTGTAATTGATCAATCAACAATTGATACTATAGTACCAAGAAAAAGGAAATTTGTTGAAGTTGCTAAATGTTGGACATTATCGAAACAAGATGATCATTCTTTCTCAATGCACTAAATGTTTGACATTATCGAAACAATAAGATCATTCTTTCTCAATGCACACACAACAACATAATATTTTGTGTTCCTTCTTCCAAATAATGAAATAAGCAACACACTTGCTTGCATCAATTGAAGTCTGCAATCCAAACATAAGGTGTTTTGCTACAGAAAGTACATAAATAACATGTGCAATCAAATAAGGCAATTGAGAAATATCTTCAGTCAATTGAAGACACACCTACAAATGCATGTTGCATTTGTGACAAATTGTTCTTCAAAAAAGACATGAGACTCATTGATAATGTTACATTATGAAATTGTCGGTATCTCATGCCTATAACAAAAGTGAAGAAAATCATAATAGATGAAAAAAACTGCAAATCTTGTAATAATGAAATACTGAATTAAAAATTACATGAATTTGCATCACCTGTGTATATGTCAAAATCAGAAATTGATGTCTGTTGCACAATTAACACATCTAGAGGAAAGATTGGTGGCACCAAGAATGGATTTTGCGCAAATAAGATAACTTGGTTAAAGAAAATATCACAGTTTGGTTTAACGGACACTATTATTATAAATGTTCCTACCAAATTGGATAGAGTTCAAATAAATTTTCCTAGAGATATTGATGAATTCATGGAAATTGCAGTTATGTTAAAGAGAAAACTAGAGTACAAAATTCCCTATTTGTCTGAGAACATTCATCCCAAAAAATTAATGAATAATTTACATGACAAGTGTAACATGACTTTATAAAAAAACGAGCAAACAATAATAAAAAATGAAAGGAAAAATAACTTTGATCAAAATGAATAAAACCATGAAAAAAATGATACAACATTAGATCAACTAGATTCACCGTATTTTGATGATGATCTAGAGCCAATAACTAAGACACTTGTGCATGGGTACTCCAATGCTCATGTCATCCATGACCTTGATACAAGAATAATACAAATTGCACCTTCTAAGGGATTCCATCCCCTTGGCATTTTTCAAGACAAATTTTATGAGGAACTTAACTTACCAACATTATTCTACGGATCAAGTCGACCTATTTATGTTTTCAATTGGTCCTCTTATCAACAAGTTGTTCATTGGGAGTTATGGAACATTTCTGGTGGCTTTTCAACCCATATTATGAACATATTCATTAAAATCATTTATATATTTATAAATCAGGTTTCTATTTCAATTTGTATTTCTATATGCAAAGGAGAACTAAAAGGACAAAAACTACTTGCCAAAGATGTCAAGAATCAAAAAAATCTTCAGAGACTATTGCAATCGCCAATTGCATATCAATGTTTCAAAAGAATTCACACATCACCAGATTACTTTGAAAATATACAAAAATACATTTTTGCAATGATACAACAACTTGGGCCACCAACATTTTTTGTCACATTCACTAGTGCTAAGCATCTTTGGGATGCATTAATAAAACAAAGTCCTAGATTTCTAACAAGTGACGGTAAAAAAAGTGTTCATGAATGCATGGGCACATTAATCAGATATCAACCGGTCATTTGTAGTTGATATTATAGACATAGAATAGCCTCACACACACTTTGATTACAAAAAATAATGAATTGCTAGGTGAAGTGCAAGATTATTTCTTTATCACTGAGTTATAGAGCAGAGGGAGAGAAAGAACATGTACTTCTTTAGATTCAAGGTGCACCAATATAGCAATATTCACCTGATGCTAACGTTATAGATTTCTTTGATCATTCTTTGGTTTGTGATTCAACATTGTTGCTAGATGGAATGACTCAGATTCAAACTCATCAAAATATACCATCATTATGACAAGAAAATGTATATTCTCAATTCATTTTAGATTCCTATGCTACAACAACATATTGCAACTCATATGTGACAAATATGGATCACACAATGACATCTAATTTCATAAAAACCCGAAAAAATTGCATATGTGATGGAGACAAGAAAATTCTAACTATCTGTAAACTTGGAAATGCATTTCTAAATATGCGACAGATATAAATTTGGCAGGAAATGCACATTTCTCTTTCATTTCCTTAGACTCATCTTCTAGAAAAAAAACAAAATTCATTAACACTTCTGCAATTGAAAAATAAGCATATGTGCTAAAAAGACTTATTCTATTGCAACAAGACCCTGATAATTCTTAGGATATTGTTTGCATGAAGAACATTCATAAATATGTCACACATCCCATTAAACTTGAGAAAATTTACCTCGAAGAGTATGATTCTTTGCACTTGAGCGTGAAAACAAGAACGGAAAAAGAAAATGCCCTTGTGCCATACAATTCATTTGATATAATGAACAAAGAGACCTGAAAAACCATTACAGATAAATTATGATGCTCTACATCCCATACAAAAAATATGAATATACATTAAAGAAGGCTCATGAGACATGGCCTCAGGCATACTTTCCCCATAAACACATTGTCTATGCTACTAAGAAAATATTTCCGCATTCATTCTCACCATGGGGTGATATTGAAATTACCTTGGCTGCAATCATATCCAAATACGAAAAGGTATATAGTCTTCACTCACCATTGGAAAATGGAAGCAATACTCATTTTATCGAAAAATATGGTATTCAACATGACCTATTTGAAAAAGTGTGCACTAGAAATATTCAGAGCGGATATGCAAAATCCAATTAATTTTTTAAAAAATAGAGACAATATCATATCATGAAATTAGAAGATAACTAAATCAAGAACAACAAAAAATAATAAAACAAATAGTTCTATGGATAAAAAACAATCTAGGAAAGTCATTATATTTCTTTACCGTTGGAGGTGCAGGAACATGATAAACATTTACTACATAAGAACTTTGCCATGCACTAGTGCGACTCTACAACAAAGAATTGAAAAGTGATCCCTTTAAAAAAAAATGGCTCTCTCTTACATTTATTGACAATGATACATATATTGCAAACATTGACAGAGTACATTCAACTTTACATTTTTCACTTGTAGCATGTGACATGATGCCATTGACTTCTAAAAATCTTGATATATTGACCAAAGAATATGAACATCTTAAATTCTTTCTCATGTATGAAGATTCATTGATTGGTTCTGGATTGCTATATAACATTGATGAACGACTTCGTGAAATCATGCATACTCCAACTAGTCCATTTCGTAATCTCATTGTAATATTTTGTGGTGACTTGTGCGAATCAGCGCCTATGTGTGATTGTTGGATATTTGAGCATATATGTTTTAAAGGAACTACCATACCTTATTGTTTTTTGAAGACAATGTGAAAAATTATGAACTAAAAGAAGTGGCGCGACAACAAAACAAAGAATTTGTGTCCATTTTTTACAGAATTAGGTCATGCTCACATATTGATGATGACCTTGCATAATTAAATAATTATTGTTATAGATTCCCTCCAGATGATCTGACGTTCCCATATCACTTTGACTTAAACAAACATTACAAGAACATAATGGAAGAACGTTATCTCTCATTAACACGGAAACGATTACACTAAATGCATATGGCAATATAATTGATTCAACAAATACAAATTCCAATGGGAACATCAAAATGTAATTATGCTCAGAGAAAATATGCTTGTTGAATTGGTTGGAAGTAAGTATGATATTCAATATAGCTTGGTCAATGCTTCTAAAGGTATTTTTAGAGCTTCGACAACATCTGAGAATGACGTGATATGGATTGAATTTTATGATCCAAGGGTTGACACTATTCAACGAAGAAAAATGGCCAAATTGTTTAGAGATTTTATAATTACTAATTGGACAACTATCACTACAATTTGTAGGCATAGTGAATGAAATTGCAAAAATAGATTCACACAGGAACAATTCGTAGTTCAATTACCATGTGCACGAACTATACAATGATCATAAGTCTTCAAAATGGATAAATTTGATTTTGATCCAAAACGAATTAGGAAATATGGACTTATCTACATGAAATTGTCACATGTGAAAGATATTAAATTCTTGTATTTACTAAACAAACTAGAACATAGAAACTTTGTTCTTTGTGACAAATTTTTTAGCGAACTGCAAATACTTAGAAAAAGTGCATGTTATGAACTTGAATATAGCTTATATTCAAATCAAACAAATGAATACTTGATAATATGTTCATTGAACACATGTAGCTTCTCATTATATTCTGACAAAATCGTTGTTGAATACGATCTGATGAATAGTAAGATCCTTTGTTTGCAAGAAACGAGAAAAAAATCACTCCCATCAAATCCAATATTTAAAAAAAAATATTATTGCATACATTTGTTTCATTTACATGGAATTATCACATATTATACAAAAAAAAAATATTATTATTTACAATCAATTCCCTTATACAATTAGCCATATTGAATCAATAATTGCAACTTTCCATCTTGAAGAGACTGCCTTTAGAATCGCAATTACATATTACATACATTGCACCAAATACAAGTATTGATGATATAATTGATTTCATCAAGTTAATTTTAAATAAAAAACCAAACAAATGCCCAATTGTGCATGTTGATGATTTCAACTTGGACATGTTGCAAAATAATCATCAACAAAGAAAAGTAGAATTATTCATGCAAAATAACAACTTTGATCTCCATACAACAAGGCCAACTACTAACTATGGCCTCATGCTTGATCACTTTTGGCGAAATATTCCACCGAGTATTTCTTCCTTCCATGTCTTTGATGCTCCTTGGACAGATCATTATACAATCTATCTTACTCTACTTTTGTTGTTCATTTGAACAACTTTGTCATTGTGGATGTTATACAATTCAATTATTTAGTTTTCATGAGAATTTTCACATGTATTATTGTGGATTATATGCAATTTTAAAGTTTCTTTATACACTTGTTTAAAATTGAACCTATTTCATTTATCCTATTTTTACAAGAGTTGATTGAATCAATTCCAGAAATAACATGGAAACAACTAGTTCCATGTACAGATGGAAGAAGATGAAAATCCAAAACAATTAGAATTGTGTCAATCTTGATATTTGTGTGATCAAT
This sequence comes from Pinus tabuliformis, assembly GCA_031772625.1. Classification (NCBI taxonomy): domain Eukaryota; kingdom Viridiplantae; phylum Streptophyta; class Pinopsida; order Pinales; family Pinaceae; genus Pinus; species Pinus tabuliformis. Next base: position 396,471,587 of record CM062806.1, on the reverse strand, counting down.
TTATAGATTTCCACTAAATCATTGGGATAATTTTTCTAAGTATGTTGTTCTTATTTTTAATATATAGAGTAAAAATGACACTAACAACTACATCTTCAATTATTCCAATATGCCTAGAAATACATGAAAAGGTTTTTGAGGGTGACGTTTTGGTTGTTTATGGCCCAACACAAAGTAGAAACCCCCACTCTCCTCCAAATGCATGATTTTTTTGTACTAATCTCGTTGATAGTCAAGGTCAACTAACAATACCAATAAACATGGGAAATAATATAATAGATCATTTCCAAGACACGTTTATGGTTAGAAATAATGTTCACATTACAAATTTTGCAATAAGAAACAAAATATTTTATGAATAAGGAGGTGTAAAATGTTGTATAATATTGGAGGAAAGAACCTTACTTCAAGCAATTCAACAAGTTTGTAAAAAACATAAATTGGCCCAAGACACAACAACACAAAAATTTCTTGTCTCAAATGACACGTATGCAGTTGGCTCAATTGAAACTATAGTCATAGGCTACCATAAAAAAAAACCAACAACATGAAATTAGTATCAAAGATGGTGAAGTAGTGGATGACAATGAAATTGTACATTTGTTGCTAACGAACAAAAAAAAATGAGTAATTTTCCACAATCTATGTAATTCTTTTCTCTGGCATATTTGTGTCTTTCTTTTAGATCATATTGAAGTTAGATTTTGTTTGAAAATTTCTTTAGGAAAAAAAAAACACATAGGTAACAAAAAATTGTGTCCTCTTATATACTGCAATTGCAATTGAATGATATCCACATGGATAATTTTTTCAAGATACAACATGAATTGGCATAAAAAACCACTCCATTGTATTTATTCAAAAACATTGTTAGAAATGATGTGAAAGACAGTCAATAATTGCGCTCTGGATCAACAACTTTTGTTGGTCCTTTTAATGATGAGTTTGCAAGAGCACATTTGTTATCTTTTGTTAAATCAACAACACATGTATGTCTGCGAGTTCTTTCTCTCTTGTATTGATACTAGATTTCTAGTATACAAAATTTTGCATGTTTGACTACAAATGCTCAAACCTAACAACCAAATATTTCCTTAAAATAGTTGCGAGGAGCGTTGAAAGAAAAAAATGTTTTTTCTCCTCCTTTCCAATGAGTTTATAAGAAATGCAAGAAGTGTGTTCGTCCAAATACAACTAGATGTATGCTTAGTAAATACAACACATTGTTTACTTATGAGCGCAATTTCGAATGCACATTGGAAAGAGATGGGTGCATAATTGATTACATGTTACAAATGACATAGCTAAAAGAACATTTCCATTGTTGAAACAACTTTTCAGAAATACATGCACAATGTATCATCTACAATTTTCCATCTAAGAAAACTATGTATCTGAGGAATTTTCACATTAATAGTTAACAACATAGTCACTAAGATCAAACAATTGTGATAAAAAAGAATACTTGTTGTCTGTATCAACTTCATACACTGAATATTGAGATATTTTTCCTCTTTTGTATTTTTCCTCTTAGAGATTTCCCTCAATCATAGTGTACAACTCCCTACAAAAACGATAATGTATGTTTTGTATTTCCATTGCGGGATCCAATATTACAGTATACAGTGGCACTATGTTCACTGCATTGTCGACTTTTTTAGCTGTGTCTATTTTGAATGGTTTTTCATTTAGTGACGAATTGTTCTTTTGTTTTTTTGTTTTTTTTTTTAATTCTCGAACAAGGAATTTTTCCCTTGTGTAGAATTTTTCCCTTGTGTAGATGGATACAACCAACCAAGAGAAAAATATGCAATATGATGAATGATATACATACAAAACATAATGTAAGTCCAATGTGGTGATTATATAATATTATATTTATGCACATCTTCCTTTGTCGTTTGTTGCATTGGTGACTGCAATTCTGTCAACTGAATGCGGAAAAAATAAAAAAACAAACAAAGATCTATGTATGTGCTTCTTTATTATTATTTTTTTAATTCTATAAGATGTCCCATTGCTAATATATAAAATCTTTTCCTCATTATAGGCACCCATTGTTAACAATGTTTCACTAACATAAATGCTATCACTGTTTTTTCCCTTGCACTTTTAAAACTAGTAAATCATAGAATCTAAAGTCTTGTTTAAACTACATGAATGTACATATGAGCTAGAATGACATGTTATTCTCCATTGTACATAGAAACTTGTGCAAGAATTGTATGCTCTATTTTCTTAGTGGGATGATGAGACATTGATGGTCTAGCAAATTTGTATATTCCAAACAATACTTTTTTTCAAATATTTTGTGGATGCTAGTGATAACTGTAAAATATACAATTTCTTTTGCATCTAAATGTTACTAAGGTCTTGAATATTGCTAATACTTTGTATATATGGTCTATGTTTATAGTTTTCTCCAAGATTTCAAATAATTTTGTTATAATGTTTCACGGTAACTAAATATTGTTGCGCAATTTTGCATATTTGGTTAGATGCTTAGATATGTCTAAACAAAAAAAACATGTGCTGCTCTATTGGAAGAATTGATAATTGGTTACTTGGATATGGTTCACAGATAGAGGACACTAATTCTTCTAAAAAAACAAGTGCTAACATTGTTTAGTTGGAATAAAAAATACAATTATGCTCAACACAAGGAAATCTAAACTCATAATAGGTTAGCATTCATTGAGATATTGATGCTTGTGAATCTACTGGTTAACCTTATTTCACCTAGAGAAAAATGAACATGACACTCTTGACATAACAAACTTGATATATTCATTGAGTATAACATCCTTGAAATGCATGTAGTAAAATAATAATGCACATATGTAAATGTTGCCCCTATAACTAATTAACAAGAAATCATAAAGCTTCTGAACCTAATCTCTATACTCATTGAACATATTGAAAATGTCATATGAGTATTTTTTGAACCTGACATATGATCTTGTAATTTGATTTCTTTTGGATTTTATAATTAACAGTTATGCATGAAAACATGATTTGCTTCTAAAATTTTGATACTAGCTACCTTGAATCTTTCAAGTGACAAACATGCAAGGTTTGTATTTTGTTTTGTATATGGTTTGTTGAGTACACAAAGATTCTTTTCATACAATTGTAAATATAGTGAGATTGTTTGCTCCATATGCATTATGAGCATCCATGTAAAATCATGAACTTAACTTTTTTTTAGTTGTAAAAGTTCTCTGAAGGTTAAAGAACATTATTTGTAAGTGTTCTAATGTGTTGATAGAATATATATTATTTTTTAATTAACAAACATTAGAAAATTAATATCAATGAAAACTGGCAAAAAAATGTCAATGATAAAACAATGAGTTAAGCGATATATGAAATATAAAGGAAAAATAGCTTAGAGAAACTGGACTGCCCACTAATGTTTTTTGCTATGAGAAATTAGAACGTTTTGTATCTGTATTGTTCTTTCCCCTTGAAATTGATTTTAGTTTTTATTATTGCATATATGTGAATTTTGAGAAGCTGGTGCAGTAAATTGATCACGTATACTTTTTTTCTTCTGGAAACCGATAGATCATTTCTCCAACTAGCTTGCAAGGACTCATAAGATGTACTAGTTTTCTTATTTTTCCCTTGTTCACATACATATATTACTTTTTTGCAATAATTATAAAAATATATAGTGTACACTATTTTGATACCATAATGGAGAGTTCCATCCCTTTAGTTATCCATGCCATGTTTGGATTCCATAGTTATGCTGAAACAATATACCTACATACACATTCATTCTGAAGGCACAAAAATCCTCTCAAACTCTAAACAAGATCGCTACCTAGAATATATTTCCATACTTTACTGTTGCACCAATCAGGAATAATATAAGCCCTGGAACCTCGTATAGAGCTCTTTACTGTTGCACCAATCAGGAATAATATAAGCCCTGGAACCTCGTATAGAGCTCTCCTTGCAACTAAGGCACAGGCTTTCCCGTAGGTTTCATCCTATAATGTCTACTCCTAGATGAAATTATTCTCACTCACTAAATCACTCTCATTTCTCTCTTCCACTCATTGGTGCACCACACTTACTGGTCTCATCATCCACGTCAACTCAACTAACGTTCCCCTCATATTTTTCTTCTCAAATACTTCACAACCCGGTTCACATTCAATTTTCCCCACCTCACCTCATGATGCACATCATTTCACCTAATGTCCCCATAATCGTTCTTTTGAAATACTTCACGGGTTCCTTTCAATCTAGTTTCTCCCAGAATCAAGGGATTGCCACAATATCACATGCAACTGTAAACCCGTCATCTCATACATGCCATCTAACATATTCACATGGAAAATTTGTTTCCATATTTAACTTTCGATCGAATTAATGTTAAAATAAGTCTCAGAACCTTGCATGTAAGTCTTCATGGAACTTAAGTATGACTCCCATCGATTTTTTCATCCAAGAACGTCCTCTCCTAATTTAGATTGTCGTGACATCCTTCAGGTCTATTTTGTGCCACCATAGTGGTAATTTCACATCATTAGATGTCAGTTCAAAGTCACTACTTAGTATATGCTATGTGGCATATACACATGAGTGACGTCGTATTTGGAAACCAACATACAGTGATGATTAGATTGTATTTTCTCATTAATTTGTATTTACTATGCCTTTTATATTTAGTAACATTTGGTTCAGTATTTTTCATTTCTTCACAAATACTTCGTTACCTAGTTTGGGTCTAGTTTTCCCCACCTCGCCTTATCATCCACATCATCTCCTCTGATGTCCCTCAAATACTTTCTTCTAAAATACTTCACGAGTTCCTTCTGCTCTAGTTTCTCCTACGATCACGACATTGTAACATTATCACACGGAAACTCCAACCCCATTGTCCCGTGCATGCCATCTAGCATATTCACATGGAACATTTGTTTCCATAATTGTCAATCGTAAACTCCTAGAGCTCCTAATGTAAGTATTCTTGGAACTTAAGTATGACTACTACTCATGCTTTTCATTCGGGAATGTCCTTTCAGGGATCAAACTATCGTGACTTCCTTTAGGTCTATTTTCTCCCACCATGGGGGATTGTAACATAACCATGTGTCACTTCAAACTGACCGTTATCACATGGATGACGATGTATTTGGAAACAAACAGATGATTATGATTAGCTTGTCTTTTCCCATTAATTTGTATTTACTATGCCTTTTATCATTAGTAACATTTGGTTCATTATTTTTTGTGCACTCATAGTAATTCTCTCAAATAGGTCAGCTAAGAAAATATCATTAATTATGTTAAAAATCGTTGCCAAAAAAATGACAAGTTCCTTTCCCTGAATTGCCACATCACCACATTTCACTTCAAATGCATCATTCGGCACATGCTATCTGGTATATTCACATGAACCGTGATGCATTCTGAAATGAGAAGACATTATTATTGTTATCTCATTTCTTATTAAATTGTATTTACTACTCTCTTTTTATTTAGTAACACTTGGTATATTTTTATTTTTTGTTTTGCATGAACTCATTGTAATTCTCGTATTTCTGTGCAATAAGGAATTTCTACAAGTAGTGTCAATCCTCCAAGAAGGAATTGTGTTTGGTGTTCTCTAAAATCATCAATTATGGGTAGATTAACGAAAGTTCCACCTCTTTCGAGAATCATGGAAGAATTTGATGATAAAATTCTCAAGAGTAGCCTCTATTCAAATACAATGATTACTCAGGATGTCGAAATATCAAGCTAGGATGGAATTTACAAGTTAATGGAAGATGAATTACAAGATGTTTCATATGAAGAAACTGGTGCAATAGTTCCTAATTATGCACCTCAGATAAATTATGAACCCGAGTACACATTAGTGAACACAGCAATGTATGGATTACATAAAGTCGCCACTAGACCAAGACTAATGCCTTATACATACCTAATTTGATGGGTCGTCGACTTCTTCAACATTCCAAAATGCTAGATTATCACTCTAAAGGATACAGTCGTTGGGTCTTTCATGCCAAATGATATCCAGAGTATGTACACATTTCCCACACCTAGTTTAGTTTTCAATCAGAGCTTTATTGATAGTTTCATGCAAACATGATCCGGATTTAAACAGGAACGCAATAAGTTATAGAGGTAACCATAAACATAGATATGCAGTGGAAATAATACTTCATTTCATTAATGTAAAATACTGAAATATGCTTACAAACAAAAATGGAAATAGACCAGTTAGGGCAATGGTAGCTTATCTCTGAGAAGAGATGTGGTGGCTACATGCCTCTGAACTGTGTTACAATGAGGCTCGAAGGCCTATTTATTGTTGAGAAACAATGGAAAACCCTTAACATTCCAAAACCTAACCCTAGAAGATGAAATGCCAAATTGTGGGCCCCGTTTGGGTAAATTGGTACATCAATTTCCCAGGGTCGTAACTTTCGCACTCGATCTTCGATTGACGCGTACAATAGCTCGTTAGAAAGATCTATCCGAGAACCCATGTTGCTCCCAGATTTCCCAAAAAACGTCGTTTAAGGCCTCAAAAGAACTCCGGAAGTTCAGGACCCAAAAAAACTGCTAAAAATAGTAAGCTATGTTACAATTTAGGAAACTAAAAAACTGAAAGAGACAGTTGTGGGGGTCCAAATGGGATAGGTGGGTGTCCACCAACATCCACATGGATCATTCCTCCCCACTTAGGAAGCAATGGTCCCCATTGCATTGAGTTTCTCCCTGAGATGAGGAAGCTTCTGCTGAGCTGGGTCTCTGGTGAGTTGTTATGCAATCTCTGATGTGTCCAGTAATGGTGGGAAGCATGTTCAGCGACGGTCCATATTGAACACTCAGTGCAAGTGAAGGAATGGAGGAATGTTGTGCTCCAAAGCATTATTTCTCATATCCTTGGTAATGGGGTAAGGACCCTCAGTGTGGTCAGAGCTTCTGATGGGCTCTTGTAAGGCATTCTTTCTGCAGATGTAACCAAAATTTATCGCCCACCTGAAACTTATGTGGTACCCCTGTGGGTGAAGAGAAGTTGTTCCTGTGTTCTGTCATGACTGTATCCCTTTGCTGCTGCTGCATGGAGGAACCCTTCGTGGGGGTCATGGATGTAGAAACGATCTTCCCCTTACTTTAGGAGTGAACCAGACAGAAAATAAATTTCCTAGTCTGTGAGATGATCTTGTTGCCTTTCTTAGCAGCGATCAAAGAGGTGGCGGTAGGTGGGGCTACCTCTGGTATCCTGTATAATGAATTATCCAAAGAAATAATGACATCACGAGGCCTTGACTCATACACAACATGTCGCCTCCACAAGTATGGTTGGCCTAATAATACATCACAAACATGCAGAGGTGTAACATCACACAATACCTCGTCTGCGAAGGGCTTGATGCTGTAGGGAAGGCGGCACTGCTGGCGAACTTTGAGATCTCTTCCTTCATGAAGCCACCCGATATTGTATGGTTGTGGGTGTGGTGTAGTCCGTAGGCCCAACCGCTTCACGACCTCTGCTGAAACGAGGTTCTTTTGGCTACCACTGTCGACAATGAATTGCAGCGGGAACCCTTCACCCACATCTATGAGTGGAAAAGATGTTCCCCCTCCTCTCGTTCTTCAGGCTCATTCTTCTGGATCTTCGCGGTGGCAACAATGATGCTGGGCTCCACATCAATGATCTGCTTCCCTTTTCCATTCCCCTTGTCAGGTTCTGACTCAGGTTCAGAACATGCATCTGATTCTAAAGCCTTCAACTCAACCACCAATGACTGCTTGGTCCGACACTCACTTGTGTTATGAGTGGGACTCTTGTGGAACTCACACCACTTTCCTATGTCCTTCTTTGGCTTCGTGGTGTTGTTCTTTCCTTGCGGCTTCGATGGGTTGTCTTGGGTCACCCCGCCTTGGCTTTGTCCTTTGGGCTTCGGATTTGCAGATCCAAAGTCTCGCTTTTTCTGTTTGAAATTTTGCTCGATTTTAACAGCGTATCGGTACGTCGTGCCAAGTGAGGAGATGTTCAGGAACTCCATCTCTTCCTGGATGTATCTGTGTAGGCAGCCATGGTATTTGAGTACCAGATGGAGATCAGAATCTTTGATACCCAACTATGTGCAAAGGATATGAAAAATGTTTGTGAACCCTGGCACATCTTGGTCCCTTCACTACCACAGCGTGGTCCACTTTATGTATTTGTCCTCATAGATTTTGACAGGGTAGTACTACTCCTTGACGGAATCCCGAAATGAATCCCAAGTGAGTGCGGCTAAAAATAGTGAGCCTGTACTTTCATTCTTCTGCTCGCAATAGGTTTCCCACCAGTCCTTGATGTGGGGGGCTTCTTTGAGAATAGCAAAAACAATCTTTTCCCGACTCGAAAATTCATGAACAGAAAAATACCCATCTAGCAGAGTTAACCATTTATCTACGGCATTTGCGTCTATTTGACCCTCGAAGATGGGGATTTCAAATTAACTTGTACCTTAAAAGGTGTGGCATTTCCAGAGTAGCTATTGGAAGCCAATGTGTCGCCTCTGGGTAGCCGCTGAAGGATCTGCGCAAAACTATCCATCATCGCGTTCCTTTGTCGCTTGAGGGCTTCTTCGAGCAAGATTTTGATAGGATCTCCTACCCCCTCATCTTTCTTTTCATCCGCCATGGAAGGCCATAAGGATTTGTGAGGCTGAACTTGCAAAGGTTCAACTAGTTCAAGCCCTAACTCCTTATATCTTGACCTCGTTGGGGACATGCAAAGAAAAACAGAGAAAAAGCAGACCGCTTTGATACCACTGATTCGGATTTAAACAGGAACGCAATAAATTACAGAGATAACCATAAACACAGATATGCAGTGGAAATAATACTTTATTTCATTAATGTAAAATACTGAAATATGCTTACAAACAAAAATGGAAATAGACCAGCTAGGGTGATGGTAGCTTATCTATGAGAAGAGATGTGGCGGCTACATGCCTCTGAACTGTGGTACAATGAGGCTCGAAGGCCTATTTATTGTTGAGAAACAATGGAAAACCCTTAACATTCCAAAACTCAACCCTAGAGGATGAAACACTAAACTATGGGCCCTGTTTGGGTAAATTGGTACATCAATTTCCCATGGTTATAACTTTGGCACCCGATCTCCGTTTGACGCGTACAATAGCTTGTTAGAAAGATTTATCCGAGAAATATAACTTTGGGAAGAGAAACATCGGTCCATGGACCCATGTTGCTCCCATATTTCCCATAAAACGTTGTTTAGGGCCTCAAAACGGCTCTGGAAGTTCAGGACCCAGAAAAATTGCTAAAAATAGTAAATTGTGCTACAATTTAGGAAACTGAAAAACTGAAAGAGACAGTTGTGGGGGTCCAAATGGGATAGGTGGGTGGTCACCAACATCCCCCTGGATGTAAAAAACATGATATAACCCTTCCCGCTGTAGTAAGAGATTGGAGAATTGTCCCCTAGAAACACAAGCATGAACATTCTCATGATTACGCAATTTCTTCTCTTAACCCTCCTTTTTCTTACCTTGTTTCCATGTTATGTCATCTATTTGGTTACAAGAGTTTTAATCATTTTCCTATTAATTTGGTTCCTATTATTCAAAGAGTTTCTAAGTTTAACAATCTCAATTGGGTTGAAATGTTATCAAATAACATTTCCCAATATGTCCTCACATTTCGAGAAGACATAACGTTGACTCCTAAACCACCATTCTATATGTCCTTTTTTATCATGGATGTTATCTCTCGGACAATAGCCTTTCCAGAGGAAATGGGCACCTATCGAACCTACCCTTATCCACATTTATCACAAGCAACTTTGGGAGGAAAATTAGTTTCAAAATTTTTATGTTAATTTTCACCATGTTATGGTTCTTTTTCATGAAGCCCTCTTTGACAAGAAACCCTCCAAGATTTCTTTGATAGACATTGATTGTCTTAAAAAAAAATCAGAGATTGGTACTATGAATGAAAATTTAACTATATTAGGATTGTGGGTTGCCTTTATCCCCCCATTCTCTTCTTATATATGTTCCCGAGAGACTCCTATGCGGAGAAGTTACTTATGAGACAATTGGGACATGGATTACTTGTGAACTAAAAAGATCTTCCAAAAAGGTTTTTCTTATATTCCCTATTTGAGTCGTCCTATATTTATGATGAACTACCCTCATGGTCAAAAATAGATTATCCCTTTTCAAGCTCTTAAGTTAGCTACAATTCCTCTTAAATATCATGATCTTATGAGAGAAGATGGAAAGATTGCTACATCCTTTGGTCTTAAAAAGTATGTTCATGAGACTTATGTATTTGATGATCTATGTAATTTTATATGCTCTTATTTAGAGGTGTTTGATAGAGTAAATTGACTACTAGCCATTGAACGGCATGATTTTATATTGTATAGGGAAAACAAAAGAGTCACGTTACCTCCTATTTTAGAATCAATTGCAATGAAATAAATGTAGTGTGGGCTTCTATTTCATCCATGCAATTGAGAGTAAGTATGAATCCCAAAACCCTAGAGAATACTAAACAAGAATCTCTCCACCAAGATGTTCTTCTAAAGAATTCTCAACCTAAATAAATTGGTACTCACAAGATTACTTTTTAGTTAGCTCTTCTGCATAATAAATGTCTAATTAAGAAACCTAAAGATATAGCTATTGATGCTAAAAAGGAAAACACTCTTGATAAAATTGTTCCTTCAAAAAATAATATTTTACAGAAGATTGTGCCTCATAAGGACAACATTCCTAAACTCATTATTGATCTCATAATGCAGGAAGAATGGAAATTGCAGGATAATAAAGTCCCAACCTATCTCACTCAAGTTGAAACTCAATCCACACTAGAGCCAGTTTCCAATTCTTTGTCCATGCAAGTTTTTAATGAACATCATATGAAAATGGACTCTCCAGTTGTCACATACACTACTATCTCTAATCCTAATATTATTATCTCGACTCCTATCAGTACCTTTCATATTCTTGGGCCTATATCGCAAAAGCCTAATGATATGCAATTTTAGATTCAACAAATGCCTCTAATTGAAGTTTTTTACAATGTAAATCAAAAAAAATTCTTAAGGAAGAGTAGTAAAAAGAGAACGATTTCAGAAACAAAGAGTTCATGTGGCACCTTTGTCTTAGCAACAACATTAGAAATTGTTTGGGCTGCCTCTTCTTTCACATCGGATGACGATTTTGAAGAATTATCACAATATTATGGAGCCTATGTCAATGCAAGAATCCATAAGGCTAACAAAGTTAAATGATTCATCAAGAAAAAGGATGATAACATAGCCCTCCTCGAATAAGATTGTTCAAAATTGAGGGAACAATTAAATGACCAAATTACTGAAGTGAAAAGTAATTCAAAGGCAGACCTGAAGAAAAAGAGGCTCAAGTAACCCACTTGTTACCGAGAATAGAAGACACAGAAACCAATGTAATTAACCCAATGAAATTTAAAGATGACGCAGTTGGTAACAATCAAACTTCAACATGAGCAGGTACAATTTTGTGATCATCAAGAAAAATTGTAGACTATGGAAATACAAGTTAATGTTTTAATCAATGAGTTTTATGACATGAAAAATCTATTTGAAGATTCAAGGAAAAAAACTTAAATAATTGTTACAATGGCAGCAAGATATAAACATGAATACCTCTAGCCTACCCATTATTAAAAAGTTTCAAAAATTTGTTGTAATACATTCATGGAAAGATCAATTGCACATTCTGAAACCAATGATAAAAGACGCAGAAAGGATTTGAGCCTCACTTATCCAATACACTATAGGGTAATTGGAACACACTAAAATGCCAAATATGTATACAAATGATCCTCTTCCTCAAGATGACAAATTAAAACTATAAGTACAGGAAATTATACATCAATCCAAGAATTAAGTTGATCAGTTGACATCAATGAACTTCGATCAAATTTGAGAGTTCCTCATTGAACTATTTAGTGAGTATCAAAGCACCAAGTTCATAAATGAACACATTATTCAATTATTTCACATGCTTGAAGCTAGTGTTGTGTTCATCCATAGTACTTGTCGAGTTGCATAATCTTCTTATAATTTATTCTTGGTGGCAGTCTTCCAATCAATGTTCTCCATCCTTGTCACCCACTCAAGGATGATTTATTTATAGTTTTATTCTTCTCCATTCTTGTCACCCACTCAAGGATGATTTGTTTCTAGTCTTATTGTTCCATCTATTTATTATTTTATTATAAATCGTTTTACTCGATATTTCTTTGATATTTTGAAAAACTATTAAAGACTCTCTTGAACCGATGTTTAACAGTTCTGTTGATGGTGTTGGGCCCACCAACATTCAGGGGATCACCGCCATATGAAGTCTCAACTAGACCTCACATTGTTTGGTGTGGGAGCCCCATCTTGTATGATGGCTCGGTTGCCATTTTCTTAAGGATTTTCCTCAACTCTTGCTTGTCAGCACAGGAAAGTGGTCTACTTTGCCTCCGAGAAGTGAGGTTTGCATTCCTAGTGAATGATAGTGTAGTTGTGTCAATGGTTCTTTCACTGTAAAGGGAGAGGGTGAGAGTGAGTCCCAAGTTGGTTGGGATGAAGTACCAACTCAGCTAGGAACACACAACACAACAGTATGTTCACAACTTGCGGAGGAGCAGTCCACACGGATGCGGTAGTCACAACACACAAGCTAAGATAACACGTACAACACTCAACTGATGAGTATGAATGAGTGCAACGATTGTTACAATAATCTTTATGTGAAAGTTCTATCTAATGTCTGAGGAGATAGCCACCATGGGCGAGACAAAATTAACAACATATAAAACACATTTCCATTAACACATTATGTATTAAAACAAGTGAAATAGTTAAAGTGTTCAACAAACGTTAAAGCAACATGCATTACAAGTGTTCAAGATTAGTCTTACAATAGTTACAATACATGTGTGAAAATGTGTTGGCCTGTTAGCAGGCTTCTGAATTAAGCAGAAGTTCCAAGACACATCGTTATACCATACATCACTAACCCCGAGTGCGGGGCATTGGAGCCACTACTTCAAGGAAAATTTTAAGGATGGAAATTTTTCTTGAAGTTTAAAACGTTGGCGAATCTCACTAATCCCTAATATGCAAATTATAAATGTTTATTGATATATTTGTAAAATTAATCAAATTTATAATTATTTTATATATAGTCTCTATATAATGTTGGCGATTTTTAAGGTAAAATAATTTTATATTCTAAAATTTGGGCGAATCGTCTTTTATAAAATTGGAAATTGGCGAATCTTTTTTGTGGAAAAATCATGGAAAATTAGCCCACTGGGCGAACATTAGCCCCTAAAATTTTCCATGCACTACTTACTCCTCAAAGAAAAGATTACAGACTCTCTTGGCTAGGTGGGAGGAGATGAGGTGAAAAGTAATTTACATGTACAAATGAGGGGGTATTTATAGCCAAGGGTGAAACTAACCGTTGTGGTTGTTCGACTACCCTCATGACTTTTTGACTTCCATGACTTTTCAACTTTACAAGACTCTTAGTACAACAAGTGGGTCTCTTAGACTTCCACGTTACATTACATTGATTTGACAACATGACTCATGACACAACTTGACACGGCAGTGTTGGTACATTCGTGTTGCTGTTGTAGTGCATGTCGAGCTACAGTGCTGCTAGGTGATGGATTTCTTCATGGTGTATCACAGCTTTTCCTGTGCATGGCAAAGTGCACAGAGTCTCTGATGGTCGTTGGTTTGCTTGATGTTTGTTTGGCACATTGTTCCTTGCTTGTATGATGGAAGGATTGACAGGCTCATCTATTCAAGAAAGGTGCATGTTCATTCGTTCATTGGTGAACTTGTCCTTCTACATGTGCTCCATTCTTTCATCCCATTCGTCTTCGAATCATATTTGTTGGTGTACTTGTACCTACAGTCACTCATGATGAGACGACATCAAATCAAAAAACCTCCTAGTCTACCATGACACATGATAATTTCGAATGCAGGTGATCAGGAGAGGCATCAAGGTTGCGAAGCGGGAAGATGGCTTTGGGCACTGTTGATGAAAACTGCACAAGAGCCACTTGGTGATGAAGATGGGCAATCCAAGTCGATAGTGACTATCCGCGAGGTCTGGCTCGAATGGAAGGAAAAGTTGTGAAAATATTGGGAGAGACAGTCCGGGCTACAAGAAGGAAAGGCAGACATAAGATACACATTTTCCAGAACAAGCGGGTAGCTAGGGCTGGAAGGAAAAATTTGCGCAATTTTCTGGAGGAACACGTCGGGCTACATGGAGGACGAGTAGGCAGGAATTGCGCAGTTTTTTGGAGGAACTGGCCATGAGCCTGGCAGCCAAAAATATGTAACTCCCAGAGGGAATTGGAATTTCGATGGTGGGTCATTGGCAAAAGAAATTGTGCAATTCCCAAGGGGAATAGGCAATCAACTGCTGGGAGCTTGGCAGCGGAAACTGCGCAATTCCTGGAGGGAATTGGCAGTCTGCTTCTAGGAGTTGATCTCAAGGGAAACTGTATTGAGTCAGACACACCAACCTACTGATCATATCTACGCAATTTTTGAGCCAAGCAGATTGCTGGGCAGCAAAAGGATTTCTCATGAAAACTGAGAAATTTCCTGCATGAGCAGCCGATTAACTGTCGGAGGACTGACTAGGAAAACTACGCAATTTTCTAAGGGATATTAGAAAAGTATATATTACAGAGCAATGGAACACATAAAATATTGCATAAATATAAACACAGAAAATGCATAAAACAAGAAAGACACAAATATACGTGGTTCACCCAATTTGGGCTACGTCCATGGAGAAACAGCCAGTCCTTCCTTTTATATTATCCAACAAACTGAAGAGATACAACCTATAGCAGATTTGTTGTAATTCCCTCTTCGCTCTCAATATCCTCTCTCTTCCTCACTCAGAATACAGATATACATAGATGCAATACAATTCCCTCATATACAGTGAGGGGTTGCCTTCACGGGAAAAAAAAACCCTAAATTAAACATAACTTCTACCGTCAGATCTCCACCTAATGAACAGCCCAGATTGACTACGAAATTACAACATTTTACAAGGCAATTTTACATCTATTTTTAGCTTAGAGGGCACTGCCCTTGATCCCCCGCCAGGGGGGGCTCCCAAAGGTCGCAGCCACCCCCCTTGGACCCCCCTACAGCGTATCTTTTATGGCTGGCTTTTTCGACCCATTACAAATTGGGGTCCAATGCAACCATACCTTTGAATACATAAGATAATCGGGCTCCACACCTAACAATCTCCCACTTGGATACTGATTATAGAAACTCCATCGTTGCTTCATTTGCTAGAAAATTACTCCACTTTGGACCTGGTTGTTTCTCATCTTCTTCATCATACTTGAAGACTAATTGAAATTGAGCAAACTCTCAGTTTCTCCCTGGTTACAACTTTTGTTAACATATTTGTAGGATTCTGGCTAGTGTGTATCTTTTCCATCTTTAACTGTCCATATTCAAATGCTGGCCGTATGAAATGGTACTTGAGTTGTATATGTTTAGTCTTGGAATGAAATGCAGAGTTCTTTGCAAGATATATGGCACTCTGGTTGTCGTTGTATAACCTTCCCAACTCCTTCTTCTTACCCAATTCATTCAGAAACCTTTGTAACCAAATCATTTCTTTACTAGCCTCTGTAGCAACAACATACTCTGCTTCTATTGTTGAGAGTGCAACAACATTTTGTAGTTTTGAGACCCAATTAGCAGTTGTTCCACCTATAGTAAACACATACCCTGTGGTTCTCCTCATGCTATCTCTATCACCCGCCACATCTACATCAACATATCCCTGTAGAGTAATGTTTGAACCACCAAAGCATAATGCTTGATTTCTGGTACCTCTCAAATACCTAAGAATCCACTTTATTTTCATCCAATGTTCTTTTCCTGGATTGTTCATGTACCTGCTTACAACTCCCACTGCATGCGCAATATCAGGCCTTGTATAGACCATTGCATACATTAAGTTTCCAATTGTTGATGCATATGGAACTTTAGACATATAAGCCATTTTTTCCTGAGTCTTGGGACACATTTCCTTAGTTTCAAATGGCTCGCCAAAGGTATACTAATTGGTTTTGGATTCTACATATTAAACCTTTTCAACACCTTTTGTATGTACTCACTCTGAGACAATGTTAATTTGCAATTCTTCTTGTATCTAGTTATTCTCATACCAAGGATTTGTTTTGTAGCACCCAAATCCTTCATTGCAAACGAGTTTGCCAATTTTCTTTTGAGCACATTTATTTCTTGCATGTTATAACCTACAACAAGCATGTCATCTACATAGAATAACAATATAATATAGCTTCCATCATTTTGTCTTTTGAGATAAACACAATGATCGGAGTGACATCAAGTATAACCTTATTCATACATAAACATGTCAAATTTTAGATACCACTGCCTTGGAGCCTATTTTAAGCCATACAAGCTCTTTTTTAACCTGCACACTAGTTTCTCCTCCCTTTTACATCATATCCTTATGGATACTACATATATATCTCTTCCTCGAAATCCCCATGGAGAAAAGTTGTCTTTACATCTAACTGCTCAAGATGAAAATCTTCAGCTGCTACTAGACTTAAAATAGTTTTGATTGAATTAATTTTAACAATAGGAGAAAATATCTCATCAAAGTCTATACCCTTTTTCTGTGCAAACCCCTTCACCAAAAGTCTAGCTTTATACCTTTGTCTACCTCCATCTTCTTCCTTCAACCTGTAAACCCATTTATTCTGCAATGTTGTTTTACCTGCAGAAAACCTAAATAAGTCCCAAGTATGGTTGTGTGCTAAGGATTCCATCTCTTCTTTCATGGCTTGCTCCCACTTGTTCTTAGTTTCTACCTGCACTGCTTCTTCATAACATTTCGGTTCACCAGAATCAGTCAACAATACATAATATAATGAAGGAGAGTATCGTTCAGGGGGTCTACTTATCCTGGTAGATATTTGAACACCACTTTCAGGTGTTTGAAGTGATTATTGTTGTTGTGGTTGTTTTTCTGGCTATTGATCATTATGATTTTCAGGCACCATCACAATTTTTGTGTGATCTCTTCAAGCACTGTGTATTTTCTATTTTCTTTTTTGTGTTTCTTTTCCTGCAACTAATCCTTATACAAAACTTTTTCATTGAATATGACATCTCTGCTACTAATGATTTTGTTTTTTTCATAAACATAAAAGCTATAACCAAAATCATTAACACCATATCCAATAAAGGTACATTTCATTGATTTTTCCTCGAGATTTGTTCTATTTTCTTTATTAATGTGGACAAAGGCTTCACAACCAAAAGTCTTTAAAAAGGAATAGTTTACCTTTTTACCTGTCCATGCCTCCTCTAGAATACCACCATCTAAGGAACTTGAAGGCCCTTTGTTTATTAGATAAAAAAATAGTATCTATGGCATCTGCCCAAAATTGTAAAGGCAATCATGCATGCAATCCCATGCACCTTGCACGCTCCATGATTGTCCCATTCATCCTTTCTGACACACCATTTTGTTGCGATGTTCCTGGAATTGCCTTCTCTCTGTGAATTCCATTTTCTAAACAGTACCTATCAAACTCTTTGCTGCAATATTCACCTCCATTTTCTGATCTGAGACACTTCAACCTTTTTCCTGTCTCATTTTCAACCAAAGCTTTCCATTTCTTGAAAGTACGAAATACATCAAATTTATTTCGAATATAATAAATCTAGGTTTTTCTGGTTGCATCATCAATAAAACTAACATAATAATGAGAGCCACCGAGAGATGATACCTGAGCAGGTCCCCATACCTATGTATGCACAAGCTCTAATTTTTCACTCTTATTTTCTTTCCCAACTTTGAGAAATTTGATTCTCTTTTGTTTTCCATAAACACAATTTTCACATAATTCCAAATCAACATGCTTCAAACCTAGCAACAAATTTCTTGAGTGAAGGATCTGCATCCCCTTCTCACTCATGTGCCGAAGCCTATGATGCCACAATGTTGTATCTTTTCCTGTAGAGGTTAAAGCAATAAAAAAAATTAGAAATACCATTGCATAAATACAATGTACAAACCTTTTCTCCTTTTGCTATTACCAGGGCTCCTTTAGTGACCTTCTAGGTTTTATCTTTGAAAGTAGTTACATAGCCTTCACCTCCCAACTGCCCTGTTGAAATCAGATTTTTCTTTAGATCTGGAACATGTCTTACCTCCTTCAATAGCCATTGATTTACATTTTGTTGTTTTATGAAAACTGTACCCATTCCGATGATTTTACATGTTTTATCATCACCCAATTCAACCTGTCCAAAATCTCCTTGAGCATAATCATGAAAATGTTTCCTATCAGGCATGGCATGGAATGAGGCCCCTAAATCTACCACCCAGGCATCAATAATATTTTCTAATCAAAGAATCAAAGCGTCTTGCAACACATCACCTGTCACATTCGCTTCATGATCGTTTTCATGTTGTGTGTCTCCTTATTTTCCCTTCTGAGACTTGGAGTCTTTCTTCAAGTGTCCTTTCTTCCCGCATTTCCAACACACTATCCCCAATCTAGACTTGGATCTGCCTTTTCTTGACTTACTATGATATCCAAGGCTCTTTCCTCTTTCTATTTTTCTTCCCCTAGTCTCTGCAGTCAAAGCATTACTTGATGTCTCACTGGAGCTTTTCTGTTGTATCTCCTCGCTAAGGATTGCAACGAAAACATAATCAAACTTTAAAGTACTAGATCCAAAGACAGAGTTACTAATGTCCATAACTAAACCATTCCAACTTTCTAGAAATGAGCACAGAAATAACAGAGCCCTAACTTCATCATCAAAAGTTACCCCTACAGAACTTAACTGACTCATGACTGTATTAAATTCATTTATATAACCAGCAACAAATCCACCTTCTAACATCTTCATATTAAATAAACACTTCATAAGAAATACCTTATTTGAGGCCGATCGTTTTTCATATAGTTTGGCCAATGTCAACATTAAACCCTCTGTTGTAATTTCCTTTGAAATATTAAATGCTACTGATGTCACTAGGCACAACCATATTGTTCCAAGTGCTTTTATGTTGAGAATATCCCATTTTGTGTTTGTCATACTCGTCGGCTTCTTTGCCTTTCTGCTCAATGGTTGTTACAGATCTCTCTAGTACAAATAATCTTCCATCTGCATCTTCCACATTTGGTAGTTTTAGCCATTAAAATTTTCGACCCTAAACCTACCATCTTCTGTCATTGCTCCCACTCGAACCAGGAACCCTTCTCTCGTGTGAGTTTATTAGCCAAATAGACCTTTGTCTCTGATACCAGTTGTTAGAAAATTATATATTATAGAGCAATGGAACACATAAAATATTTTAGAAATATAAACACAGAAAACTCATAAAACAAGAGAGACACAGATATACGTGGTTCACCCAATTTGGGCTACGTCCACGGCGAAACAACCAGTCCTTCCTTTTATATTACCCAATAAACTGAAGAGATACAACCTACAGCAGATCCGTTGAATTCCCTCTTCACTCTCAATCTCCTCTCTCTTCCTCACTCAGAATACAGATATACATAGATGCAATACAATTCCCTCATATATAGCGAGGGGTTTCCTTCTAGGGAAAAAAAAACCCTAAATTAAATAAAACTTCTACCGTCAGATCTCCACCTAATGAACAACCCATATTGACTACGATATTATAACATTTTACAAGGCAATTTTACATCTATTTTTAGCTTCGGGGGCATTGCCCCTGATCCCCTGCTGGAGGGGGCTCCCAAAGGTCACAACCACCCCCCTGGACCCCCCCTGCAGTGTATATTTTACGACCGGCTTTGCCGCCCCATTACGAACTGGGGTCCAATGTGACAATATCTTTGAATACAGAATATAATCAGGCTCCACACCCAACAAGGGAGACAGGGACGGGAACTTGGTGTCTGTCCAGTCTAAATGTATAATTTCCTCAGTCAGCAGAGCGGGCAAGCTCAATAACCTCTACATAATGTTTTAGGGGAGTCAGTCCCAGGGTGGTTGTCGGGCCCGACTGTCCGGGTGGTCATCATGAAAGTTGAGTGAATTTCTTGTGGCCAGTGCATCTTAATAATACTTGCTTGGTGCTTCTGCGTTGTTCTAGGTGACAGTCGATCGAGTCGATGGCGGGGTGATGGTACAGATGTCAGAGGGGAGTCTGGTCATTAGAACTTCAACAAAATGACTAATTGTGTGAACAAGCGAAAGATGTTGTTGTAGCAGCTACAACCACCCTCCAAAATTTTGGCCTGCACCCAAATTTCGGAGCCTCCCTTGAGAGTTTCACTTAATGACTACACACACTCATGTTGACTCCGTGAGCTTGTGTGAGTCATTGCATCTACCTTGCTTGTTCATTTAATTCAAGTTTCTGCATGTTGGTGTCTAAGTCATGCTTGTGACCATGTTTTGGCTATGCTCAAAATCTTTGCTTCATGTGTGCTTGTTGTGTTCGCTATTAAGGCATCTGTTGCACTCACACACGGAGTCACATTCACTGTCGCACAAGCACTGTCACGGTCGATCAACAATCAGTCATGAGTGTTGTGCTTGTCACTTGCACTGTCGATTAGTCGTGTTGAACATGTGTGTCTAGATGGTTTTATTCGTTTCGTCATCGAGTCATGTGAGTGTGTGTTTTCATGATCACCTATGCATCTTTCGATCATTCACACACTTAGTCATTTTGCTAAATTTTTTACGACTGGACTCCCCTCTAAGAGTTGAACCATCACCCTTCCATCTACTCGATCAACTGTCATCCAGAGAAATGCATAAGCACTAAGAAGTCTTTCCAAGATGCACTAATTGCAAGAAATATAATAAGCTCTCATGTTGGCCATTGAGATAGTCAGACTTGACAACCACCCCGTGACTGACTCCCCTCCAAAATTGCACAGAGGCTACTAACATTGCCTCCTCTGCTGACTGAGGAAATTGCGCAAACAAGCTGGACAGACACCAAGTGCTTGTCCCTATCTGCCTTAGAAAATTGCGCATTTTTCCCAGTCACTCCCCTAACAGTCAACTGACTACTTATCCAAGAAAGCGCAGTTGTCATGAGCAGGCCTTCTATTTCCCCCAATTCTCTCAACTCAAAAATTGCGTAGATATGATTAGTAGGACAACCTCCCAACCTCAGTGCAGTTCCCCTCTCCAGTAGCTCCTAGCAGCAGACTGCTAGTTCCTCCCAAGAATTGTGCAGTTTCTGCTGCCAGTGACCTAGCAGCCAACTTCCAGTTCCCTGTGGGAATTTCGCAGTTTTCGCTGGCAGTGACCCAACAACCAACTACTAGTTCCTTCTAGGAGTTGCGCTGTTTTGGCTTTCAGGCTCCCGGGTAGTTCCTCCCAAAAATTGCGCAATATTTTCCTGTTGATCCTCCTTGCAGCCCAACCTATTCCTCTAGAAAATTGTGCAAATTTATCCTTTCTGCCCCTTCTGCCCGCTCATTCTGGAAACTGTGCAGATTCTACCTATCTTGCCTTCCTACAGCCTAGACTGTTCCTCCCAAAATTTGTGCATTTTTCCTTCCAGCCAAGCCAGACCTCGTGGATAGTCGTTGTCGACTTGTATCACCCATCTCCATCACTCAGTGACTCTTGCGCAGTTTTCATTAGCAGTGCCTGGACCCATCATCCCACTTCAAAACCTCGCTTCCTCTCCCGGTCACCTGCATTCGAAATGTTCGTGTATCATGGTAGACTAGGAGGTTTTGGATTTGATGTCATCTCATCATGAGTGACTACAGGTAGAGGTACACCAAAAAACATGGTGTGACGACGAATGGGATGAATGAAGGGAGTGCATGCAGAAGGACAGGTCCACCAACGGATGAACGAACGATGCATGTGAAGAGATGTGCTCGCGATCAGATGACCATGCAAAGATTTGTTTGTGGATGAACGGACAAGCAAACATGCACCTTTTGTGAATAGATGAGCTTGTTAAGCCTTCCAACATGCAAGCAAGGAATAACATGCCAAGGCTTCAACAAGTGAATCAAAGACCATCAAAGACTCCACGCACTTTGCCATGCAGAGGTGAAGTTGTGATACACCATGAAGATATCTATCACCGAACATCATTGTAGCTCGACATGCACTCCAACAGCAACACGAATGTACCAGCATTGTCATGTTGAGTCATGTCCTGAGTCATGTCACCCACATCTCTACTACGGGCTATGTTGTCAATCAATGTAATGTAATATGGAAATCCAAGAGACCCACTTGTTGTACAAAGAGTGATGTAAAGTCAAAAAATTCATGGAAGTCAAATAGTCATGAGGGTAGTCGAACAACCACAGCGGTCAGTTTCACCCTTGGCTATAAATACCCCCTCATTTGTACATGGAAAGTACTTTTTCACCTTAGCTCCTCGCACATAGCCAAGAGAGTCTGTAATCTTTTCTTTGAGTAAGTAGTGGCTCCAAAACCCCGCACTCGGGGTTAGTGATGTATGGTGTAACAATGTGGCTTGGAATTTTCACTTAATTCAGAAGCCTGCTGATATGCCAACACATTTTCACACATGTATTGTAATTGTTGTAAGGCTAATCTTGAACACTTGTAATGCATGTTGCTTTAACCTGCATTGAACACTTGAACTATTTCACTTGTTGTAATACATAATTTGTTAATGGAAATGTGTTGTATATGTTGTGAATGTTGTCTCACCCTTGGTAGCTATCTCCCCGAACATCAGAGAAACCTTTCACATGAAACTTGTTGTAACAACCGTTGCACTTGTTCAGACATTGAGTGTTGTATGTGTTATCTCACCTTGTGTATTGTGTCTTCCACATCTGTGTGGACTGCTCCTCCAATAGTTGTGCACGTCTTGTTGTGTTGTTTGTTCCTATCCGAGTTAGGACTTCATCCCAACCAACTTGGGACTCAATCTCACCCTCTCCCCTTACAGTGAATGAACCACTGATACGAGTACACTAGCATTCACCAGGCACATAACCTCACTTCTCAAAGGCAAAGCAGACCACTCTCCTATGCTGGCAAGCAAGATTTCAGTCAAATCCTTAAGACAATGGAAACTGGGCCATCATATCAGATGGGACTCCCACACCAAATGATGTGAGATCTAGTTAGGACTTCATACCGGGGTGATACCCTGAATGTTGGTGGGTTAAACATCACCAATAGATGCATATGTGATCATGCAGACACACACTTACATGACTCGACAATGAGATGAATCAAACCATCCAAACACACATGTTCAACAAGACTGACCGACGGTGAAAGCGACAAGAGCGAAACTTTTGATTGATCATTGATTGACCGTGACGATGCTTGCATGACAGTGAATGTGACTTTGTGTGTGATTGTGACAGATTCTTTCATATCAAACACAACAAGTACACACGAAGCGAAGACTTTGAGCATAACAAGAACATGGTCGCAAGCATGACTTAGATACCAACATGCAAAAACTTGAATGAAATGACAAGCAAGGTGGATGCAAAGATTCCCACGGGCTCATGGAGTGAACCTGAGGGTGTGCAGTCATCAAGTGAAACTCTTACGGGAGGCTTTGAAATGGGTGCAGGCCAAAACTTTGAAGGGTGTTGTAGCCGCTACAACACTTAGTGACACACTGGTAAAACTCCAGCTTCTTTGTTGTGGTTCATTGCTAGCAGAGGGCCTTAATCTTTTAGGGAGTATTGAATCAATGTGCAGGTTACTTCGGCTTCCCCACTTACCCCATGGAAATACATGGTTCACCCTTTGCCAACTCAGTCAAACACTATCAAAATTTCAGCTTAGACCTCAACGTTTTGAATCCGAGAAGGGTAGTTTAGCTCGCGAGTTGAATATTTTCAGAGTATAAGTTTTCATCTCTGGTGTTGCTCCACTGCCAGCAGGCCTAGACAGTACCCCAACGGAATCACATAGGAATACACAAATTTATCCACTACCAGCGAGCCTGGTCAGTACCCCGGTGGAGTTGCATGCTTCACCTCTTTGCGCAAAAAGCCTTTCTCTTCTTTTGCCTATGTATTTTCTAAGAGGACTATGCATAGACACTTATTTATTTTTGGCGCAGAAGAGGGATTCCGACTTATTGAGATCAGGAGAGGTTGTTCTTTCAGAGAAGCATGTAAGACCTTTGATATAGGTTTGATCATTTAGATTTTCCACTTCTCCGTTTCTACTAGTTGGACGAACTTGAGCACACATAGCAGAAGACTGAGTACAAGCATGGGGCTTCCCAGTGTGGACAATTTCCTTGGTTGGACCAAAAATGCCCTTGTATACGTTTCATATTTTCCGTCAAGACTTCATCAGCTAGAGGTTACAACCAAGCATAGAGAAGATGGACACAAGACTGGCCAAGTGCCATAGTGTCACAAGTTTCTTCAAATTTCAGCAACATACTCTATTCAAAAGCCAGAACGTAGTAGTTGGCGGCACTTATTTCCATAAATAAAAATAGTAATATATCAAGAAAACAAAACAAACGTAAAAAAAATAGTAATAAGAACAAACAAAGTAAAAACAAAGATAGTAAGAAAAGCAAACAAGATGAAAACAACAAGCAAAAATCAGATTATGTACATGGCACAGATGCGGCCTGACCTACTGAAACTAATACTTGAGATCTTGGCCATTGACAGGAAGGGATTCAATGCTCCCGTCAAGTGATTACAAATGATACATGTGTGGGCCAAGCCTCTAATGGACTGTGTACTGACCAATCCAAAAGGACTCGAACTTCGTATGTTTTCCTTGGTCTTCATAGGGCTTATCCCATTTCAGAACTAAGTCCACAAAATCAAAGTTATCTTTCCCTACAGAATTCTTATTGAACCATCTCTTGATACGGTTCTGGTAGAGTGTGAATTTTTCTTTTTCTTTCATCCTTTCTTCATGAAGTTTATGGAGATCATCCATCCTACGTTGAACTAGCTGGCAAGGGTTTCCTTGGGATTCTTGAGAAATTTGAAGTGCAGGCAAGTAGATATTTGGCGGAAGGTCGACTTCTTTACCATAAACCAGGAAGTACGGTGAGGTATTCAGAGAGGGCTTGGGTGTTACACAGTCAACCCATAATGCATTCATCAGGGTAGTATGCCAGTTGCGCTGCTTAGAGAAAACGGTCTTCCAGATTATACAAGTAATAGTTAGATGAATGCTTTAACACAATACCATTTTGTAATGCAAAGTCATAGAGTTTCAAAGATGAAAAATAATTTGCATTGTCAAAAACAAGTGATACCAGAACGTCGAAGCATGAGATGATGTTCTACTGGAGGAAGTTGATGACATCCTGGTCGTTCACTTGTTTGAGCGGAACTTCTTCTGTCCACCACGTGAAGTAGTCAGTTGTTGTTAGGATGTAGACGTGTTGTTTTCATGAATGAGGGAAAAATTTTCCAATGATGTCCAGGCCCCACTGTTGGAATGGTTTGGTCACTGCAACGGGATGCAGTGGAGCTGCTGACCTTCATGTCCTATAGGCACTTGCGGGCACAAGCATGTGAATCCTTGAATAATGTGGGCCAGTAGAAACTGGCTCACATCACTTTATGCGCAGTGGTGTTTCCCGCAAAGTGACCCCTGACGAGACCATCATGTAGATATTGAAGTACCTTCTGTGATTCATGTGCTTCCAGGAACTTGAGAAAAACTCCATTATTGTGCTTTTTGTAAAGCACTCCATGCACCGACTGAATGCTAAGGATTTTAGGCATAATTCCCTCTTATTTTTGATGGAAAAGTGAGAGGGTATGGTGCCATGCTCAAGGTGTTGGAACCAAGGATAATTTTAGGGGCGAATGTTCGCCCTTTGGCGAAATTAAGGGGTTTTAAATTTTTAGTGGGCGAATATTTTGTATCATAGTACATTTTTACGAATCACCTCAAATAGCCCACCTTATTTTAAGGGAGAGGGTAAAAAAGGTAAATTTATCCCTTGAAATTAGGACTTACAACCTGTTACACTAAAAAATGTCACCTTGACTACTTACAGTTAGTATGGCTCAAATCAACAGTCATGCTACCCTCTTAGGCAAGTCTCATGCCTCTGTTATCCATCTCAAACTCAAAGAAGAGAGAAAGTCTTGTAAAAACTATGTTTATCTCTGGGGTCGCAGGTTCTCTCTAGCCTTACCTGCGGGGACGCTGACCATGTTCACAAAATCTGCGTCCATGGACGCTCTGTATGTTAAGGGACAGGTGCGTCCCTCTGTAAAAGGCAAAATGCGCGAGTTTTATCTTGAAAAATTTACTTGTGGTTACTTCTAGAACATTCTAGAGGTCGGTTTGATGAAATGGATGCGCCTCCAGTTGGTTCATGTATCTCTATTAAGGGGGAACTTATCCCATCAATAAGGGAGCTATCCCACCCAAAGAGGGGGATGATCCCATTGATAGTGGACCTGAATAACCTCTTTACAGCACTATAAATAAAGACATTGAGCCAGAGGGAGAGGAGGTTGGAGCTATACATTTTCTTTGGGTAAATGCTGCAGGATTTAGGTCTTCCATTAGAGCCTTTGTGAGGAGAGATTGTCTTCACTTGATTCTACTTGGGAGAGGGTGAGCTTTGTCAAAGTAGAGGAAAACCCTTGATGGACCCTGGGAGGAACTTGCACAACACCAAGGCCAGGTTGTAAGAGTTTCTTTGTTTCGTTATTAATACAAACTGGTTTATTTTTCTCAATAGCTTGTGTTAATGAGTTATTTCATGTGTTCCTTGGTCTGCATGTTGAATATATGTTTTATTATATGAAATGCAAGTGCTTGGTAATTGTTTGATTGTTTGTGGTTGCAGGAATTGACTTGAAGGAGGAGCTCATCCGGATCGTCAAGAACGGACTTCAACAACAGCGTTTTGGAATAAGGTAAGCCTAAACACTTGTAGTTTTCATGTTGTAAAAGGTGTATTTAGAGAAAGATCATTCCATTTTGTCTTGTTTGTCATTAGAATGTCTTAGACTTCTAGGAAGGTCAGTCGTGTCCGCACCCTTGACAGATTCCGTGTGACAAATTGGCGACTCCGCTGGGGATTCCATTAATGAATGAGTCTTTTCCTTTATATGAACTTTGCTTTGAGAAAATTATTTTTATTTTCTGGTTTTTGACTGTGAGAATTAGTATTTGGGTGGCTTAGCTGTAGATTTAGTTAGCTTTAGTTTTTCTTCCTTTTTCCAGAAGGACGCACTCTCTGTGTACTGCACAGTGCGTCCTTGGACGCGCTGTTGTCGTCTGCACAGTGCGGGCCCGCACCTGTGACAACGGGTGGCCTGCGTCTTCCTGTAAAAGTTAAGAAAATTCCATTTTTGCTTTAAATTGCTTTTAGATTTTGATTTTACTTAGTGTTTTCTGCCCAGATCCTTTAGTACCCTGTCAAAAATTTTCACCTGAGCTTGTTCCTGCTCTTAGCTTTCATCAATTGGGTGTTTTGAGTCTCTTTCTTGAGAAATTCTTGATTTATTTTCCTTTGGTCATTACTTGGAGATTTCTCTCAGTTCTTTCACAATTTTGCATCTTTTTGCTTGTGTTTTTGCAAAAAAATTTCCCCCTCATTCGCCGGGGGGGGCTAAATTGTGTATGAGTGTTAATCGCCTTTGAGTGTTTTTATGTTTTGATCTTTGGAACTCTCACCCAATTTTCTCAACTTGCACTTGATTGGTTCTTAGATTACATTAGAATCATCTTGTGTTTGAGAATTCTCTTGCATAGATCACATTTGCATAATTAGAATTCTCATTTTCAGAATATTATTGAAAAATGTGCATAGATTACATTTGCATACTTTTCAAGTGAATTGTGCATAGATTACAATTGCATAGTTTACATTCTGAAAAAATCAATCGTAGATTTAGATCAGCTTTCTTTGATTTGAATTTACACAAAAATAAAGATAAAAAAAATGGTTTGGAATTGATTTGCATTAGTTTTTCTTAATGAAATTAGTGCATTAGAGAATTTGTTATATTTTCTCTTAGTGATCAATTTTTTGCATTGTTGGAAGTGAATGGAAACTCTCTCCTTACTCTAGTTAGGATTCATCGAATTGAAACGATTACATTATCATATTCGATTGCATTCAGTTGAGTCGGGTCATAACACCATTGGTTTCATCTCCATTTATCCATTTGAGTAATAACAGCCTTAATAACACAGCGCTTAATTAAAATTCATCTAGTAATTTTTACATTTCTAGGGCTCTGAAACACCAACATAGCTTAGGCTAGGGTCTTGGAGTAGGTGAGTACTTAACTCTCCAAGACTACAAAACCAAACAGATAGTTTATCTTGAGTAGAATAAATCCAATTGTTTCAATTGCACTCTGGGAAAGCTCCTCTTAAAGGAGAATCACGAGCTCGTGTCCGAACCAGTGAGGGGATCATTCCCCCCTCGTTGGGAATGACGCCAGACAGTACGTATTACAAACGGTAAACCTCGGATTAACCATTGTCGAGGAGCCAGGGGTCACTTATCGGTAAACCTTGGATTGTTTTCAAGGAGCCGGTAAGGGGATTGAGCTTGCTACTCTGCCCTTGCGTGCTGTCGGAGTTTAGACTGTTCCCCCAGGTGTATTTGTTACTGTTGGTGACCTTAGTGACCATAATCTTTAGGGTTCTACCGAGGTGACGGTGGAGGGAAGGTCCCACTGTACCTGGAGCAGACGTCGGCTATACTCACTTGGATTTTCTGGGGGGTTCACTTCACTCGAGACGGTTAAAGTGGAGGAACTTGGTCCAGTCTATTCATTAAGCAGGTTGTCGGGGTAACTGTTCCACCCGCCATTTCTGTACTGAATTCTGCGAGGTTGGGCTTCATCACCAACTAGTGTTTTCGATCCGGAGAGCTTACTGTTTGTGTGTGGTTTGACTCCTAGATTTGATAGCGCATGTTAATTTGTTTGTTTTTACTTTTAGAGACCATAGGTGTGAATTGTGAATTTTAGTTGTTAAGTGTGAATTGTGAATTGTTAATTTTAGTTTTAAATTGTTAATAAAATTCACTGAAGTTGAATATAATGGCAAATGTTCCGGAATTTATCAACCTAGGAACCCCTCCTAATGAGAATCCTAGTACTTTTCCTTACTTTGGAAATGTTGGTCCTCCTTATATGGCTACTTTGTCATTACCTGGATTTACAATAGGTTTACCGATATGGTTATTTTCAACTTCGTTGGCCCAAAATACTCCAATTGTTCCATCTCAACCGGATACTTCACCTCAACAGAGTTCACCATCTCAACATCACCAACCTTCTGTTGACCCTTTACCTTCTTCGCCTAATTTTTCTTCCTCCATTTCTTCCTCTTCGCCTGGTAAAAGCCTTGATTCTAGTAACCAGGAGGCTAAGAAGAAGAATAAAGGGAAGAAGAAAAAGAAGAAGAAGAAGCAAGATAAGAAAGAAGTCAACCAACCAACCATGGCTGTAAGTGTTAGTTGTGTTGAGGAAAATTCCGACATGCATCGTAAACCCAAATACCCTTGCAGGCTTTGTAAGGGTGACCACTTCCTTGTCAATTGTCCTGGTATTCCAAAGGTCTTGGAAGTATGGTCAGAAAAATCTCATCAACTTTCCATTGATCCATCAGCCAGTGATAGTCAGGTTCCTGGGAAAAAGGGTAAAGTTAGGTTTCCTTGTAAGTTATGCAAAGGGAGTCATCAAACTCACATTTGCCCTCACATGGATGAAGCCTCAAAATTGTTGGAAAAGCTTACTGTTCCACAGCAAGAATTTCCAACTGGTTACCGTAAACTTTCTCCCAACCTACCGTCAACTGACGGAGTGATTGATCTAAATTCAAGTACAGTCGATCACACTCTCCCATTGGAGAGTGAAACTCATGTCACTCAGGTTGATGATCCATTAGTTGATCAAGTGGTCGATTCAATTTCACATTCGGTCGATCACACTCTCCTTTTCGAGAGTAAATTTCATACCGCTGATGTTCTTCTTGTTACATCAGATTCTTCTATGCCGGGGGGCATTTCACCTGTTTCTACAGAACCCCCTCCAAGTACTGAGGTCTTTTCCTTTGATTGGAATAGACTGACAGAACCTCGTCTTCCTTCCTCCATCCCTTTCCAAATCATTGTCAAGGTTGGTGGTAGGGACATACATCGTACTCAGGTAGATGAAGGTGCTTCTGTTAGTATTTTATCCTCAGCTGTTTGGAAAGCTTTGGGTTCCCCTCAGCTTGCGCCTATTACGCAGAATCTGAAAGCTTTTAACAGAACAATTAGTGAACCTTTAGGGATCCTTCCTAAGTTTTCTATTACCTTGGAAGGTAAAACTGTTTGTGTTGATCTTATGGTAGTTCGAGGTCCCTTGGATTTCAATTTACTCCTTGGGCGAGACTATGTTTATGCAATGAAAGCTGTCGTATCGACACTCTTTCGCGTGATGTCTTTCCCTCACAATGGCAGTATTGTGACTGTAGACCAGCTTTCGTTCCCTAGTCTTTTCTCAACTACCAATAATATGACACCCCTAAATGTTCCTGATTCTAAAGTGGTATCTACCCTGCCACGGGTTAATTATGTGGCAACCGGTCCCATGATTTCAGTTACCGATGTAAGTGAGCCTCTCACTGTTTGCTCATCTTCCTTTGATTTAGCTTCGGTAATTGACATGGGAAACTCTATGGGATTACATGAACACGATGTTCTTATCCCTTTTGAGTCCCTTGACATGTGTTCCTTCCAAAGAAGTATTCTTCCCTCTGATGAAGACCTCTTGGAAGCCATGATCAAGGTGTGTCCATTGACATGTCTTTCTTCCAGTTGGAAGCCATGATCAGTGTTCACGAGGATAGTTTGTTCCTCTCTCAACCTCGTTAAAAAATGAAATTGGATGTCATGAGGAAAGTTCCTGTTACTGAGTCAACCTCATTAAAAAATGAATCAGGTAGATAGTAGGTTATATAGGATAGTAGGATTAGCGAGGAAAGTTCCTTTTACTGTGTCAACCTCGTTAAAAAATGAATCAGTGTGTGCGAGGATAGTTTTTTCTTGTATCAACCTCGTTAAAAAATGAAACTGGATGTAGTGAGGAAACTTCCTTTTACTGTGTCAACCTCATTAAAAAATGAATCAGTGTGTACGAGGAAAGTTCCTTTTACTGTGTCAACCTCGTTAAAAAATGAATCAGTGTGTGCGAGGATAGTTTTTTCCTGTATCAACCTCGTTAAAAAATGAAACAGGCTAGTGCGAGGATGGTTTGTTCCTCTCTCAACCTCGTTAAAAAATGAAATTGGATGTTATGAGGAAAGTTCCTATTACTGAGTCAACCTCATTAAAAAATGAATCAGGTAGATAGTAGGTTATATAGGAGAGTAGGATTAACGAGGATAGTTTTTTCCTGTCTCAACCTCGTTAAAAAATGAAATAGGCTAGCATGAGGACAGTTCTTTTATTGAGTCAACCTCATTAAAAAATGAATCAGCTAGATTTTAGGATATGTAGGTAGATTGTAGAAAGTAAGTGTGTGCGAGGACAGTTCCTGTTACTGAGTCAACCTCGTTAAAAACTGAATCAGGTACGAGGATAGTTCCTGTTACTGAGTCAACCTCGTTAAAAAATGAATCAGGTATGAGGATAGTTCTTTTCTTGTGTCAACCTCCTTAAAAATGAAACAACTCCCTTTTCAAGTTAAATATTGAAAGTAAACCTTCATTTCATCCAGCCGGTTGAATGCAATGAAGCCTGGGGGGCATGTACCTCGCTTTGCATCATTATGCTGGGGGCATGCGAACTTCTTGAGCATAGTTCCTTGTCTTGTGTCAAGCTCGCTAAAAAATGAAACAAGGGTAGGTTAAGTAGGTAGATTGTAGAGTAGTTATGAGCATAGTTCCTTATCTTGTGTCAAGCTCGTTTAAAAAATGAAACAAGGATTTTAGAGCATAGTTCCTTATCTTGTGTCAAGCTCGTTAAAAAATGAATCAAGGACTTTTAGGTAGAGTTTTTGTTAGATAGATTGTAGAGTCGTTACGAGCATAGTTCCTTATCTTGTGTCAAGCTCGTTTAAAAAATGAAACAAGGGTTTTGAGGATAGTTCTTTTCCTGTGTCAACCTCACTTAAAAATGAAACAACTCCCACGAGTCTTTCCTAGATCTTGAAAGTAAAGCTTCATTCCATCCACCTCATTGAATGCAATGAAGCTTGGGGGGCATGTACCTCGTTTTGCGTCATTATGCTGGGGGCATGTGAATTATAACAAGCATAGTTTTTCGTTTCAAGCTTGCATAAACATGAAACCGAATCCGAGCATAGTTCTTTTCCTGTGTCAAGCTCGTTAAAAAATGAAACAAATCCTCCTCTAATTGAGCCGAGAGTTTGACTAGACCTCATAGATGTTAGGTTGTACGTTTAGGTTAGTTATTTCAGTTTTTGCATAATTTTCTTACAGTTTTAGGTCGAGTCTTTCAAATGATCTCGTTCTTGAACCTTCATTTCATCCACCTTAATTGAATGAAATGAAGCTGGGGGGCATGCGCTCTAACAGTTATGCTTAGGGGGCATCAAGCACAGTTTTATCTCTGTTTCAAGCTTGTGTAAAAATGAAACTAATTTGAAGCATAGTTTTTATCTGTTTCAAGCTTTTGTAAAAATGAAACCTATCTCGAGTCAATTTCAGTTATTTTCAAGACTCGTTAAACTCATGAAAATCCCGAGATTATTTTGCTATTTTTCATTCTCGTAAAACAAATGAAAATGCCGAGTTCTTTCCGTCTTTTCCTGCTCGTAAATTAAAATTGAAAGTCGGTCATATGAGTACATTTTTATCCCTTTTTCGAACTCATTAAAATTTACGAAAAAGTGAAAACCATGAGTACATTTTTATCCCTTTTTCGAACTCATTAAAACTTACGAAAAAGTGAAACCTTGGAGTTCTCTTTTAAGCCCTTTTCAGACTCCTAAAACATGAAAAGATTGCCGAGCGTTTCTTTTACACTCGTTAAAACGGAATTAAAAGACGGTCCCCTTTTAAGCTCTTTTCTGACCGCAAAATCAGGAAAAGATTGCCGGGTTTTTGTCGTTTCGAACTCGATAAGGAAATAAAACGACGTGTCCTTGATCGCTTTTTACTTTTCAGGTCAACGACACTATTATGAAAGTACTCCTTGGTCGCAAGATCAAGCGGTTCCCCCAGGTATTATTTTATACTTTTTCGGGCTTGAGGGACACAAATGTACGAAAAAGTTCAACGTGGAGTCTCCTTTTGTTTTTTCAGACTCTCTAAAATTGAAAAACACCGAGTTTCTCCTATACTGGGCTCGTTAAACTTTTACAGTAAAGGACCTGTTCAATTACAAACAGGAACGAACCACTCCTTCCTAGGGTTCGAATTTAAACTAGGTTGGACTCGTCCGAAGGATGAGCTTATAATCAAGCATATGTTATCCTCCTCAAGCTTGTTAAAAATAAAGAGGTACTTGCCAAAAATGGTGGGGGAAAAGAGAGAAGAATGAACCTGTTTGTTACCTTTTGTCTCAAAAGAAACTTTATTACCACTCTTGAACACGACACTTTTTCATTCACCTGGGTTGGGAAATCTTTTACCTCACAGTTGATCAAACCACTTTGAAAGTCTTTAACCGGGTTCCGGGGATTAACTTTGAGTTATTCGTCACCAAGCCATCTGTCGTGTCGTTATGTGTTCAAGAGGTCTGCAAGCAAAACTTTCATCTGCAAAATACTTGTCATCCATTTGACCATCCCTGAGTCAGTCCTTACAGCAACATTTCTTCAACTTGAACAATGATTTCGCGTTGCGGGCTTGCCTGCAACGGGTCGCTTTCTATCGACATCGACACATTATCTAGAAAGATGACTTAGGAATCGACAGTACCTTGAAGTCTGCATGCATCAATGGCAGGTTTCTCGCCTTTGACGACAGTTTACATCATTGACTTTCGATCAAAGGATTCCGTGAAGTGTTCGACATCAAAACATCTATTCACATTTCACGGGTTGTGCTTGGTACTTTGAGAACCATTGACATTACTGGTGGTCTCTCTCACGCTTGTTAACAGTTTACATCATCGACTGGTAATCAAGTGGTTTCTAACATGTTCGACATCGAATCATTTAATCACATGGCTAGAATCGTACCAATTCGGGAAGTAGAAGTGAAGACCCTGGATCTAGTTTCTACTATCCAGGCTGCGAGGAGTTTTGTATTCATTATCTATGTAGACTAATCATAAACAGATGGTTGCGTCCATACTGTGTCTACAAAAGTCTATAAAAATGATGTACTGCAAGATCATTCCTGTATCAGAATAGTTAGTCCATTAGTTAAAGTTTTGAATCTGAGTATGGGAATGCCTACCTCAGTGATGATATAATCTTATCCATGTATTTTGTGTTGAAAATTGCAGGTTCCAACCAGGCCATCCACAAGACAATCCTTGAAATCATAAAGCGCTTCACCCTTCCTAGAATTACAAAACCCTACTCTATTCCAGGCTTCGCACTTTAGGGGGCAATCTGTTACACTAAAAAATGTCACCTTGACTACTTACAGTTAGTATGGCTCAAATCAACAGTCATGCTACCCTCTTAGGCAAGTCTCATGCCTCTGTTATCCATCTCAAACTCAAAGAAGAGAGAAAGTCTTGTAAAAACTATGTTTATCTCTGGGGTCGCAGGTTCTCTCTAGCCTTACCTGCGGGGACGCTGACCATGTTCACAAAATCTGCGTCCATGGACGCTCTGTATGTTAAGGGACAGGTGCGTCCCTCTGTAAAAGGCAAAATGCGCGAGTTTTATCTTGAAAAATTTACTTGTGGTTACTTCTAGAACATTCTAGAGGTCGGTTTGATGAAATGGATGCGCCTCCAGTTGGTTCATGTATCTCTATTAAGGGGGAACTTATCCCATCAATAAGGGAGCTATCCCACCCAAAGAGGGGGATGATCCCATTGATAGTGGACCTGAATAACCTCTTTACAGCACTATAAATAAAGACATTGAGCCAGAGGGAGAGGAGGTTGGAGCTATACATTTTCTTTGGGTAAATGCTGCAGGATTTAGGTCTTCCATTAGAGCCTTTGTGAGGAGAGATTGTCTTCACTTGATTCTACTTGGGAGAGGGTGAGCTTTGTCAAAGTAGAGGAAAACCCTTGATGGACCCTGGGAGGAACTTGCACAACACCAAGGCCAGGTTGTAAGAGTTTCTTTGTTTCGTTATTAATACAAACTGGTTTATTTTTCTCAATAGCTTGTGTTAATGAGTTATTTCATGTGTTCCTTGGTCTGCATGTTGAATATATGTTTTATTATATGAAATGCAAGTGCTTGGTAATTGTTTGATTGTTTGTGGTTGCAGGAATTGACTTGAAGGAGGAGCTCATCCGGATCGTCAAGAACGGACTTCAACAACAGCGTTTTGGAATAAGGTAAGCCTAAACACTTGTAGTTTTCATGTTGTAAAAGGTGTATTTAGAGAAAGATCATTCCATTTTGTCTTGTTTGTCATTAGAATGTCTTAGACTTCTAGGAAGGTCAGTCGTGTCCGCACCCTTGACAGATTCCGTGTGACACAACCTTCCATTCGCCCATTTTCAAGAATAGGTTTTATTTAAGTGAATCCGTTCGCCCATTTTCAAGAATAGGTTTTATTTAAGTGAATCCTATGGGCCAAATACCATATTTATAAGAGAGGTATGGTAAATTAATAAAAATATAAATAAATGAGAGGTATGGTAAATAAATAAAACATTTTTTATATTTACTCCATAAGTCACCTTATATACATGTAAGGGTGTAAACAAATAAAAATATAAATAAAGTGGAGGTATGGTAAATAAATAAAACGTCTTTTTATACTTACTCAAAAGGTATGGTAAATAAATAAAAATATAAATAAACTAGACATATCGTAAATAAATAAAACCTCTTTTTATATTTAGTCCATAACCCTCGTTCTATTTATGAAGGCTCAAGAAAGAGGTTTTATTTAAGTGGATCCTATGGGCCAAATACCATATTTGTAAAAGAGGTATGGTAAATTAATAAAAAATATAAATAAATGAGAGGTATGGTAAACAAATAAAATGTTTTTTTTTATATTTACTCCATAAGTCACCTTATATTTACGAACACTCAAAAAATGGGTTATATTTAGGTGAAACTTATTAATACCATGCAAAAAACCATTATTAACCCTAATATTAGAATTAATAAAAATAAAAATGGCACATGGTATTGACCCATGGTATTCACCAAAATGGCACATGGTATTGACCCATGGTATTCACCTGGAATGTAGCCTATTTAAATGGGGGAATTAAACCAGCATGTAGCCTATGCTAAGATTCACTAGGACTTTACAAAGTTTTATTATTTAGTGAAAGACTCCTAACAAGATTTTATAATTGAGTAAAATATTCTAATAAAAATAAAAATGGCACATGGTATTGACCCATGGTATTCACCAAAATGGCACATGGTATTGACCCATGGTATTCACCTGGAATGTAGCCTATTTAAATGGGGGAATTAAACTAGCATGTAACCTATGCTAAGATTCACTAGGAATTTACAAAGTTTTATTATTTAGTGAAAGACTCGCCAAGATCTTACAAGATTTTATAATTGAGTAAAATATTCTAATAAAAATAAAAATGGCACATGGTATTGACCCATGGTATTCACCTGGAATGTAGCCTATTTAAATGGGGGAATTAAACCAGCATGTAGCCTATGCTAAGATTCACTAGGACTTTACAAAGTTTTATTATTTAGTGAAAGACTCGTCAAGATCTTACAAGATTTTATAATTGAGTAAAATATTCGCCATGACTGGTGAGAGATTCGCCAAAAAATTATATATACATATTATATTATTGATAAAATCGCCTTCCATTTTTCCTATATACAATGGAGATTCGCCCATTTATTATATTTATAAATTTAGGGGGGGTTCTTAAAATTTTCCCTGGTTGGAACACATCTACATACCAAGTGGTTCTGTCTTCAGTGGGTGTTGCTCACCTTATATCATACATCTCAATCTCCTACTCCCAATCGGTGAGCTCTTCTTCACTCTCTGGAGCATGTAATACTTCAGCTGCAAGTCTACAGAGTCCATGTCCTTTGATCGTGTGCACTAGCTTGATTTTAGGATCATACTCTTTCAAACATGTTATCCAGTTCACACGTCGTTCACCCAGTTCTTGTTGTACAATGAATGTGCGGATTATTGGGTGGGGGACGAAGACTATGCAGTGGTTCTGCAACAAGTAGGACATGAAGTGTTTCACCACCTTGTAAACTGCATAAGTTTTCTTGACAATGGCGGGGTAGTTAAGCTTCGGTCCCTGCATGCTTTCACCCATGAAGGAGATGGGATGTTCATCATTAGCTTCGTCCTTCTGAGTGAGTACTGCAGCTAGTGAATTATTGGAAGCGGAGGTGTATACGAGGAAATCTTTCTTGAATTTTAGGATGTAGAAAGCGGGTTCTTCTGTAATGGCCTACTTGATCCGGGAAAATGCATACTTTTCCTTCTTACCCCAGCTATAGACTACATATTTCTTGATAATGTCACGCATGGGATTAACTATCTGCGCATAATCCGAGATGAACTTCCGGAGGAAGTTTATCTTGCCCAAGAAGGATTGCATGGCTTTCTTGTTGACTGGGTAAGGGATCTGTGTAATGGTTTGGACCCGGTCTAGATCCACCTTGATCCCACTTTTGGCAACAATGTGTCTGAGGAGGTTCCCCTCTGACACTGTGAATACGCTCTTTTTGGGATTCAAGGAAATCCCATATCTCCGGCATCGCTCAAATATTTTCTTCAGATGGCGTATGTGGTCTTCTCATCTTATTGAGAACATAGTCACATCATTGAGGCGTATCACCACGCTTTGTCCAATGAGTCCGCGAAAGGTGATTTCCATGGTGTGTTGAAATGTTGTGCCTGCATTTACAAGCCAAAACAGCATTCGTCTATAAGCGAACATACCCCACTTAGTACGGAAAGTAGTTTTGAGTCTATTAGGTTCTACTACCAGAACCTGATTGTATCCCAAGAAACTGTCAAGAAGAGAGAACATCTCTACCCCAAATACTTTATGAAAAATGTGGTCCATAGATGGTACAAGGTAGTTGTCTTTGTCCGAGGTGTGGTTTATGTTCCAGAAATCAACACACAAGCTAATTTCCCCGGACTTCTTACATATAGGAACAAGGTTGGAGATCAATGTGGAATGGTGAACTTTGTATATGGTTCGTGCATCCAACAACTTAGTAAGCTCTTTTTGTATAAGGGGTTCAAGTGACGGATGTACTTTCCTCAACTTCTTTTGATATGGCTTGACCCCTTTTTTGATTGGGATGATATGTTGGATGATCCGCGTGTCATAAGTTTTCAGATCATCATATGTCCACACAAACACATCTCGGTATTGTTTGAACAAGCAGACAAAGGCCTGTCGCTCTTGCTATGTACAACACATACCAAGATTGACAAACTTTAGATCTTGTTCTATTCCCAGGTTTATCAGTTCGTTCCTCACGTGTGGGTCTTGTTGTTCCTTGGCCCGTGAAAACGTTCTTTCAAGTCATAAATATTTTCCAATGTTGCCACACATTTTGTGATAAGGTGGCCTTTCTTGTTATTAGCTTATGCTTGCAGAGAGCACTCATGCTCATCATCATATATCGCTGGATCTTTCATGACGTCAACGTTGTCCATGAAATGTAGTATCTGTTGATCATCATTAAACATGAGTAAGTTAGTTATGTTGTCTGGGATAGATGCTTTGTACAAAATTTCAATAGTAAATCTATCCCTAATCGGTGACATTCTCAAAGCTGCATTTTCCAGTGCATTGGCAGATGCATTACGCGTATGCCGTACAACAACGATATTAAATTCTTGGAAGTTTGAGATTAGTTTCCATACCTCTTGTTGGTAACTTTTGAGACGTGGTCATAAACAATGAATGGTGTTACGTACCTTCCGTACCACTATCTCTGAAGTACCTACCACTTTGAGTATGACCAAGTTGAGGCTGATGGCTTTCTACAAGCCCAACACAAGTGCTTCATACTCTGCTACATTGTTCGTGCACTCGAACTCCAAGCGACTTGAAACCAGATGCTTCCTGTTGTAAGGGTCGATCAGAACACACCTGGCTCCTAAGTCATCTTATGTCTTTGATCTGTCAAAGTACATGGTCCACAACTCATTTGTACACGGACCGCTTGATGTGCTAGTACTACTGCTATTACTGTTGTTGCTACTACTACTACTATTGGTACAATGTGTTGTACAAGTTTGATTATCATCACATGGGCAAGGAAGGAGTCCCAACTGCACGTTTGGTGGGGTTGGAGTTGGCAGTGCAGGATAACACCCCAATGTTGTCTTAAGGAGGCAGTTTCCAAACATGAGTTCTGTGAATGCCAATGGTTCATTATCGCCATTGAGGGGAGTGACATTATGTTTCATGTACCTCTCGGACACTACTCGGATTTGGTTGAACTTGCCCTTGTACAAAAGCCACATGTGAGACCAGTTTGTAGCAAAATATTCGTTTAGCTTGTTGGACCTGTCTCTGTTGAGTAGCAGACCATATGATTCTGGGATGTCCACAACCACTATGATGATGCATTGGTGGACTCAACTATCAAGCGATATTTGAATGATCACGTCTTGTAGTTCACCAATGGCTGGTACCGATGTTCTATCAAGATGGATGATTCGCGTGGCTTCTTCGTGGAAAGAATAGAACTTAGGATCTGCACATTGTTCGCACTGGAACACAAGCTTGAGACAGGCTTCTTGATTAAGTAAAATATCCAAGACACATTTGAACACCATACATCACTAGGCCCAGTAGTGCAACATTGGAGCCACTCCTCGCTCCTCAAAGAACAAAATACAGACTCTCAAGGCTATGCGGGAGGAGCCAAGGAGAAAACTCCTTTGCTCATATAATGAGGGGGCATATATATCCAGGGGGGGTAAATGACCCTTGTGACTCTTTGACTTCCCTCATGACTGTTTGACTTCCTATGAATTTTTAACTTTACATGACTCTTTAACTTCACATGTGGGTCTCTTGGACTTTCACTTTACATTACATTGATTACAACAAGTATGGCCCATAGTAGTGATGTGGCCAAGACAAATCATGACACAATTCAACATGACACTGTTGACATGTACTGGTTGACTATGGTGTCCGTGTCAAGTTGTTGTGTTGTAGAGTGATGGTATGCTCTCAGTGTAACATGTCTTCACCTCTGTATGGAAAAGTACATAGTGTCTTCGATGGTCTTGGTCTTTGATTGATGGTGCATGTGTATGTGTCCCTTTCGTTGGCTGCTTGACATGCTTCATGCATTCGTTCGACTGAGAGAACGTCTTATATCATGTGTTCCTTCTCCTTCTCGTTCGTCGTCGTTCCATGTTTTGTCGATGTACCTATCCCTGCAATCACTCATGAAGAGATGCCATCAAATCCAAAAATATCCTAGTCTAACATGATGCATTGTTTTTTGTTTCAGCGTAAGTGATCGAGAGAGGGACAAGGCACTAAAAATGCATAGGGAATAACTCAGGCAGGGATGCAAGGCTCTAGAGCACTGTTGGGAAAAGCTACGCAGATGTTACTGGGAGGAAGATTTGTGCAATCTAGGAAAGCAATGACAGTTGCAGGGTATAACCTAGCTGGGAGGCAGAATTGCACAATTTCTGGGAGGAAGACCAAACAGGGTGTTGGAGAATGTCTAGGCCAATCTGCACAATTTTCAAGGGGAGCACTCGACAGGTCATCCAACTGGGATTTGTGCAGTTTCTCCAGGGAAGACAGAGCAGACAGTAGGAGGCACTTATAGGAAAATCTGCGCAGTTTTCAAGAGGAGAACAGGATCAGGCTATAGAAGCTGCTGGTCAAAATTGTGCAATTCTGGGAGACAATATGGGATAGGAAGCGGGGGCTCCTAGACATAACTGCATAATATATAGGTTGATTGTAGAGTGGGGCAGAAGGGCAGGTGACAGAAGAATTTGCACAATTTTCTGAGGGTTGACAGAGGAGGCCAGCAAGGAAGCCTACCTCTTAGATCTGCTTAATTTCCCTGCAGAGTACAATGATAGAAAGAAGAGGCATGTCCCATATGTCTGAGCAGTTTCTGCAGGAAGTACAAGGTAATCAGGCTAGACACATTCTGTGCAAATTTGGAGATCAGTGCAGCCCTGGGTCACAACTCAAGTCACTTTTTCTGGTTGACTAGCAGGAGGTTTGATGGGTGATATTTCAGGAAGCGCGGACTGGATCGGGTTCTGGGACAACTTCGGGGTAGTTCTGGGAGACAATGAGCTGGCTCATTTCTAGAATTGTATAGTGCAAGTTGCTCGGAGGACAACCTCAAGCTCTGCGTAGTTCTGGGAAGCAATGCAAGGACACAGTGATCAGGGTCTGGTTGAAGGAGGGTTGTCTTGTCGACATATTTTCAGGAAAAATAACTAAGTGTGAAAGCAAGTGAACTTGTTCATACATGACATTGTGATCATACACTTAGCATGACTCGAAGACAAGACACCTCAAACCAACAAGACAATCATGTGATCAATGAGATCGACTCAAAGGTTAAGAGTGACAAATGCAATATTTGAGATATGTCTTCAAACGAACATGACAATACTTATGCAACAATGTTTACAACTTTGTGTGTGACTGCAAACGATGTCGACAAAAAGAAAAAAACTCATGCACAGAAAGACAAACCTTCAAATTTTCTAGGACAAACTCGCAAGCATGACATAGCGATCAACATGTCAAAAGACAACCAGTGGTCAATCAAGCAAAAAGGGTGTGAAGACTCGAGAAGAGCTCATGGGATGAGCCCGAGTGTTTGCGACCATCAAGGGGAAAAACCAAGGAAAGCTCTGAAATTGGATGCACGCAAAAATTTTGGAGGGTGTTGCAGCCATTACAACAAGTTGATAATTCATGTAAGTAATTTAACATCAATTAAATTACCAAACACCATCATGTATGTTTTTCTTGTAATGTGAACTAGAAAGGTTTCCATCAATCTTCTTCACAGAATCTATTCTCTTTGGATTATCCTTTCCTTTCCCTTTATCTTATTTCAGCCGAATGTCTTCCATGGAGACTCCACCACCTTGCTTACCTACTTCAATATAGGTCACTTGCACACGAACCTCATCCAAGTTAGATGGTTTCAGTAGAAAAATAGTATTTTGTATATACCCATTGAAGCTACCAATGTATTTCAAAAATGTGTCTTGTGTTTTGGTAGAATATTTAATGTTAGTACCATTTTCCTAAACTCCTCTATAAATATTTACACACTTTGGCCTTTAAGCTACCACAAAATTTCCCATTCTATTATTTCCTTTAGATTATGTTCCAAAGGATAGAATTGCATTTTCAACACTGACGTAAATTCAAACCATAAGGAAAGAGTTTTACCTTCCTGGCGTGTAGTCTCCCACCATATTAGCGCAATACCTTCCATTCAAAGCAAGCCCAAATTAATTTTTACCTCGTCATCAATAAATTGTTGAACAAGGTAATGGACTTCCATCTCGCGAATCCAATTATCAAACTTTTCAACATTGAGTTCACCATCATAAATCGACAAGTTGAAATTAATATCCAACTTCAACAATTGCTTCTTTGAAGTAGCTTTCCCAAGAGGAGATGGAGGAGGATAACACGGAGGACTTGAAAGCAGAGAAGATGGAGGAAAAGGAGGAGGATACTTTTTCGAACCACCTTCATTTCCTTTATCTCTTCGATGAGCTTCCCTCTCTAAACTTTTTCCATTCACGATACATTTCACTATCTATGGCCTTCATCACCATGAAAGCTTCACAAAACTCTTTTTAGGAACCAAAAGGATTCTCTTCTCGCCCATGTGACGACATTTCTCTTCTTTCAGTGAAGGATTTCCTTCAACATGTATTCCCTCAACTTACTTGAATCTGCTCCCAGTTATCATGCAGACTCACAGACCACCATTAATCTTGCTCTAACACCACTTAGTCTAGGATCTTTTAAAGTGACTTGGCTTGTAAAAGTGTTCAAGTTTGTATGATTAAACTAAATCGAACCAAAGTGTGCTCCAAAAAAGGTTCAAAGGATATTGAAGTCTACCAAGTATAAATCCTAAAATTAGAGGGCCGATCCTCATCCCTTACATCCACAAGCTATTCAATTTAGTAGTCAAGTAGGGTTTTCCTAAACGGTGGACTCAAAACCTCATTTTTCCTTTTTTAAAAGTGGATATAAAGTCAATCCTCCAATTATAGGAACAATATATTTAACCATATTTTTAACCAAGTTGTATGGAATTATTTTGCAAAAGATCAGCATATTTATAGAAAATCGTAGAAAAAGAGCTAAAGGTTGTGCTAGATTTAGGAGTTATTTTTCAAATATGGACAATGTTGATACACTTAGGATCATTGTAAAGTGTTGCAATAATAGAATTAATATTCTATATTACTTTGTTTGCTTTAGAGAAGCATTTGACACAATGCCTAGAACTCACCTTTGGAATTGATTAGAAAAACTAAAAGTTCCTTTCAAGTTAATAACTGTTACAATAAGGTTGTATTATAATGTAATTGTCAAATTTAAGAACATTGAAAGTAATCAAAAAGAATTTAGTTATAATATAGAACCTGGGTAAAGGTTGTCTCTTGTCTCGTACTTTTTAGTATACATATTGATAAGTTAAAAAAAATGCTTGAAAAACATAAGATGTATCAACGCTTTTAAATTGAATAGTCATTTATTTTCCTTTTCATATTAATGAAAAATTTTCAAAATTTATTATTTTAATATAAATATGATTATTATAATAATGAAATTTTAAAAAATCATTATATTAATTTAATGTATAATAATAACATGACCCGTATAAATACAAATAACTATTATAAATATAAAAGTGATTATAATAAAAACTCCCTTTATTTTAACTTATTTATGTTATAAATCTATTTAAAATTTACTTTAATTTAAATATTACATGTAACTAATACTGC
This sequence comes from Pinus tabuliformis, assembly GCA_031772625.1. Lineage (NCBI taxonomy): Eukaryota > Viridiplantae > Streptophyta > Pinopsida > Pinales > Pinaceae > Pinus > Pinus tabuliformis. The sequence goes on along the minus strand of CM062806.1, from coordinate 396,427,441 downwards.
AACAAAACATAAATTAATAATAACATGGGAAAACAACACATGGTAGCCTATAGACTTGTGGCGTACGTGGCACATCATTAGCAATACACGATTGAGTGCTATAATGACTCAGAGGGAAAGCGATATGACGACGACTAAAATTCATATTCGTGTTACCGATGTGTATTTATTGTCAGTTGAGTAACCGCAGAAAACCTTTGTGTTCTAAGACAACATTTATCTACCTATTAGCAGTATTTATTGTATTCCATTACCATTGTAATAATTTGAATAAATTTCTAAGATACGTGTAATTATAATATTTTTTTAATTTTATTATTTTTAAAATCTATTTCTTATGCATTGATCAATTGGAAAAAAAAATGAATTCAAATTTCAATATTTTAAAAATTAATTTTTAATTTACAAAATATTTGAATTAATATTATAATTTTAAAAAATTTCAAAATTTGTCGGAGTTTGAGAATAAAAAAAAAAATTACCATAAATTTTTTGCAAGTATAAATATATTTAAAATTTAAATAATGAATAAATTAAAATGTTGGGGAAAAACACAAACAAATTCTTTCTAAATAAAAAGCATTTAGAGTTAAAAAGCCAAACATGTTAATTGTTTGTTAGCTAGAGTGGTTGGGATAGTGGTTTGTCATCCCATCCATCCAAGTTCAAGTCCCCAGAAAAATACCCCGTAATAACAAGGCACGAGAGATAAATGTTTCGTTTGTTGGAATATTAATTCCAACTGCTGTGCAGCAGCAGCAGCTATTTTACTTTATTCATTTGTCTTTATCCAGCGCCCCACATTTTTCCCCCGATCTGTTAAAATCACCGCTATTACCATCTTTTCACTCTTTAATTAATTTTGTGTTGCCTAAATGAAGAAGATCAGATCCAGCGCCACACCGTTACTTTTCAGCAAACGTATTAATGAGCAGACGGCTGAAAGAGATAAGAACCAGCCTCGAGCCGTAACAGCATTTATCAGTCTTGGGTTTCAGCACAACCGACTCAAGAAATACAGCAAGAAATCAAATCTGTTAATTATGAACAGCAGATATTTCATCAGCAAGTTAAGGCGGTGAAGAACCTTTCCCGCACTATAAATAGAAACAGAAACAGAAGTAAATATATATGAGAAAGATAGAGAGCGGATGAGAGCACGCAGCAGCGTGAAGAAAAATATTTCCAGAACAGTGAAATGCACAGAAGTGCAGATTTGTAAGTTTTTTTTGTATTGCACAGCAGTGCTGAAATTTTCTGAGATAAATGTTTTCTGGAACTGAAGTGTTCCTGTTGTAATCTGTTAGGGAGATCCCTCTACGTGAGGAAGACTTAGTTTTATGTGTTGGTTTACTTTCATAAATAGAAATTCCTTTCTGTGCGTTTCTGTTTCACCAAAAGTTATTTCGTCAAAATTTCTTAGTTGCTGAAACAGCTCGTAACTCAAAAATACTTGACGTCAAAATTTTTACGTTGCTGAAACACCTGTTTCAGCAACTGAAAAATTTCCTGTTGCTGAAACACCGTTGCTGAAACACCTGTTTCAGCAACTGAAAAAAAAAAACTGTGTTACTGAAACACCGTTTCCAGCAAACGAATTTTTCTGTTTTTTCTGAGTTAAAAACAGAGTATTTTCCTGTGTCAAAACCAGAATGTTATTTTGATCAGTTTGTGATCCTGAGGCAAAGTAGAGCATTATTTTATGCTCGGTTTTGTGTTTTTGAATTATCAGAAAACAGAGTATTACTCTCTGTCCATATTTTTATTGTTTCGGAATTTATCAGAAAATTCTGAACAGTGGAAACATAGGATTTTTCCACTGTATTCTGTTTGGAATAACCAGAAATTCCCGACATGGTATCAGAGCTTGTTCAGGCTCTTTGAAGACATCAAAGAAGCTGAAAGAAGATTTGTTGCTGCAGCAAATTATCCAGCAGAGTGAAAACGCTGTCAAGGTATTTTTCAGATTAGTTTTTTTTTGTGTAGCTGCTGAAGACAATTAAGTGATTTTTTTTACAGTCAAATATTGCAAGAATGGCCAGTACCAGCGTGGGTATGTTTAATACCCAGCTCCCACAGTTCAATGGGAAAAATTATGACTACTGGGCAATAACCATGAAAGCCGTGTTTGTTTCACATGATTTATGGGAACTTGTTGAATATGGATTTGAAGAACCAGCAAATGAAGAAGAGTTTATTGGATTAACTCAGGCAGAGAAAGAGCTGTTGAAAAGCAATAAGAAGAAGGACTCAAAAGCCCTTGTATTCTTATATCAAGCAGTGCATGAGAGTGTGTTTCCGAGGATAGCAGCAGCCAAGACATCCAGAGAAGCATGGGAAACTCTCAAGACAGCCTATCAAGGCATGGAGAAAGTGAAGACAGCAAAACTACAGTTGCTGAGAAAAGATTTTGAGAACCTGCGTATGAAGGAGTCAGACAATATTGATTCATTCTTCACACAAGAAATTGGTTTGGTCACACAGATAAGGTCTCATGGAGAAACTCTTGAAGAAAGGAGGATTGTAGAGAAACTATTGAGGTGCCTACCCTCAAAGTTTGATGTGATTGTCACCACCATAGAAGAGACAAAGGATCTCTCAAAATTTTCAGTTGATGAACTTCATGCATCATTGATAACTCATGAACAGAGGTTGAGTAGAAATGAAAACTCATCTCTAGAGCAAGCCTTCAAAACCCAGATGTCATTTGGAAGAGGAAGAGGTCAAGGCAGAGGAAACAAGAGAGGAAGAGGCAGAAGCCAATACAGAGGCGGAAGAAACAGTCCAGCAAACGTTCAAGGAAGAGGCAGCAATCCAAATCAGAACCAAGGCCATGGCAGCAGTCAGCAAAGTGGACAACATCATGCTCAAGGACAAAGGTATGAAAAATCCAATGTCCAATGTTATTATTGTAAAAAATATGGGCACTATGCAAATGAATGTAGGAAAAAGCAGCATGATATGAGTAATAGATCTAGTGCAAACATCACTAGAGAAAATATCAGTCAAGATAATGTGTTGTTAGTTTGTAATATGGCTGAAACAAACAGTGAGGATATATGGTTTCTAGATTCTGGTTGCAGCAACCATATGACAGGAAACATAGCCCTGTTTTCTACTTTAGATGAGAGTATGCAGTCACAAGTCACACTTAGGACTGATAGTAAAATTTCTGTTATGGGAAAAGGAGAAGTTAAGATATTTACAAAGAAAGGTGAAAAGAAAACCATAGTAGATGTTTATTATGTTCCTGGAATGAAGTGTAATCTCTTGAGTATTGGACAGCTTATTCAGAAGGGTTACAATGTTTTCTTTGAGAATGAAGTATGCACTATCATGGACAGATTACCCAGCAAACGTTGTATTGCTGAAGTGAAAATGACAAGGAACAGGATGTTCCCTCTCAGAATAAGGGCAGATCTGAAAAATAAAGAAGTAGTTGCAGCAGTGACACAAGAGGCTCTCCAAAGCGTACCAAAGGATGAAAATTGGTTGTGGCATTTGAGATTTGGACATCTCAACTTTGGAGGTCTTAATTTGTTGAGTAGAAAAGGAATGGTAAGAGGATTACCACTGATAGAAAATCCAGACAGCCTTTGTGAAGGATGTATATTGGGAAAACAACACAGAGAAAGTTTTCCAGCCGGAAAAAGCATAAGGGCAAAAGCACCCTTAGAAATTGTCAACTCAGATTTATGTGGACCGATGCAAGCTCCATCACTTGCAGGCAGCCAATATTTTCTAACATTTATTGATGACTTTACCAGAAAGACTTGGGTTTATTTTCTGAAGAATAAGAGTGAAGTGTTTGAAAATTTTCAAAATTTCAAAGCACTTGTAGAAAATCAAAGTGGGCTGCGTATCAAGGTTTTGAGAACTGACAGAGGAGGTGAGTATATCTCCAAAGAATTTTTACGTTTTTGCAGGGAAAATGGAATTCATAAGCAATTTACAGCAAGGTACACCCCGCAGCAAAATGGAGTTGCTGAAAGGAAAAACAGAACAATCATGGATATGGCGAGGAGCATGTTGAAGGCAAAGCATTTGCCAAATGATTATTGGGCTGAAGCTGTACACTGTGCAGTATATATTTTGAATAGATGTCCTACAAAAGCAGTGATGAACAAAGTGCCAGAAGAAGCATGGAGTGGGAGAAAGCAAGGAGTCACCCACATGAAAGTTTTTGGTTGTGTGGCTTATGCACACATTCCAGATCAGCTAAGGAAGAAATTGGATAGCAAAGGGGAGAAATGTATTTTCATTGGATACAGTGAAGAATCCAAAGCTTACAGGTGTTATATCCCATCCACCAAGAAGTTTTTTGTGAGCAGAGATGTTCAATTTATTGAAGAGGAAGCTTGGGATGGAAGCATAGAGAAAACAGTTAATGTTAAAAATTGTTTGTCTCATGATTATGATGATGAAGAGTTGGCTGAAACACATCCCCAAACAGCAGCGCCAACAACAGAACAGCGAGAGACACCCTTGAGGAGAAATGAGAGTGCTTCTCCAAGCACACCACAAGGAGGAAATTCAAGTGCATCTACAAGCACTTGCACACCGAATGAAAGAGGTAAGAAATTTAGAAGTTTGAGTGATATTTATGAAGAAGGAATGAATTCTTTGTTTGCTTTGTATTGTCATATCGATGACCCTGTTCATTTCGAAGATGCAATTAAAGATAAGAAATGGATAGAAGCTATGAATGAGGAGATGAATGCCATAGAAAGAAATAAGACATGGGATTTAGTTGAACTACCAAAAGGTAAAGAAGTCATTGGAGTTAAATGGGTCTATAAGACCAAGAGTAATGCTGAAGGCAAGATAGAAAGGCATAAGGCAAGACTTGTTGTCAAGGGATACAAGCAGCAATATGGGAGAGATTATGAGGAGACTTTTGCACCAGTTGCAAGAATGGAAACAATAAGAACAGTGTTGTCCATAGCAGCACAAAACAAATGGAAAGTTTACCAAATGGACGTGAAGTCAACATTCTTGAATGGAGTATTAAAGGAAGAGGTCTACATTGAGCAACCTCTAGGCTATGAGAAGAAAGGCCAAGAGCACAAAGTCTGCAGATTGAAGAAAGCTCTTTATGGGCTGAAGCAAGCACCAAGAGCGTGGTACAGTAGGATAGATTCCTATCTACTGGAGAATGGATTTGAGAAGTGTGAGGGAGAACCCACTGTTTACATCAAAGAAAAAGACTGTAAAATTTTAATTGTTGTGTTATATGTTGATGATGTGATTTTTACAGGTAATGATGACTACCTTATTGAAAATTTCAAATCAGTCATGAAAGAAGAATTTGAGATGACTGACATGGGTTTGCTGAGATACTTCTTAGGAATAGAAGTAGATCAAAATAAAAATGGAATTTTTATTTCACAGGCAAAATATGTAAATGAAGTTTTGAGCAGATTTAACATGCAGGACAGCAAGGCAGCAATCACTCCCACAGTGATGGGATTAAAACTCAGCAAAGAGGACAGCAACAAAGATTTTGACCCTAGTGTGTACAAGAGCATAGTTGGCAGCCTCATGTATTTGACTGCAACTAGGCCAGACATAATGTATGCTGTTAGTTTAATTTCCAGATTCATGGAGAAGCCAAAAGAAACACATTGGCAGGCAGCAAAGAGAATTCTGAGGTATGTTAAAGGTACAAAAAGGTATGGCATATTTTATACTGTTTCAGAATGTTCAGATTTAGTTGGATATACAGATAGTGAATGGGCTGGAAGTGTAGATGACCGGAAAAGCACATCTGGTTACATTTTTCACATAGGTTCAGGAGCCATCTCATGGGCTTCGAAGAAACAGCCAATTGTGGCATTATCTACAGCAGAAGCAGAGTATGTGGCAGCTACAGCAGCAGGATGTCAAGCAGTTTGGATGAGGAGAATGTTGAGAAGTCTATGTCAGGAGAAGGCAACAACAACAGTTATTTTTTGTGACAATAGTTCAGCTATTGCATTATCCAAGAACTCTGTATTCCATAAGAGAACAAAACACATAGACACAAAGTTTCATTACATCAGAGAATTGGTGAACAATGGAGAAATCATTTTACAACATTGCAGGACTCAGGAACAGGTTGCAGATATTCTAACAAAGTCATTGGATCAGAAAAGTTTTGAGTTTTTAAGAAAACTTCTGGGTATGACTGATAACCCAGCAGTTGAAATTAAAAGGGGAGTGTTGGAATATTAATTCCAACTGCTGTGCAGCAGCAGCAGCTATTTTACTTTATTCATTTGTCTTTATCCGGCGCCCCACATTTTTCCCCCGATCTGTTAAATCACCGCTATTACCATCTTTTCACTCTTTAATTAATTTTGTGTTGCCTGAATGAAGAAGATCAGATCCAGCGCCACACCGTTACTTTTCAGCAAGCGTATTAATGAGCAGACGGCTGAAAGAGATAAGAACCAGCCTCGAGCCGTAACAGCATTTATCAGTCTTGGGTTTCAGCACAACCGACTCAAGAAATACAGCAAGAAATTAAATCTGTTAATTATGAACAGCAGATATTTCATCAGCAAGTTAAGGCGGTGAAGAACCTTTCCCGCACTATAAATAGAAACAGAAACAGAAGTAAATATATATGAGAAAGATAGAGAGCGGATGAGAGCACGCAGCAGCGTGAAGAAAAATATTTCCAGAACAGTGAAATGCACAGAAGTGCAGATTTGTAAGTTTTTTTTGTATTGCACAACAGTGCTGAAATTTTCTGAGATAAATGTTTTCTGGAACTGAAGTGTTCCTGTTGTAATCTGTTAGGGAGATCCCTCTACGTGAGGAAGACTTAGTTTTATGTGTTGGTTTACTTTCATAAATAGAAATTCCTTTCTGTGCGTTTCTGTTTCACCAAAAGTAATTTCGTCAAAATTTCTTAGTTGCTGAAACAGCTCGTAACTCAAAAATACTTGACGTCAAAATTTTTACGTTGCTGAAACACCTGTTTCAGCAACTGAAAAATTTCCTGTCGCTGAAACACCGTTGCTGAAACACCTATTTCAGCAACTGAAAAAAAAAACTGTGTTACTGAAACACCGTTTCCAGCAAACGAATTTTTCTGTTTTTTCTGAGTTAAAACAGAGTATTTTCCTGTGTCAAAACCAGAATGTTATTTTGATCAGTTTGTGATCCTGAGGCAAAGTAGAGCATTATTTTATGCTCGGTTTTGTGTTTTTGAATTATCAGAAAACAGAGTATTACTCTCTGTCCATATTTTTATTGTTTCGGAATTTATCAGAAAATTCTGAACAGTGCAAACATAGGATTTTTCCACTGTATTCTGTTTGGAATAACCAGAAATTCCCGACATCGTTAGAGTCTGGAATCCTTACTCTAGTAGCATTGATCTCCAGAGATTTTGGTCTTAGGCTACATTATGAGTTCCTATTTTTGTATCTTGCTAATTGATCACTAGTTTTCTATAAAAATAAAAATAAAAATAAAAAATCTTTTAAAAAAACAAACATTTTATTCTTAAGTGGGTAGAGTTATTTCCTTTGGAAATTTCTTCCATAAATTATAATCGATTACACCGAAAGTGTTTTCACTGCGGACTTGGATGAGCAGATACTGTTCACCCAGCCAATCCCCTTGACTCCATTTTCATCGTGCTCCGTAACTTAAAATTCGACAACTGGAAAGAGTTTTGAGCAACCATTTTTCGTATATGGACAATGTGTGACCACGGGATGACTTCCCCTATGTTTGTTTGCCTCTCTCATGGACCACACGATGACTGCCCCTGTGTTCAAATCCGTGCATGACAGACTCTGTTAAAAGTATTGTGCAATTTCTTAGGGTGGCCATTGCAGAACTAAAATAGCAAAATTCTCGTCCTTGCATCACTCCGATATTTCAGCGATGGAAGACGTGGAAGCAAGGTTTTCCCAGCTATAGGGAGAGGATTTCAAATACTACATCCAGACCTACTCCGTAGTCTTCGGCGAGAATAGCGGGAAGTCTTTTGTAGACATCGACTTATCCTACCTTGGGGGCAACATGAACATACCCCATCAACATGCTAGAATTTACTACGACTTCGTCAAGAAAAGATGTTCCCTCAAAGTCATTGGGAAAATGGTCACCCGGCGGAAGGGGTGCTCTACCTATTTGAAAAAATTACCATTGGTGGATGGGGTGCTCTACCTCCCAGGGAACATGCCCTACCCATCAAATGGGAGGTAACCCGATCTGCCCATCAAATTGGATTCTCAGGATTCACTTCAGGTTAGAGACAAGAAATCCTGTGTAAAATCTTTCTCAGGATCCGCTTCACATTGGAGACAAGAAATACTGTGTAAAATCTTGAAAATGGCTGGTGTAGACAATGGAAACGCCATACCTTCCGCTCCCTGAAATCTGGAAAAAGGGACGAGCCAATATAGTAGAAAATCACAAAAGAACGCACAAGTCAATGAAAAACAACCCAGAAACATGGCGAGCTTGATTGAGAAAGAAATAGAAAACAAATCTTTCGAAAATATTGAGCCAGGACTATTGCAATTAATTTTACAAGACACTCTCAAGTCACTAAGAGTATACCACAACCCTGGTTACCAGAAATGGGACGGTAACCACTGTTCCCGGAGAAAAACGTACTAAAAACGCGACGGAACGGAAACGTCGTTTTCATGAACGACTGCATAAATTTTATTGTGAACCAATAACATGTACTTTTCCACGTGTTCGAGCTCGGTTTTATTGTGAACAAATAACCTGTAAGTATTTTTATTCAATGTCTAACGTACGGAAGGTTTTGGCCCTGACACTGAGGAAAATGCCATCTATTCAAGATAGAGCCAAAATAAATTTGAAATTCCTCTGATATCCTCAAAACTATTTTTTTTAATAGTTTATTAAGGATTTGCTTCTATAGCATGTATATTGGTAAAATTTATAGGTTAAACATAATTCCATATCAATTGCAGATTCTACTTATGGTTTCCCTGGTATATCTTGGTATATATATATCTTGAAATTTCCACACAGAAATAGAAACAATAATTAGTAGAAGGCATAAAAACAATAATTAACCCGAGATATACTTAATCACCAATTTGTATTTGTATGAGATAAAAGGTACTCATTATTTAGTCTTAGTCTTATAGTCTCATAATTAAATTCCGCTCATTATTTAGTCTTATAGTCTTATTACTAAATTTTGCTATAAATTTAGTTGAAACTATTGAAAATTGAAATTAAATCTACGTTTTTCATATTTTTGTTTTTTTTTTCATCCTTTGTTTTCATGCAAAACCTCCCAACTTTGTTTCTCGTACAATTATCATTTCTATAGTCTCTCATTTAGTTTCCCATATCATTTTTCTTTCTGTTATCGTTTCTGGTTTAGTTTCCCATGTCGTTTTTCTTTCTATTATCGTTTCTAGTTTAGTTTTCCATTTCTCGTATCTGGTACCACATCCTTTTTCTCGTTTCTAGTAACATAGACCACAACCAAGCATATATCAAAATGTATGGAAATGTGTTGCAATTATTTTGACAATGTGAATGAGCTCATATCACTAAAATACCAGCGTACATGGTTGACAAACCTGCATGGAAGAGTAGTAAGGAGCTAGTTGGTTGAGATACTTAACCACACTCACCTCGGATCACTAGAATACCAGCTTACATGGTCGACCGTGGAAGAGTAGTAAGCAGCTAGCTGGTTGAAATACTTAACCTGCATCCTAGATGATGCTTGAATCTATGGAGCTCTTAACTATGAGCTACACAAGACAATTGATATTGTCGAAGAAATTACTTCCTATTTTGATCAGATTGTTTTTTCTTCTCTTAAAACATCTTCGAATTTTTTTGCTTTCTAGGATCACATGTGCAGTTCATTTTTTCTTGCTTGCATTGAACAAAAATTAATAGTGGATGCTTCCCGCAGCCCATTGCTCACAACACCTTTTAAATCTTCAGAAGGTACCTTCTCCTTGGAAGTTGATACAAAATAAGCTTTCAGACTTTGTGTATGTACTTTACCTGTGTACGCCTATGTATACTTGTCCCACACTGGTTCCACTACCTTTACGCTTGTGTATACTTGTTCCACATTGGTTCCACTACCTTTGACATGAGGGCATGTCTCGCTTTCAGTAATTATTTTTTTGCTTCTTTTTGACTTTGAGCTTGGAGTGCAAAGTTCGTACTGAAATAATATGGAGCAGTTCGACACAAGAGATGGAATTCAATGAGAATTTTCATCTATCATAATCATGTTAATTCCCTATGCAATCAAGATTCATATAGATATTCCCTCTGCGATCAAGATTCATAGTACATAGCCCTCGACACATTGTCCGAAATGCCAGCCAACATACGTCTGCAATGGAAGGGTGGTAAAACGAAAAGAATATAATGATAACATCACTGCAGGTGACATCTATATATAGATTCTCACGGGATTTTTATCAGAAAATGACATAAATGGTTCTAATTGGGCTGTCCTCGCAGGCGATTCCTATTTCCACCTCCATAGCAAAGTTAATGCTATGGAGGTACCCTCTGACAGCCCGACGACCACCATCCACCATGCATCATATTTCCATCCATCATCGGTCTCCGGCTGCCCATCTGCGCCCCGGCGACCCTGCGCGCAGCTCAAATCGTATTGATTACAGATTGATCAAATCACAGCCACCCTCAAATCGATCGTATTGATTACAGATTGATCAAATCGTATTGATGACATATTAATCAAATACGGCGCGTGGCCTCCACTCACTCAAATCATATTAATTCCCGGGAGAGCTCATTTACAGATGGCAAGAATGCGACCAACCTCCTCCCGCCTTCAAAACCCTTCCTGCTCCGCGGAAAACAGAACAAAACCTGCAAAACCGAACAGAACATTATCTGCGAACAGCTGCAAAACCATTCTGCGAACAACTGCAAAACCATTCTGCGAACCGAGGAGCGTTCAATTCAATACCTGGAGGAGCTGCGGCTGGCAAGGTTAGTGCCGAATTCTTGGTGAATTTTGTAATATCTTCTTGTAATAATATCTTATACGTTCTCTGTAAAATTTTCAAGACATAATGGCAAGATGTATAAATTTGTTTTCAAGTTAGTGCCGAATTCTTGGTGAATTTTGTAATATCTTCTTGTAATAATATCTTATACGTTCTCTGTAAAATGTTCAAGACATAATGGCAAGATGTGTAATGTGTAAATTTGTTAGTAGCCCTGATCCCAAATATTTCCAAAACCAGTAACTGATATAAAAATAACATGATAATCCGAAAGAAGAGTGATCATTTAAAAAATCACAAGCTAATAAGTGCACACTGAATGATACCTCTGGTTAGAGAAATCTGTTGCCAAAATTTTCGAGAGGAAAATTTCCATATGCAAAGGCCAATGGCCGCAATTAACCCAACTGTAGCGGATGCCACAGCCATAGTTACTCCAAGCACTTTAGATCTTTGGCCTCCTGCAAATTTGCACAAGAAAATTGGCTACCTTTTAATTCACAAAAGAAAAAACATTACAAAACCAGTAGATATTCTTATCATGGTAAACTATATGACGAAAATACCCGATTCAGGAAGAGCGTTGAAAAATGCGTAAAGCTCAGAACGCAAATAGCAGTTCATGGATACGAATTGAGAGCCAATAGCTCCAGTCTGGCATCCGGATATTTGTGACAGGGCAAAATCCAGGCACGATCCGCAGTCTGTGGAGGATAAATCTCTCCAACACTGCCCTATGCTGTAGATATGCTCCGTCGCATTATATGGCGCAACAGCTGAATCTGCAGCAAAAAGTTTAGGACTTTGTGCCGCTTCATTGGCAATATTTAGGAGCATGGCCTTAATACAGAAAACTATGTATATTGAAATGATACTGAAACATTTTTTACAGAAAGAAACCAAAACGCAGGGACCAAAACGCATTTTCAGAAAGAGACCAAAACGCACAGACCAAAATGCCGAAAAACAGAGCCCAGGAGTCGGGCATAAACGAGAGCAGAGGGAGGAGGAGAAAACGATACACTCCTCGACCAGGAGGGCCGAAGACGGAAAACCGAAGGGAAAGCTGATGGACGGGTTAAATAAGGGCGTCGATATGCATGAAGCTGAGAGACAGGTGGATGATTTGAGCAACCTGGCAGACAAGGGCAATGGCGTTCCTGCATGGAAAAGGACGTGGAGGAGCGAGCAGCTGGCAAGGGAGGCTTCCTGATTGGGCGGTGAGAGACGAGGCGATCACCGGCCAAGGACGAGACGATCATCATGGACGCTCCCCCATCGCTTTTGTTTCAGCACTCCAGAACGTATTTTCCAAACGATACTGAAACATATTAAAACGATAAACTTTATTGCAAAATATACCTAAAATAAACTTTAAAACATATTACTCATAAACATTACCTACGCTTTATAAATAACTCTATGTGAATTATAAAAATATATAAATATTATAAATATACCATAAATAGATATTACAAATATACCATAAATAGATATAAATATTATAAATATACCATAAATAGATATTATAAAAACCATTACTTTACATTAAATTACTTAAATAATATATATATACACCAAACGTTGTTAATACTTAGAAATCTTAAGGACGAATAACAAAACAAACGAACAAATGCATACAGGTGAGCCATTCCTTTCATAGGATGCATCGTTCCACGTGATCACGTGGTGGCTTCAGATGTGACCATTAGACTTATGACCTGGTGGTTTTATATGAGTATCGTTTTGATAAACGTAATATTATTTCAGAGCTGGCTAGAACTCTTCTCAGTCATTGCAGCTAGAACTCTTGTCATTGCAAGAACGTCATTGTTCTAGAAAGGTCAGTGGCAGGTTTAATCGCTGATTGCCAGTTGTCGTTGTCCGGAGGTCATCGTCTCTAGGTCATTGCCGCTTATAGCCAGTTGATCATAGCCTTGGTATTGCCAGTTATCGTTGCCAATAGAGCGAGGCGTCATAGAGTGTTGTCGTTGCTGCTACATAGTAGGTTGTAAATATTTAAATATATAAATTGAGTTTATTAATAATTTAATTTATATGATTAAATTAATTTTGAAATTTTGTAATGTAATATGTATAATTATTATATTAATATTGGTTAAAAATTTAATTTATATTATATAAATAAAAATTATGAGTTAATTATTAATTTAAAAAGTATTTTATCCAGTAGTAAAAGCATTTATATAAAAAACAAACATCTATGTAGTTAAGGAAGCCAGGGAAAAGAAAAGTTGAAGAAATTAAAGAAGGAATAGAACTAAATAATTAAATAACAAAAGCTTAACATAATGTTATTTTGTTGAATCTGGAAGGAAGCCAGAAAGAAAAGAAAATAAAATAAAATAAAAAAAGAAGTTGAAGAACTTGAAGAAGGAATAAAACTAAATAATTAGATAACAAAAGCTTAACTAATTTTATTTTCTTGAATCTGATCTTCTCTTCTATGACTAAAATTAAAGAGAGACAAAATATGGAAAAATTGAGCATCTCTCACTCAACCTCTAGATTCACTAGCATGAAAGTAGATACATTTAAGGTATTACAAATCAGCTAAAGAGTTGGGACAAATTCCTGATAAATACGATCTACATCTTAAATAAATCTCACAACTTGACTAAGAAACCATAATCTCAACAAACATATGAAAATACAACGAGAATGTACGAGTTTGAAGTAAATTTACTTTTTCGTTTCATAATAAAAAAATCCCAAAGTGACACTGACCAACCACCGTATATTTAGCTTATATCTATTCACTTTGTTAACTGGAAAAATTTATATTTATGTGTTGACATTATTTAACTCTTTTCATTATTTATGTGTTGAGTTTTTATCATCTACATAAAAAGTTTAGTTGCAACAAATAGATATGTTTTTTGTCCAGTAACGTATTATATATAGTGTTTAAAATGTATTTTAGTGTTTATTCTATTATTATGTTGTTCTTTTTAGATTATGGTATATGGAGAGCATTAGTGTCTTTACTTTCCTCGTTATGTTTGCAGGAAAAAAATATGTCCTATAAAAAAATGGCATCCTATTTTGCCTTTGTTGGAGAATCCATAGAGCCCTCCCCCATGGAGTGTGCGGGTTACGAGCAGTATGTGCATCTCCCCGAGCTCAGTGCCATGTGGAAATTCAAGGAATGGCCTGGTTGGTCTAGAGAGGGGTTGGTAAAGGCTGCCTTACAGTCATTGGAGATTACTTTTCAGTTTGTTTCGTCTGTGCTCTGTGACACAAGGACTTACATTGACAAAGAGGAATGGAAGAGAAGGCTTGAATCCTTAATTAGTTCCCAGATTGAGTTGATTTCAATGATTTGTGAAAATGACAAGCAGGTTCCCACTCTTCAGTTGTCAGTAAGTAGTGGTGTTCTCTCATGGAAAGTTTTCCATGAGGTATGGCAGAGACCTGGTGCTTTACCTGTGGTTAGCAGAACAAGTGAAGAGAGCTTACTTCCTCGTTTGGGTACATGGAAAAGCGCTGAAGCTATGGTTTCTAGAATATGGCTTGCCATTGGAGGCCATATGCAGGGGACTCCCTTCACTTTAGGTCTGGGGGAACCAAATATGTCAGGTAAGCCTCTTCTTGAATATGATAGAATCTGCAAGCCAAGATATTTGCACTCTTTAAAACAACATAAACAGTTCCATAATCTAGAAGATGCCAAACTTTGCAATGTCCTCCAGATCTTTGAGGCGTGGGTATTTGTAGGCCAAGAATTGTTGCAGAGAGTATATGAAAGAATAGACTCTGGGGATTTCGTAGGAGCATCCACAGACTGTTGGATGGTTGAAAGGATGTGGAACATGCTCACAGAAATTGTGAATTTGCTTCTAGTGATGGACCCAGATGATTTCCTTTGCCTTAAACACCAGTTGGCAATTAGCAGCACTAGTACACTTGCAGGCGCATATTGCCTTCGGTCTGCCCCCCTTAGAGACCTTACAAATGCATGCAAGGAACTAAGGCATCTCGTGCCCAAAGTCATCGGTGTTGAGGTTGATCCAAAGGGTGGACCAAGGGTCCAGGAGGCACTTATGCATTTGTTTCATTCACATGGACTGCGCTCACATAACACTTCAGGTGCTTACCATGTTGCAACAATACATGTTCTGTTGGCCTTCCAGGTAATAGAAGCAGCGGTGAAAAGGTTTTTCTTCTCATATCAGCAGCTGGTAGTAACAACCATGGGTAGCACTAAAATGAAGGGTCCATCATATCTAGGTGCTTGTGATGCCCTACGTCATATATATTTTGAACCACCTTATTTCCCTAGCGTGGATGGTGCAAAGACATTTTTGGGTTACTATTGGCACTAAAAGTTACAACTATGGTGGATGGTACACTGGAAGATCTACAGACAAATCAAGTGAAGTGTACAAGAGAAAGAATAGTGCCTTGAGTTTTTCAATGTATTACCCCAAATTCATACATACACTTTTTACATTGACAGTTTTGAGTACTATACATAGAATTATATTGGATATAGGATTAGACTCATTTTTGTTCATCCCCATCAGTAGGACCAATCAATAGAACAGTGGTAGAAATTTGGGATTTTTTTTTTTTCCTCTCCAACATGGATAGGATACTAAGGATTCATAGTGTGCAATTCCTCCTTCGTTAAATAGTGTAAGAGATTGTCCAAAATTAAAAAGGTAATTATTAATATTATTAAATTTTACGAGTTGTTTCTTTTTTTAATTTTTTAATTCTTTACCTAAATTTTATGATGGATTTAATGATATTTATATAATTCATTATAAATTTTAACATGAAATGTAGTTTAATGCTGTTATTTTTATATGTTTTTTTAGGATTTTTTTATTCAGTGTGTGAAACTGAGATAATTTTAATTTTAATTTGTTAAGTTTATTTAATGGAATGCATCATAATTTTTTTAGATTATTGAATTTATTTAATGGAATGTATCATAAAAAATTTAATGTATTAAATCTATATCATATTCAAGCTACATTCCTACCATAAATATCCACTCATTTCCAAAGTTTTGAGAAAAAATATTAGATAATGCAGTTCAGATTGACTAATAACATATAATTAGTATAGTTTTTTATCTCTACATTTATTTTACAAAGTACTCTGATACTTCTTCATACTCTACTTTAATTTTCTTGCACATGGCCTTGTGTTATTGCTTAAGATGTCATTTAATTTAACTGAATTTATGGTAAAGGTATAAATTTTGCCTTTAGTTCTTCAATACAAATTTGTTTTAATGAGATTGTAAATTTTAGTCAAATTATTTCTAGTATAGTATCATTTATAAAATACGTTGTTCTTTAATCGTATAAGTTTAAATTTAGAACATTGATAATGCATATTGCTTATAATCATTGTCACTCTTAATATCTATAATTTTGCTTAACACTTATCATTTTCTTGCAGATTGACACACAATTCGCTCGCTTGTGCAGAGCCTAACCCCACAATTTACAAAGAACAACACAATCATTGTAATTTTTCTTTCATGGGTGGCTGGCAACCTTTAGTGAATTGCCTTCACCTCTGCAATTTTGTTCCATATAGTTCAGATTGTTTTAATAATCAGTATTAGTAGGGCAATTACTTAGCATTTACTTTAAAAATTTTACATTTCACACATAGCTTAATAACGGGAAAAGTAAGTGGCCATAATCCACACATTTTTTCAATTTGTTTTGCTCTTTTACCGAAGTCAAATAGTTTAATTAGCAAAGGAGTAAGTGGCCCATAATTGACTCATATTTTTTACTAACCAAAGCATCTTTACTTCATTAGCATTGGGACTAGGAACTGGTGTTATTAAAGAAAGGGAGTAGCCCCTGCTTCCCTTGCGTCTTTTAGACGATCCTGGGCTTGCATCTGAAATCTTTCTGAAAGCAATAAGTTTTTCATCTCCCTTTTTAGGCTCACATAGTGTAATAGGAAGGAAGTAAGTGGCCCATGAACCACACATTATTTTATTTGCAGGTAAGGAACAAACATAATTTACTGTAAGTAGACGAATTTGAAAAGGATCATCGAATATCCACATGACTACAAACTTTGTATGTTCACTATGTCACTTACACACACATTTCACTACACACACTAAGCTACTCTAAACTTTGAACAATGGGAATCAAGTGTAAGAACCCTTTGTACTTAGATTATTTAAGCATTTTTAGCCTTTTGAAGAAAAAGGAAATTTCGTGAATAATTAGTGGTCATGAGTTGCATGTTTTGAAAAGATAAAGAAAATTGTTTCTTTGATTGTCTTTGTTAAGAAAGTTGTTTTCTATAAAATTTGCATTCTTCCAACTCTCTTAGCTAGGAGAATCATTGAAAAAGAAAAGTAGTGTAAATCATCTTAGGTGCATATTTGTAGTGGTTGAGAGTCGAGTCTACACACCACCAGTTTCATCTCCACTACCTTTTGTCTTAAGAAAGCCATAAAATTAACGCTTAAAGTAAAATCAACTTAGTAACTTTTTATTTACTAGGGCTCTGAAACACCAATATAGATCAGGCTAGTGTCTTGGAGTAGGAGAGTAATAAACTCTCCAAGACAACAAAACCAAACAAGTAGCTTATCTTGTGATAGATTAAATCCAGTTGTTTCATTTATACTCTGGGAAAGCTCCTCTTAAAGGAGAAGCACGAGCTCGTATCCGAACCAGTGAGGGGATCAATCCTCCCTCGTTGGGAACGACGCCAGACACGCACGTATTACAAACGGTAAACCTCGGATTAACCATTGTCGAGGAGCCAGGGGTCACTTGTCGGTAAACCTTGGATTATTGTCAAGGAGCCGGCAAGGGGATTGAGCTTGATACTCTGCCCTTGCGTGCTGTCGGAGTGTAGACTGTTCCCCCAGGTGTACTTGTTGCTGTTGGTAACCTTAGTGACCATAATCTTTAGGATTCTACCGAGGTGACGGTGGAGGGAAGATCCCACTGTACCTGGAGCAGACGTCGGCTAGACTCACTTGGATTTTTCGGGGGTTCACTTCACTCGAGACGGTTAAAGTGGAGGAACTTGTGCCGGTCTATTCATTAAGCAGGTTGCCGGGGTAACTGTTCCACCCGCCACTTCTGTACTGAATCCGGCGATGTTGGGTTTCATCTCCAACTAGCGCTTTCAGTCCGGAAGGCTACTGTTTGTGCTTGGTTTGATGCTCTAGATTCTTTAGGCGTGTGCTTCAAATTTGTTTGGTTCTTTAGAGACTTTAGGCAGTTTTCTTTGAGATTTTACTTTGTTTGCGTGTGCAGTAGTTAAAAGTCTTTAACTGTGGCGGAATTACCGAGACAGTCGCGTAGACTTCGGGGCCAGTCTCCTGAGATTATTTCCGTGGCCGAATTGTTGAGGACATCCCGTAGAATTCGGGGTGAGGACACAAATTGCGTCTGGGGGGCAACCTCAAGGACAGTATATACCAGTGGTACAATACATTCCTCAAGGTCAACCCCAGCCTCAATATGTACCCCAAGGTCAACCCCAGTATCAGAGCCTTGTTTTGTTCATTTTTTATTAACCTTGGAATTCCCTAGCATTGGTAATCTTCAAGCTTATTACTCTTGATATTGGGGGTTTGTTGGGGACAGGTTTTATGTCTCTCCCTTTTATCCCTATTTGAAGGGACCCATTAACGCACCATCTTATGTGTCAGTGTTAGGCAGTTCCCTTTGACCAATTCCAGCGCAGCGACTCATCACAAGTCGCCCCTCGACAATAACATGGTGGCCCCACCTCCAGAAAGAATTCATATGTCATGCATGGGTTAGTCTAAATTTTTCAGAGATATTTAAGCTTATTAATGACCCAATTTCTTATGATCTTAGTTATCGTACAATGTCATCTAAGATCCCCTGAATATTACTAAAAAATGAGACTTCCATGCTTAGTACGCTATGCATTGATGAAGACCATATTATTTACTCAAGCTAAATTATTTTCAATGCAATTTGTATAGGTATTTTAAGAATGAATAAGTGGGGGAGGATTAACGAGTTGGAAGTTGAAGACCCGGAAGATATGATACAATTTTCAGCAGAAGACTTAACATGGACAGAGATTGAGGGGGACCAAGTTGCAGTTATTCCATATTGTCGTCTTGATGATTTCATAAGTGGAGAGGAATCAAATGAAAGTGCACCCACCCAATTTCTTCTTAAGAATCATCGTAGTAAAAAAATAGAGGATATCAAAGTCACCAATTACTCAACATTCTTGGAGTACAGTGTGTGAGTCTCTATATGCTTTTTCAAGATATGTGTAATTTTTTCAATGTGCATAAATATTATATCTAATTTGTAGTAATTTTTTTACGTACAGTTATTGGTGTTCATATGGTCCACAGTCGACAAGGAGAATTAGGAGTGCATCATCAGATCCAAAGACAACCCGCAATCGACATGAAAGTATTAAAGTTGGTTGCCAATGTCACTTCTTTGTGCGACGACTTGTGATGAGACCAGATGATGCTGTAATAATATATACTGCATGTAGACATATTGATGAATCCAATGTTATTTGTCATGGGACAGATGCAATCGGAAGGTCCATGAGATTCAATTATGCACCACATTTAAGTTGGCAAATGCGATCTAGAGTCCAACATTTCGTTAAAAGAGGTTTTAATGTTACAATGATATGGGACAAGTTCATCTCTAATGTGAAGGATGGATCCGGTGAGTTATACACAGGGATACCTCGAGATACCTACATGACAAAAAAAGATATAAGTAACATTTACAATGATATCATAAGGCTAGAGTATGTTAAAGATCAAAGTGATCCAAAGAGTGTGGAGTGCTGGTACAAGGAAAACCCAGAGAGTTTTTTCTTCTACCAAAAACAAGATCTTGTTGAAAATATCCCTTTTATCATAGGCATACAAACAAAGTGGATGTGTTCAATGATGCTGAAATACTCTCACAATAATATTATCTCAATGGATTCAACCTTTAGTACAAATAAGTACGGGGTGAGTACATATTTATCCTAAATCCGATTCATTTATTTAACCTCATATTAATGCATGTATCGTATATAAATATAATTATGCATATTTTTTGTAATGCAGTATCAATTGTACACCTTAATGGTTTTCGACGAACATCACAATGGGGTTCCAATAGCTTGGGTGATATCATCACGCAACACTATAGCTGATCTTTCTAAATGGATGTTGGCCTTACTTGCAATTGGAAACAAAGAGCGACCAGATTGGCATGTTCTTGCCTTCATCACGGATGATGCTACTGCTGAAATTGAAGCATTGAGGTGATGTGCTTATTATTTTTACAAGAGGCATAAAAAATATTGTTAATGTATAATCTCACTAAAAATTATGTTATTGCAGGTCTACGATCAAGTGCAAAGTATTATTATGTGTTTGGCATGTTCGTCGTGCATGGTTGAAAAATGTTGGAAACAAGGTCAAAGGGAGGGAAAACCAAATACGCATTTTTCGTGGATTAGGTGAAATCATGCACATGTGTAAAGATGATGAATCTGTGCGAAAGAAAGTTGAAAGCTTATTTGAAGAATTCAGTGAACAAAAAAGATTTTTGGAATATTTTAGAAATACTTGGCTGTCCAACGACAAAATATGTAAGCTTCTTATTGGTGGTTATAATGACTCTATTTTTCATGTCATATGTATACTTATTAATATATAACTAATAAATTTCTTTCTACAGATATGTGGGCAAAAGCATACAGAAATTTTCCACATTCAAACCAAGATACGAACAACGCCATTGAATCTTACCATCGGTATATCAAGGAAAGGTACCTATGTGAGAAGAACAATGCATGCCACAGAAGGGTTGATTGGTTAATCTATGTTTTGTTGACAAAGGTTGTATTATTTTACAATCATATGCACCGTTTAAAAGAAGCTGGTTTTGTACGACCCAGAAAAATACAGGAACAACTGAATTCATCCAAGTGTAGAGCTAAGAAAATCCCAAATGAAGATTGTGTGCCTGATGAAAAGAGTAATGACTACTGGGTTCGTAGCCAAAATAAGGATACTCGTGACATTTGGTACAATGTCATATATAAGGGTTCTAATCTACACTTCTGCAATTGCAATTGGGCCCTAAATGGAAATATCTGTAAACATGTATTGAAAGTTGAGATGTTAGTGAGTAACACTATTTTGGGTGAAAATGTAGCACCTGGTGTCACTGATCCCACGACAGAAAGGCCTAGAATTTTATTTGATTTGAATGAAACACCCATATTGGTCCCAGAAATCCAAACAGAGCTTTTTCCATGCTTTGATTCTCCTCCCAATCTGAATTATCATAATGAAACAAGCATTGATAATTTAGAGAATTTCTCATACAATGTTGAATCGACCAATGTACGACAAGATAGTGCAATCTCTGAACATGATGAGATAAAACGTGTTAACTCATCAACTCTTGAGAAATTGAGATCCATAATACCTACAAATTTGGAACAGGCATATGCATTGAACAACTTGGTAGACAAAGCATGTCAAGAATACAACAAAATGTTTTTCAATACTATAACTCCATCCAAGATCACTACCAAGAGAAAACATAGTTTCTTGAGTCCAGTAAATAAAAAGAGGCGATGTGGTCGCAAGTCAAAGTCAGGGACAGATATACTACAATTTGAAAGGGTTGGACGAGTTCATGCAAGGAAAAAAAGAATGGATGAACAATTGGAGTCATCTTCTCAAAAACAAGGAAATATGGACCACGCGCCTGAGATAATTCAAGATTCTATTATACCCAATATTGGTATGGAAATGTCATGCTATGCATTGTTTTACGTTAAATGCGATATATTATCATGTTCAACACATTTGCATGACTATACGAACTATTTTTATTGTTACAGCTGAGGGACCCACATCTCACGCCATTCCAAGTTGTCGAATTCGTTTATTCGATGAACATGCTACCGAAAAAAGATCTAGCATTGGGGACACTGCTTCAGCGATTAACACCCCAATATCCTCCCCAAGGGTGCCCCCCCCTATTGTTGAACCAATTAAGATGTATCATCGCCCACACCCACCACCTCTTTCCTCCACAAATTCTTCCATGCCTATAACCACCTCTGTAATACCTTCCCAATGCTCACCCCTACCCTTCAATCATCCACCATTCTCATTTTTTCAATCGTCCACCCTTAACATTCCAATTCCCCCCCCTAGGTCAATCCCCCGGCCTAGAGTGCTTCCCAGTATTGTACAACCGGTGGGGGTGTATCGTCGCCCGCACCCACTACCTTTTCCATATTTCACATCCACCATGCCTTTATCCAGCGCCCCTGAACCATGCCTATATCCGTCACCAAGTGCTCCGCCATCTACCCAGGAAGGGTTGTCTTCTCCATTGCCTCAAATCCTCACGGTGAGAATGAGTATTTGATCAAAATATCAACATGAATTAATGAAATTGATTATATGCCTTTCAATTTTTACAACTAATTGATTATTGTACTTTTTTGCAGAGACATCAATTTGGAAATCCACCTGGGAGTGCCTCATGGGACGAGGGTGACTTAGAGACCCATATGGTAGATCGATCATGATGTTGTTTTTCTATTATGTCATTGATGGGCATGAGATGAAGTTCTATTTTGTAAAAAAAGAAACATGTATAGTTGGACCTATTTTGAATAAAAAATACATAAATTTATATTTGTGTTTATGACAACATCTCCATTGAATTTTAAATCCTTATGTGGATCCGATGTTATATTCTATCAATGTTACATTACTTTTTGATGAATAGTTGTAACGGATTTTGTTTTTATTAGTTACAAATTATCAAGTTTATAAGTTAAGTTACAAATTATCCAATTCTTTAAGGTTTACCAAAATTCTTTGTGATCAAAGCCAAGGTTAATCTTCCATGCCAAGGTTTAAGTTAAAATTCAAACCTTATTTATTTAAGTTTTAATTAATTTCAAAGTTGGTAATAATTATATTGGGTTGTAATTAAGTTTTAATTAATTTCAAAGTTGGTAAATATTAGCTTTAATTTTAAAGTTGGTAATAGTTATATTAGGTTGTAATAACAAGCTAGGATTATTTCATTTATCCACTAAAAAATAAAGAGCCACTAAAATTAAGGGGAAAGTGATTGAAACTGTAATGAGATGAGATGAAATAATTTTTAATTTGGATTGAATATTGAATATTTAATCTATTATAAAACTTTCTGGTATGTAATTGAAAAATAATTGTTTAATGGTGAATAGTGTGTTAAATGTTTCTAATATGAGGGTGTTGAAAGATAATCAAGTCGATTGTTAATTTTCTATGTCAAAGTTTAAGTTAAAATTCAAACCTCATTTATTTAAGTTTTAATTAATTTCAAAATTTAGGTTGTAATCACCAAGTTTGTTAGGAATAACAAGTTAAGATTACTTCAAATAGCCACTAAAAATTAAGAGTCACTAAAATTAAGAGGAAAGTGAATGAAATTGTAATGAGATGAGATGAAATAACTTTTAATTTGTGTTGAATATTAAATATTTTATCTATTATAAATCTTTTTGGGATGCATTCGAAGAGGAATTGGTTTGGGCCACACCATGCTTGAGCTTATTGTTGTAATGAATATTTTTATTATATTAAAGATAAAAAAAAATATGTAAATAATTTATGCTATTCAAAAATATATGTTTATAAGTAAGATATTAACTTTACATAATAATAAATTATGTTACATAATGTGAGTCACAACTATTAATTATTTGTGGCCTTTTTATTTTATTAACTATAGAGGGAACAAGAAAATAGTTCATGCCATTCAAAAGTATGTATCTATAAATAAGAGATCAACTTTATAAATAAGAGATCAACTTTACAAGATAATAAATTATCAAACATAATTGTTAGTCACAATTATTAAGTTATTTATGGCAGTGGTAGATCTATTAAGAACAAAACTTGAATATTATTTAGTTTTACAAAATTTGATTATGTGTTTTGAAATGATATATTTATAATTTTCCAAACCTAAAAGTAGATATTACGTTAGGCCTCGTTCTTAAAGTTGAGCCTATTATATATGAAGCTCTATACCATATGAGTACTCTAAAATCATATAAAGTTTAAAATATAATGGTAGGAATCGTTATATAAAGGATACATTCACACTAGAGTTTCACCATGGCGAGCATTTATGTTTATGTAAAAAACATAAATATATATATTTAAATTATATATTGATTATAGATAATTAAATATAGAATCTATTAAAAAAGATAATGGGAGAATTTATGTTTATGTAAAAAAATAAATATTCAAATTATATATTGATTATAGATAATTGAATAAAGAATCTATTAAAAATAAATATCTTTTTAAGGATTAAGGATTTGTTTCATGGCATGATAGAAGGAAAAGTCTTTTGCAAGATTGAGTAAAGTCACAATATTTAGAAACGTGGATCAAGGATGAGGATATATATTAAGATTTTTAAAACATATTACAATCAACATGAATTTATGCCAATGTGGTGATTGAACCACCAATTATTTTTATGTGATTAATGAATATTGTCTTTTGTAAGCATTTAGCACATTTTGTAAGCATTTAGTTACAATTATTTTTATAAGATATTTACTACCAAATTTGAGCAATTTAAAGTAGCACGCTATAAGTGACTAACTTAAACTATTAATATAGATCAAGATGAGCACACAACTAGATACTGACTTCATAAATATAAATTAGTAGTATTGCTTACTTATACATAATTGAGTTTAATAATGTAGTAATTTTAGAGTTCTTTTTATCATGTTCATGATTAGGATTTTTAATGTTGAATTCATTTTTGTAGTATCCATGGATATGTTGAATATGGGCCATGAAACTATACCCAATAATATGTACAATATAATTATTTACATCATGAATTGAAACTCAATCCTAACCCACATCTTTCTAGCTAGCTTAATGTCAACTACATTAATTTCAATCCAAATTTGAATATTGTCACTTAATATATGCGCACATCTTCCGTATATGCCCAGGTTCCGTATATGCGCACATCTTCCGTATATGCGCACATCTTCCGTATATGCCCATTTTCCGTATATGCGCACATCTTCCGTATATGCGTACATCTTCCGTATATGCCCGGTTTCCGTATATGCCTACATCTTCCGTATATGCCCAGTGTCCGTATATGCGCACATCTTCCGTATATGCCCATTTTCTGTATATGCGCACATCTTCCGTATATGCCCACATCTTCCGTATATGCGTACATCTTCCGTATATACCCAGTTTCCGTATATGCCCACATCTTCCGTATATGCGCACATCTTCCGTATATGCGTACATCTTCCGTATATGCCCGGTTTCTGTATATGCCTA
The DNA here is from genome assembly GCA_031772625.1 of Pinus tabuliformis. Taxonomy (NCBI): domain Eukaryota; kingdom Viridiplantae; phylum Streptophyta; class Pinopsida; order Pinales; family Pinaceae; genus Pinus; species Pinus tabuliformis. The sequence continues at coordinate 396,402,052 of CM062806.1, read as the reverse complement.
CATCTTCCGTATATGCCCAGTGTCCGTATATGCGCACATCTTCCGTATATGCCCATTTTCCATATATGCGCACATCTTCCGTATATGCCCACATCTTCCGTATATGCGTACATCTTCCGTATATGCCCGGTTTCCGTATATGCCCACATCTTCCGTATATGCCCAGTGTCCGTATATGCGCACATCTTCCGTATATGCCCACATCTTCCGTATATGCCCAGTTTCCGTATATGCGCACATCTTCCGTATATGCCCAGGTTCCGTATATGCCCAGTTTCCATAATTGCGCACATCTTCCGTATATGCCAAGGTTTCGTATATGTGCACATCTTCCGTATATGCCCAGTTTCGTATATGCGCACATCTTCCGTATATGCCCAGTTTCCGTATATGCCCACATCTTCCGTATATGCGCACATCTTCCGTATATGCCCACATCTTCCGTATATGCCCACATCTTCCGTATATGCCCAGTTTCCGTATATGCGCACATCTTCCGTATATGCCCAGGTTCCGTATATGCGCACATCTTCCGTATATGCCCAGTTTCCATAATTGCGCACATCTTCCGTATATGCCCAGGTTTCGTATATGCGCACATCTTCCGTATATGCCCAGTTTCGTATATGCGCACATCTTCCGTATATGCCCAGTTTCCGTATATGCCCACATCTTCCGTATATGCGCACATCTTCCGTATATGCCCAGTTTCCGTATATGCCTACATCTTCCGTATATGCCCAGTTTCCATATATGCGCACATCTTCCGTATATGCCCACATCTTCCGTATATGCCCAGTTTCTGTATATGCGCACATCTTCCGTATATGCCCAGTTTCTGTATATGCCCACATCTTCCGTATATGCGCACATCTTCCGTATATGCCCAGTTTCCGTATATGCGCACATCTTCCGTATATGCCCAGGTTCCGTATATGCCCAGGTTTCGTATATGCGCACATCTTCCGTATATGCCCAGTGTCCGTATATGCGCACATCTTCCGTATATGCGTACATCTTCCGTATATGCCCAGGTTCCGTATATGCGCACATCTTCCGTATATGCCCACATCTTCCGTATATGCGCACATCTTTTGTATATGCGCACATCTTCCGTATATGCCCAGGTTCCGTATATGCGCACATCTTCCGTATATGCCCATTTTCCGTATATGCGCACATCTTCCGTATATGCCCACATCTTCCGTATATGCGTACATCTTCCGTATATGCCCGGTTTCCGTATATGCGCACATCTTTTGTATATGCGCACATCTTCCGTATATGCCCAGGTTCCGTATATGCGCACATCTTCCGTATATGCGCACATCTTCCGTATATGCCCATTTTCCGTATATGCGCACATCTTCCGTATATGCCCACATCTTCCGTATATGCGTACATCTTCCGTATATGCCTGGTTTCCGTATATGCCTACATCTTCCGTATATGCCCAGTGTCCGTATATGCGCACATCTTCCGTATATGCCCATTTTCCGTATATGCGCACATCTTCCGTATATGCGTACATCTTCCGTATATGCCCAGTTTCCGTATATGCCCACATCTTCCGTATATGCGCACATCTTTTGTATATGCGTACATCTTCCGTATATGCCCGGTTTCCGTATATGCCTACATCTTCCGTATATGCCCAGTGTCTGTATATGCGCACATCTTCCGTATATGCCCATTTTCCATATATGCGCACATCTTCCGTATATGCCCACATCTTTCGTATATGCGTACATCTTCCGTATATGCCCGGTTTCCGTATATGCCCACATCTTCCGTATATGCCCAGTGTCCGTATATGCGCACATCTTCCGTATATGCCCACATCTTCCGTATATGCCCAGTTTCCATAATTGCGCACATCTTCCGTATATGCCCAGTTTCCATAATTGCGCACATCTTCCGTATATGCCCAGGTTTCGTATATGCGCACATCTTCCGTATATGCCCAGTTTCGTATATGCGCACATCTTCCGTATATGCCCAGTTTCCGTATATGCCCACATCTTCCGTATATGCCACATCTTCCGTATATGCGTACATCTTCCGTATATGCCTACATCTTCCGTATATGCCCAGTGTCCGTATATGCGCACATCTTCCGTATATGCCCATTTTCCATATATGCGCACATCTTCCGTATATGCCCACATCTTCCGTATATGCGTACATCTTCCGTATATGCCCGGTTTCCGTATATGCCCACATCTTCCATATATGCCCAGTGTCCGTATATGCGCACATCTTCCGTATATGCCCAGTTTCCGTATATGCGCACATCTTCCGTATATGCCCAGGTTCCATATATGCTCACATCTTCCGTATATGCCCAGTTTCCGTATATGCGCACATCTTCCGTATATGCCCAGGTTCCGTATATGCGCACATCTTCCGTATATGCCCAGTTTCCATAATTGCGCACATCTTCCGTATATGCCCAGGTTTTGTATATGCGCACATCTTCCGTATATGTCCAGTTTCCGTATATGCCCACATCTTCCGTATATGCGCACATCTTCCGTATATGCCCAGTTTCCGTATATGCCTACATCTTCCGTATATGCCCAGTTTCCATATATGCGCACATCTTCCGTATATGCCCACATCTTCCGTATATGCCCAGTTTCCGTATATGCGCACATCTTCCGTATATGCCCAGTTTCTGTATATGCCCACATCTTCCGTATATGCGCACATCTTCCGTATATGCCCAGTTTCCGTATATGCGCACATCTTCCGTATATGCCCACATCTTCCGTATATGCCCGTTTTCCGTATATGCCTACATCTTCCGTATATGCCCAGTGTCCGTATATGCGCACATCTTCCGTATATGCGCACATCTTCCGTATATGCCCAGTTTCCGTATATGCCCAGGTTTCGTATATGCGCACATCTTCCGTATATGCCCAGTTTCGTATATGCGCACATCTTCCGTATATGCCCAGTTTCCGTATATGCCCACATCTTCCGTATATGCGCACATCTTCCGTATATGCCCAGTTTCCGTATATTCCTACATCTTCCGTATATGCCCAGTTTCCATATATGCGCACATCTTCCGTATATGCCCACATCTTCCATATATGCCCAGTTTCTGTATATGCGCACATCTTCCGTATATGCCCAGTTTCTGTATATGCCCACATCTTCCGTATATGCGCATATCTTCCGTATATGCCCAGTTTCCGTATATGCGCACATCTTCTATATATGCCCATGTTCCGTATATGCCCAGGTTTCGTATATGCGCACATCTTCCGTATATGCCCAGTTTCCGTATATGCGCACATCTTCCGTATATGCCCAGTTTCTGTATATGCCCACATCTTCCGTATATGCGCACATCTTCCGTATATGCCCAGTTTCCGTATATGCGCACATCTTCCGTATATGCCCACATCTTCCGTATATGCGTACATCTTCCGTATATGCTCGGTTTCCGTATATGCCTACATCTTCCGTATATGCCCAGTGTCCGTATATGCGCACAGTTTCCGTATATGCGCACATCTTCCGTATATGCCCAGTTTCCGTATATGCCTACATCTTCCGTATATGCGCACATCTTGCGTATATGCCCAGTTTCTGTATATGCGCACATCTTCCGTATATGCCCACATCTTCCGTATATGCCCAGTTTCCGTATATGCGCACATCTTCCGTATTTGCCCAGTTTCTGTATATGCCCACATCTTCCGTATATGCGCACATCTTCCGTATATGCCCAGTTTCCGTATATGCCCACATCTTCCGTATATGCGCACATCTTCCGTATATGCCCAGTTTCCGTATATGCGCACATCTTATGTATATGCCCAGGTTTCGTATATGCCCAGTTTCGTATATGCGCACATCTTCTGTATATGCGCACATCTTCCGTATATGCCCAGTTTCCGTATATGCCCACATCTTCCGTATATGCGCACATCTTCCGTATATGCCCACATCTTCCGTATATGCCCAGTTTCCGTATATGCGCACATCTTCCGTATATGCCCAGTTTCTGTATATGCCCACATCTTCCGTATATGCGCACATCTTCCGTATATGCCTAGTTTCCGTATATGCGCACATCTTCCGTATATGCGCACATCTTCCGTATATGCCCAGTTTCCGTATATGCCCACATTTTCCGTAAATGCGCAGTTTCCGTATATGCGCACATCTTCCGTATATGCCCAGTTTCCGTATATGCACACATCTTGTTGGACCTCCAAAGGAATCTTGAGTCAATTCAACCCCTTAGTGGGAAAATTCATGAATTGGTTTTAATTAAAAGTTATTGAGTCTTCAACATGTGGATGACTAGTAAAAACATATTATAGAGGAAGAGTCCAACTAGCCATTAGCTAGTCGTTATCTAACCATTAAGAAAAGTTTTACAAAAGGCTAGTCTCTCCTCTAGTAAGTGTTGTTGATTAGGAGATGATTTTGACGCATTAATACAAAGAAACTATTTGTGAAAATACTCTCTTATGCATTGAGTTGATCTTCTATGCCTTTTCTTCTTGGTTTTTTCCTACAATCTTGTGCTTTTAAGGACTAAGTTGCAGGTATACTTAAGCTATCACAATAGTATCACAACAGTCTGTAGAGGGTCATGTGGAAGGGGAGATCAAGGCCCAGGTCTTCACCTCACAATTTGCTAGTTGCCAAAAATACTCTTTGACAAGTGTTGGACAAGCTCTCTTAGGGGGGAATCTCCCTTTACATTTGTGAGCTATTGACACTAGTGTTGCTATTATAGTTGGGGGATCTCAAAGGAGTAGATCCTCCTAGTGTGGTTGAATTTTCTTGCAGGTTGTCCAAGGCTAAAAGAGGGGGATAATCTTGCCCCCAACTCCCCACTCATCTCTAGTCTCAAAGGGAGAACCAACAAAAAAAAAAGGTTGTGATCGCAACTCTGCAAATGGGTAAGCTTAAACAGAAAAGGTAAAACCTCACCCTTCAACCATCTCATCATTTAAAAGTTCTTTAAAAAAATTCCTTTTATATTTTTATTACTAGCTTCCTGCAATTTACCTATCATATATAGCGCTAGTAAACCTTGAAGAAAAAGAGCTTAAGTATTTATCACAGCCAAGGAATTGATATATCTATTTTTAAGATTATTTTGCCACATTTACACGAGTATATCTAGTTTATGTGTGCAGATGTGCAGGAAGATATAGCTGTAGCTAACTTTCATTTGCATATTTTCACTCAACAAAGCTCCCTTTTACAAGCAAAAATATTTTATTTGCCTTGTTTTAGCTCAGATTTATTTATTAAGTTTATATCTTGAAAATATAGCATGGATTTAGTTATTTCAACCCTTTATAAATGTATTACTTTGTTGAAACAAATTTCTATGTTGCGTACCCAAGGGGTTTTGACCCCAAGACCTCATAATGAATTTTCAGCTTTGTAGAAAATCATTTTATTGCAGGCCTAAAGGATTAAAAGTGGTTTAAATAGTCCAAACTTATACCTTCTAACCTCCTCCCAAGCACTTTTGGGTGAATCTCAAGGGGAAGTATCGAGAACATTGACTTTATATAACCATAAAATTAAACAATGCTCCCGTAACATCTTTGGATGGACTTAGTTGTTACAATTAATATTAATGTGCAAAAGAAGTTTTTGAAACTTTGATATAAGAAAAATAGTATTACATTGGAGGATATTTCTCTTGCTAAGAAAGAATAACGCACATGAGAACTTAAAGAAGTCCTTACAAGGTATCTAATTGCAATACCTTATGACACATTAAATGAAAAGTTTGAGAGTCAATAAATACATGAAGAAAAACTCTAGGAAGGGAATTATAAGGAAGGGAAAGCTAAGGAGATAAATTGACTCAAAGTAAACACATGTTGAAGAAGGAAAGAAAGAAGAACCAATCAGTAAGGTTGTTGTATATTGCCAGCCACACCACTCGAAGAAACAATAATCACCATGGCAAGGGTGTGAGTGTTAAAAAAATTACTATGTGTTAACATGGAACCAAAAAGACACCCTATAAGGAGGAATATATACAACTAAAATAAATGCATAAGGGTATCAAAGTAGAACAATAAAGACATGGAACAAAATAATTAGCTAGAATCAAGAGCAAGGAGTAAATACCATAGTCGGACCCCATATCCACATTTTCACTATGATGGATGGATGCTTATGCATGGTGTTAATTGGCTAAATTAGTTAGCAAGTCATATTATATGATTTCTTCTCATGGTTTTGGGATGAAACAAGTGAATAATAGTGGAATGTAATGTGCCCAAGAAGGATAATATGGAGTATTTAGGGTGCTACACAAAGGGGTAATGAATGTATTATGGACACAATGATAGATTAAACCCACTTGGTAGTTGATGGGTAATAAGTAAGCTCATTAAATAGTGAATAGGAAATAACATTTTAAACAATGTGGATATATTTTTGCACTTTAGAATAGTAATGGGCATACAAAGATTCACAACTTGAATTTTAAGAATTTTAAGATTAATTTCACTATATGTATACATTTTGTATTCAATTTCAATCAAGAAGGATTTTCACATTTTCCACTAAAGTTTTATATTAAAAATATTTATTTAGCATTTTAAGCTAAAGTAGTTTAAAAGTAGAAGTCAAAAGGTGTAGACTAACTTATAGATTAAATGACATTTTTTCACCGGAATCCGATAATACAATTTCAAGCAAATTTGTGATTTTTTGTTGTTTAAAATATATTTTTGAATGCATAAATAGATTCAACACCCCAATAAAACTCTAGAGCACTCAAATTCTACATATTAAACAATTTAAACTCAAGTTTTTAAAAGTCTTAGTCATATTTTGGTTAAAATTAACGAGAAAAATATTCTTAAAAAAACCATTTCATTTATTAATTACACTATATAAAAACCAAAATTACAGAATTACAAAATATTATATTATGTATTTATAAATTCTATTTAATTTTCATATTTATCCTATAAATAAAATTACATAAAAATTTAAACTTCATATCTCTCATTAATTCATATCTCTGATTAATTATATATATATATATATATATATATATATATATATATATATATATATATATATATATATATATCTTTTAATAAGTTTAATAAATTAATTTGAGTGATTACATGTAATGAATTATAAACTAAATGTTATTATATAATAAATTTAAATAAGTTTTATGAATTAATTTGAGTGAGAAAATTGCGAATTACAACCAGATGTTATCATGTTTCATAAATTTAATTTTCAAAAAAAATATAAATATCTTTTAATAAGTTTAATAAATTAATTTGAGTAACTACATGTCATGAATTATAAACTAAATGTTATTATATAATAAGTTTTATGAATTAATTTGAGTGAGAGAATTGCGAATTACAAACCAGATGTTATCATGTTTCATAAATTAATTTGAATACTTTAATATTATTAATTATAACCCATATATCACAAACTCAAGTTCATAATCTATTTGTTTATACGAAAATAATGGACTTTATTTAATACCCATTATTAAATTATCAAAATTATGATGAATCGATTTACCCTACATACCAACAAAATACTAAATACATTTCTCCAAAATATACATTTTGCTTTTTATTAAAAAAAAAAAAAACCATACACTTTATAATTATCATTACTCTCACATCTCACCACTAACCATCACTAACATAATTCTCCAATAACTTACGATCTCGTTACAGTTATCATTACTTTGACATCTAACTACTCATCATAACTAACATAATTCTCCAATAACTTCACCAATAGTTGACTAGGTAAAAGACAAAGCCAATAACCCATCTACACCTCTTAGTTGTCTCTCCCAGTCCAACAAAAATAACTCTAGTATCTTAATATCACTTAAAACCATTTTCCACAACTAAAGTATCTTAATCAAATCATTCTCAATCTCCCTGTAGCATTCCAAAATAGTTGGTCTTTGCAAGGATTGAGAAAACTAGGAATTGATGCCCAATACTAAGATAATCATGTATTTTCACATTTAAAAAAGATCAATGATCATGCACCTAGGTAAGATAAGATAGTCATCCAACTCTTGGAAAGTTAATCAATCTTGTATTTAGTAGATTCATGGAATTTTAGTGCCTTTCTTGTAGTCCGATTCAATAATTAAATTTCCACTTCACTTTAATGGACTTTTGACTTTTGGATGGTGATTTTACATTCCATTCCAAACAACATTTTTGGACCATGTGATTTGAAGCAATCTCGTTGTTGTTGGGACCATGGGACTTGAGTTATTGTTCGTTTACCCTTTCCCAATGTTGGCTTCTATCTATAAAGTTTTCATTCAATTAAATGCTAACATAAAAGGTACTTGGAAGGTAAAAGTAAGAAAAATTTTGACATAGTTTTCGAACTAAGGAAATATACTCCTTTATCATAACAGATGATGTAAGTTATTGTTAAGGAGTATAGTGCATTGTTTTGGTCCATGGTTAGGAATGATTTTAATATTAGTTAAAGGTTTAAGGTTAAAGTTGTTATAATTATGATTAATACGTTGATTGTTAAGTAAATTTGATAACTTATTTATTTTATTTTTTTGGTATTTTATCTTAATATTGTGTATAAAATGTAGTACATATTATATATTTGATTAAGTTATTGTTAAGGAGTATAGTGCATTGTTTTGGTCCATGGTTAGGAATGATTTTAATATTAGTTAAAGGTTTAAGGTTAAAGTTGTTATAATTATGATTAATATGTTGATTGTTAAGTAAATTTGATAACTTATTTATTTTATTTTTTTGGTATTTTATCTTAATATTGTGTATAAAATGTAGCACATATTATATATTTGATTAAGGGTAAGTGAGGAGTTTTCGATTCTAGAAATATATTAGAGAAGTAGGACTTTCAAAAGACATTATATTTTCATTAATGAAGTTGATACTTACAAAGTGAATGATTTAATAACTATCCAAAAATGTAGTAGATATCCTCTATGAGTGAAAAAATGAACATCAAGTTTCACCCAGTAACTTACTATTATTCATTAAAACATGAAGACACTTAAAAAAAAATTAATCTACATTTAATATGCTTAGTTGATAGAGGTAATATTGGTATATGATGGCTTAAATATTTAATTTTATTTTTAGTTTATTGTTATTTTTAATTATTTCTTCAAATTTGTTTATGCATTTAAAAATATAATAAAATAATTTTCAATTATTCTCAACACGTTTTAGTTTCATGTTCCTTTTGTTAGAAATAAGTCTCACCATTTTGCAATGACATAACTTAACTAGTGAAGGAAATCCACTTAATGAACTCATTTCATGACCATAAATATCCTTTACTATGCTATCATTACCTTCAATAAGGGAAATGGAAACAATTTTTGGAAACAAAAATGATGTATTAAAAAGTCTAAAAAATACAGAGATTACATATATTGAAACTGTCCTTGTAGCCCCTTTATAGATAAAACAATGGCTAAAGTTGTATTATTGTAGCCTAAGTCATTTAAACTTGCTGGAATGTTTAGCCTTCAAAGTAGCAAACCTAGTGGGTTTAGTGAGAGCAATGCTAGTTGAGCATATATGCTCTATGTATTGTTTGCGTGACTTGAACCCACGTGCTTTCAAGTCCTTTGGCGTGATTTTGGTCCTTTTAACCATAGCATCAACATTTATCTTTTTTGTTTTCTGTGAAAATTAAAACATTATCAATAAATATCAAAATCCACATAGATATAATGAAAATATGCTCACCATGTAACGAATATGAAAAGACATTTCATTGACTAGCTATTAATAAATATCAAAATCTATATAGATATAATGAGAATATGGTGAACATGTAAGGAATATGAAAAGAAAATGCATTGACTAGTCATAAAAAAATATGTCAATGTTATTATGAGCTAAGATATGTAGTATATAACTTACCTCTCCTAATTTATCTTGAAGTCTAGATGAATGCCGCAATGGTTGAGGAGAATGTGATTTTTGCTGAGTATCATGTCCACCATCATACATGTGCAAAGGTGTTTTAGGAGATGTATATTCATTACTCTGAACATTAGATTATACATAGATATAAGTATGTGAATAAAAAAGAATTAAATGTAAAAATATGATAAAATTATAAGAGTATAAATAAATATAGTCTTACCTTGCATTGTGACATTGGACATGAAGATGGTTGTAGCATTTGAACCATTTCATTTCCATTCTTCTTAAGGCTTCTACAAGGGGTTTTCATTGATTGTGATTGTTCCAAAGGGAACACCTGCACCATAAATAAGAAATAACACACACGCACATAATAAAAAAAAATCAAAGATAAGGATATATAATACAGAACATCCATTTCTCATCCCATCATTATGGTAAAACATAACAATTTATGTATTAATATTTTCGGTGGAATAGGTTATATGGATTAAAAACTTACTGGCCCAGTAACCCCTTGAAAACCTTGAAATCTAGGTGAGCGTCGCAATGGTTGGTGGCTTGAATTTGGGGAATTTTGTTGATTAGGCTATGCATATCAATAACAATGAGAAATTAGTATACAATTATAATAAATATAAATATTATTTAATGTTAAAATGTCTAAAAAATTAATATATGCAAAAAAATGGACTCAACTGTGTTGTCATTGTCCTGATTGGTTTCATCAAAGTTTAATATATGGTTGTGCCCATCTGATCCTTCTTCCCCCACATCATCGGGAACCTCAGTGCTTGCTTTCTCTTTTATAGCAATATCTATGTGCTTCATTGTCTGCATGCGTCTACGAGGTAGACTCTGATCCCAACGTTGAATTTTTTCACAAATCCTTTGCTTTGAAGTGTCACTAAGCTGATCAAATGTAGCAACTGACTGTGAAAACAAGTTTCGATGAATTTAGTCCACGACAATAAACTAATATTAATAGAAAACATATACAGATAAATACTAATAAATACTTACAGCTGAAAGAATTTCTTCATTGACAATATTAATAAAAAATCATATACAAATAAATACTAATAAATACTTACAGCTGAAAGAATTTCTTCATTGACAAATCTTTTATATGCTTGTTGTCGTGCACGACATAGCCTTGCATCTAAGTCATATTGTATTTTGGCATTTTGCCTTTTAACTGCACTTGTTGATTTGACTGCCCATGTAGCATTTGCATCTCTTGCTCGACCTCTTTGACGTGGAGGAATTGGTGGGAGATTGTGGGTGGTAGCGCGATGATGATTAAGACTAGATAGCTTAGATCGACTCAAATTCCCCGCACAGCCACCAACAAGACAAGTGAACACTTGCTTGGTGCCTTTGATAGTTACCTCCCATTCATGTCTAATTTCCTCCATTTTCTTATTTCCTTATAAATAAATATGTAAACAACAATGTTGTTAAAAACATCATAAAAACACATTAAAATAAAAATCAATATTCATATCTATTTTTTTGTGGTCACTGTTGCACATCCGGCAAGGACAAATTCTATATCAAAAAGCTATATATAATACGTTACTGGACAAAAAACATATCTATTTGTTGCAACTAAACTTTTTATGTAGATGATAAAAACTCAACACATAAATAATGAAAAGAGTTAAATAATGTCAACACATAAATATAAATTTTTCCAGCTAACAAAGTGAATAGATATAAGCTAAATATACGGTGGTTGGTCAGTGTCACTTTGGGATTTTTTTATTATGAAACGAAAAAGTAAATTTACTTCAAACTCGTACATTCTCGTTGTATTTTCATATGTTTGTTGAGATTATGGTTTCTTAGTCAAGTTGTGAGATTTATTTAAGATGTAGATCGTATTTATCAGGAATTTGTCCCAACTCTTTAGCTGATTTGTAATATCTTAAATGTATCTACTTTCATGCTAGTGAATCTAGAGGTTGAGTGAGAGATGCTCAATTTTTCCATATTTTGTCTCTCTTTAATTTTAGTCATAGAAGAGAAGATCAGATTCAAGAAAATAAAATTAGTTAAGCTTTTGTTATCTAATTATTTAGTTTTATTCCTTCTTCAAGTTCTTCAACTTCTTTTTTTTATTATTTTCTTTTCTTTTCTTTCTGGCTTCCTTCCAGATTCAACAAAATAACATTATGTTAAGCTTTTGTTATTTAATTATTTAGTTCTATTCCTTCTTTAATTTCTTCAACTTTTCCCTGGCTTCCTTAACTACATAGATGTTTGTTTTTTATATAAATGCTTTTACTACTGGATAAAATACTTTTTAAATTAATAATTAACTCATAATTTTTATTTATATAATAAAAATTAAATTTTTAACCAATATTAATATAATAAATTATACATATTACATTACAAATTTTCAAAATTAATTTAATCATATAAATTAAATTATTAATAAACTCAATTTATATATTTAAATAATTAAATTATAATTTTATTTTAAATTATTATTATTAATCTAAAAAAATTATATATAAACTAAATATATTTACAACCTACTATGTAGCAGCAACGACAACACTCTATGACGCCTCGCTCTATTGGCAACGATAACTGGCAATACCAAGGCTATGATCAACTGGCTATAAGTGGCAATGACCTAGAGACGATGACCTCCGGACAACGACAACTGGCAATCAGCGATTAAACCTACCACTGACCTTTCTAGAACAATGGCATTCTTGCAATGACAAGAGTTCTAGCTGCAATGACTGAGAAGAGTTCTAGCCAGCTCTGAAATAATATTACGTTTATCAAAACGATACTCATATAAAACCACCAGGTCATAAGTCTAATGGTCACATCTGAAGCCACCACGTGATCACGTGGAACGATGCATCCTATGAAAGGAATGGCTCACCTGTATGCATTTGTTCGTTTGTTTTGTTATTCGTCCTTAAGATTTCTAAGTATTAACAACGTTTGGTGTATATATATATTATTTAAGTAATTTAATGTAAAGTAATGGTTTTTATAATATCTATTTATGGTATATTTATAATATTTATATCTATTTATGGTATATTTGTAATATCTATTTATGGTATATTTATAATATTTATATATTTTTATAATTCACATAGAGTTATTTATAAAGCGTAGGTAATGTTTATGAGTAATATGTTTTAAAGTTTATTTTAGGTATATTTTGCAATAAAGTTTATCGTTTTAATATGTTTCAGTATCGTTTGGAAAATACGTTCTGGAGTGCTGAAACAAAAGCGATGGGGGAGCGTCCACGATGATCGTCTCGTCCTTGGCCGGTGATCGCCTCGTCTCTCACCGCCCAATCAGGAAGCCTCCCTTGCCAGCTGCTCGCTCCTCCATGTCCTTTTCCATGCAGGAACGCCATCGCCCTTGTCTGCCAGGTTGCTCAAATCATCCACCTGTCTCTCAGCTTCATGCATATCGACGCCCTTATTTAACCCGTCCATCAGCTTTCCCTTCGGTTTTCCGTCTTCGGCCCTCCTGGCCGAGGAGTGTATCGGTTTCTCCTCCTCCCTCTGCTCTCGTTTCTGCCCGACTCCTGGGCTCTCTTTTTCGGCGTTTTGGTCTGTGCGTTTTGGTCTCTTTCTGAAAATGCGTTTTGGTCCCTGCGTTTTGGTTTCTTTCTGTAAAAAATGTTTCAGTATCGTTTCAATATACATAGTTTTCTGTATTAAGGCCATGCTCCTAAATATTGCCAATGAAGCGGCACAAAGTCCTAAACTTTTTGCTGCAGATTCAACTGTTGCGCCATATAATGCGACGGAGCATATCTACAGCATAGGGCAGTGTTGGAGAGATTTATCCTCCACAGACTGCGGATCGTGCCTGGATTTTGCCCTGTCACAAATATCCGGATGCCAGACTGGAGCTATTGGCTCTCAATTCGTATCCATGAACTGCTATTTGCGTTCTGAGCTTTACGCATTTTTCAACGCTCTTCCTGAATCGAGTATTTTTGTCATATAGTTTACCATGATAAGAATATCTACTGGTTTTGTAATGTTTTTTCTTTTGTGAATTAAAAGGTAGCCAATTTTCTTGTGCAAATTTGCAGGAGGCCAAAGATCTAAAGTGCTTGGAGTAACTCTGGCCGTGGCATCCGCTACAGTTGGGTTAATTGCGGCCATTGGCCTTTGCATATGGAAATTTTCCTCTCGAAAATTTTGGCAACAGATTTCTCTAACCAGAGGTATCATTCAGTGTGCACTTATTAGCTTGTGATTTTTTAAATGATCACTCTTCTTTCGGATTATCATGTTATTTTTATATCAGTTACTGGTTTTGGAAATATTTGGGATCAGGGCTACGAACAAATTTACACATTACACATCTTGCCATTATGTCTTGAAAATTTTACAGAGAACGTATAAGATATTATTACAAGAAGATATTACAAAATTCACCAAGAATTCAGCACTAACCTGAAAACAAATTTACACATCTTGCCATTATGTCTTGAAAATTTTACAGAGAACGTATAAGATATTATTACAAGAAGATATTACAAAATTCACCAAGAATTCGGCACTAACCTTGCCAGCCGCAGCTCCTCCAGGTATTGAATTGAACGCTCCTCGGTTCGCAGAATGGTTTTGCAGCTGTTCGCAGAATGGTTTTGCAGCTGTTCGCAGATAATGTTCTGTTCGGTTTTGCAGGTTTTGTTCTGTTTGCCGCGGAGCAGGAAGGGTTTTGAAGGCGGGAGGAGGTTGGTCGCATTCTTGCCATCTGTAAATGAGCTCTCCCGGGAATTAATATGATTTGAGTGAGCGGAGGCCACCCGCCGTATTTGATTAATATGTCATCAATACGATTTGATCAATCTGTAATCAATACGATCGATTTGAGGGTGGCTGCGATTTGATCAATCTGTAATCAATACGATTTGAGCTGCGGGCAGGGTCGCAGGGGCGCAGATGGGCAGCCGGAGAGGGATGTCGGAGACCGATGATGGATGGAAATATGATGCATGGTGGATGGTGGTCGTCGGGCTGTCAGAGGGTACCTCCATATCATTAACTTTGCTATGGAGGTGGAAATAGGAATCGCCGTCCTCGCACACCATTCATTTAAGTTTCGGAAGTCGTGAGAAGATCTGGTCAGTCAGAGATAATATGTGTCAGCTTATGGACAAAATAATGCGACACAAATGCATTCAGTAATAAAGCATGTTAATAGCAACATGATCTCCCCTGGTGAAATGGTTGTTGGAAATAATAACCCCAACCACCTTAATAAACAAAGCATGGTAATAGCAACATGATCTATCCTGGAGAAATGGTGGTTGGAAATAATAACCCCAACCACCTCAATAAACAGCCAAACAGCGTGACAACCGTTATACCTGTCACACGTACTTTTGCAGGTTGTCTTTCTGGTTGAAGATAGAAGGACTGAAGCTAGACGCAAACCATTCACAAACTTGGCAAAGTCATTTAAAGAGGTTATGTATTTTGGTAAACAAACATGGGCAAGCATTCATTCAGCGACCTTTGCCCACATTCCAGAAAAGTAATTTTGAACACACTCAACAACAACATCACATTAATTATTTTGCTTTGTCGTGAATTAAATGTAAAAATTGTATGTTGAGTTAAATATGAATGTAAAATTCATTTTGATCGCAGAGTAGAGAGGTTAGAGAGTATGAGCGCAAAAGAAAAAGAGCGCAAGTCTCTGTGGAGAAAATGGTGGAGCAATTTTTGGTGGGCGCGTGAAAGCAACAGTTACTCTCACTGTGTGTTATTCTTCTTAAGTTTAAATCACTGTAAAACTTTTATTTTATTTGGTGAATGAGCCGCAATCTCTTGTAAATGTATTTTTCATGTTTAAGAAATGAATACTAAGTTTTAGTGTGTTACTCCAAACCTAATCCAAGTCTAGGAAATAGCATCACCGTGCGCGAAGGTAGCTCCGCACCTTCGGAGTGCGTGAACCTAATTTCGCGAAAGTAGCCCAAAGTCATAACTCTCTACCTCTCCCGTATGCAAAAACGAAAATCAAATTTCATAAATTTTTCTAACATGGTATCGGAGCCAGGTTAAATATTGTTACTGTAAAACAAGTGTTTTTAACTAACAGTGAAAATTGTTTTGAGTGTGCATTCTTTTTTAGCATATTTACCAGCAGGTAGAAAGTTTTTTCACGCTCAGAAATGGCAACATCAAGCACAAGTTTGACTAATCCTCAAATACCTCAATTTAATGGAAAAAATTATGATTTTTGGGCTATACAATGAAGACCCTGTTTTCTTCTCAAGATATTTGGGATTTGGTGGAGAATCGTTTTCAAGAACCAGTAGATGCAACAACATACAATGCCTTATCTCAACAAGAAAGAGGTGTTAAGGGACAACAGGAAGAAGGATTCAAAAGCCCTATTTTATATCTTTCAAGCAGTTCATGAAAGTATTTTCCCAAGGGTTGCAGCAGCAACAAAGTCCAAGCAAGCATGGGAAACCCTCCAAACAGCCTACCAAGGCATGGCAAAAGTTAAGATAGAAAAGCTTCAAATTTTAAGGAGATATTTTGAAACAGTTTGTATGAAAGAGTCTGAGAATATAAACTCGTTTTTTACACATGTAAGTGGGATGGTTACTCAAATCAGGTCTCATGGTGAGACACTTGAGGAAAGAAGAATAGTTGAGAAAGTTTTGAGAAGTTTGCCAGCAAAGTTTGAGGCCATTGTTGTGGCCATAGAAGAGACAAAGGATCTCTCACAATTCTCAGTGTATGAGCTTAATGCATCATTGGTTTGTCATGAACATAGACTGAATAGAGCGGCAAGCTCCTCACTAGAGCATGCCTTCAAGATACAAGTATCATTTGGTCAAGGTCGAGGCGGAGGAAGATCATATGCTAGAGGAAGAGGAAGAAGCCCATACAGAGGTGGAAGAAGCATCCCTTCAAACTCAAGTGGAAGAGACAGCGATCAAAATCCAAATCAAGGCCCATGCCAAAATCAAACACAAGCTTAGAGGTATGATAAATCTCAAGTTCAATGTCATTACTATAAGAAGTATGGTCACTATGCAAATGAATGTAGAAAGAAGTAATATGACATTAGTAGAAAACCAAGTGTAAATTTCACAAGAGAAAATCAGAACCATGATAGCATGTTTTTAACTTGTAATGTAACACAAGAAAAATAGAGTGATATATGGTGTCTAGATTGAGGGTGTAGCAACCACATGTCAGGAAACATAGAAATGTTTTCCAATCTAGATGAAATTGTGAAATATGAAGTGACATTAGGGACTGATAGCAAAGTCTCTGTCATGGGAAAAGGAAGAGTTAATATCCTAACAAAGAAGGGGGAGAAGAAATACATATCAGATGTTTACTTTGTCGCCGGTCTGAAACATAATCTCATGAGCATTGAACAGCTCATGCAGAAAGGCTACAATGTCTTCTTCAAAAATGATGTGTGCACAATTTTGGATAGGCCTCTAAGCAGACAGTTGATTGTAAAGGTTCAGAGGGAAAATAATAGAATGTTTCCCCTAAAAATAATATCAGATTTGCAGAAAGAAGGTGCACAAGCACAACTATCTATGAACTCACAAGAAGATGGAAGAAAAGATGCAGTTGTCACACAAGTAAACCTTCAAGCAGAGGTAAAAGATGAAAAATGGTTATGGCATTTGAGATTTGGACATCTCAACTTTGGAGGTTTGAACTCGCTGCATAGGAAAGACATGGTGAAGGGTTTACCACTCATAGAAAAACCAAATAGCATATGTGAAGCATGTATCTTAGGCAAGCAACATAGAGAAACATTTCCAGCAGGAAAGTCAGTGAGGGAAAAGGCACCTTTGGAGATTGTCCACTCAGACCTATGTGGACCAATGCAGACACCATCAATTGGTGGCAGCCACTATGTATTAACCTTCATAGATGACTACAAAAGGAAGACATGGGTCTTTCTCCTAAAACAAAAAAGCGAAGTGTTTGAACACTTTCGCCAATACAAGGCTCTTGTTGAGAAGCAAAGTGGACACTATATCAAAGTCCTTAAGACGGACAAAGGTGGAGAATACATCTCAAATGATTTCCTTCATTTTTGTAGGGAGCATGGAATTCATAAGAAATTTACAACAAGATATACACCGCAACAAAATGGTGTGGAAAAAAGGAAGAATAGGACCATTATGGAGATGGCAAGGAGTATGTTGAAGGCAAAGAATTTACCAAATGACTATTGGGCTGAAGCTGTTGCTTGTGCGGCATATATCTTGAATAAATGTCCAACCAAAACTGTCAAGAACATTGTTCCTGAAGAGGCATGGAGTGGAAGAAAACAAAATGTCACTCACATGAGAGTTTTTGGATGTGTGGCTTATGCACATGTCCCGGATGAGTTGAGAAAGAAGTTGGACAACAAGGGGGAGAAATGCATATTTGTTGGATACAATGATGAATCCAAGGCATACAAACTCTACAATCCATTAACCAAGAAGTTCATAATCAGCAGAGATGTGCAGTTCATAGAAGATGAAGCATGGGATGGAAGTTTAGAAAAGACAGTCAATGTCAAAGCATGCATACAACATGAGGACAGAGAGGAATTAACAACAACAAGTAATTCCTCAACAATGACTCCCTCTACTCCTATTCAAGCGGAGCAAAGCGGGCAGCAAGCAACACCATCAAAAAATGATAGAATAGTTTCGCACATCCAAGCACACCGCAAAGCGCGACACCAAGTGACATATCAAGCCCATCTTCAACAAGCACAAGAAGGCCAAAATTCATAAATTTAAATGAAATTTATGAGCAAGATGAAGTTGATAGTGGCGCAGGTCTGAATTCCTTATTTACATTATTTTGTCATGTAGATGACCCAATCCACTTTGAAAATGCAGTCAAGGAAGAAAAATGGGTTGCAATAATGGAGGAAGAAATAGAAGCAATAGAAAGGAATGACACATGGGAGTTAGTGAACCTTCCAAAAGGAAAACATGTCATTGGAGTGAAGTGGGTCTATAAGACCAAAAGCAACATTGAGGGAAAGATTGAAAGGCACAAAGCAAGGCTAGTTGTCAAAGGATACAAGCAGCAGCATGGAAGAGATTACGCAGGGACATTCGCGTCAGTCGCGCAGATGGAGACAATGCACCCAGTTGTGGCGATTGTCGCGGAACATAAATGGACAGTGTATCAGATGGATGTAAAGTCAACATTCTTGAATGGAGTGCTGAAAGAGGAAGTGTATGTAGCACAACCGCCTGGTTATGAGATTGAAGGACAAGAAGACAAAGTGTATCGGTTGAGGAAAGCTCTTTATAGATTGAAACAAGCACCGTGCACATGTTACAGTAGGATAGATGCTTACTTGTTGGACAATGGTTTCGACAAATGTGACCGTGAGCCTACTCTCTACATCAAAGAGAGCGAAGGTAAGATTCTAATTGTCGTCTTATATGTAGATGATTTGATTTTTACAAGCAGTGATGATTTCCTCATCACTGATTTCAAGCAAGTCATGAAGAGTGAATTTGAAATTACTGACTTGGGATTGTTAAGATATTTTTTGGGCATAGAAGTGAAGCAAATAGAAAATGGCATTTTTATCTCTCAAGCAAAGTATGTGGCAGAAATTTTGGAGAAGTTTAAAATGCAGAACAACAAGGCCGCACCAACTCCAACTGTCATAGGGTTGAAGTTGAGCAAAGAACATTGCAGCAACAATGTCAATCTGAAATTATACAAAAGCATGATAGGCAGCCTGATGTATTTGACCACCACTAGGCCGGATATAATGTATGCAGTAAGTTTGGTGTCAAGGTTCATGGAGACACCCAAGGAGACACATTGGCAAGCAACGAAAATGATTCTAAGGTATGTCAATGGGACAAAATAGTATGGTGTTTTGTACACAACAACAAGTGATTTCAGGCTAGTTGGTTACACTGATAGTGATTGGGCAGGCAGTGTCGATGACAGAAAGAGCACGTCAGGATATGTTTTTCGTTTGAGTTCCAGAGCCATTTCATGGGCCTCTAAGAAGCAGCCAATAGTGTCACTGTCAACAACAGAAGCTGAATATGTTGCAGCAACAGCAACAGCGTGTCAGGTAGTTTGGATGAGAAGGATGTTGAAGGATCTTCGTCATGATCAAGAAGGTGCAACAACTATTTTCTGTGACAACACCTCAGCAATTGCATTGTCAAAGAATTCTATCTTGCACAAAAGGACCAAGCATATTGATGCTAAATATAATTTTATTAGAGAGTTGATTAACAATAATGAAATTGCTTTGCAGCACTGCAGGTCACAAGAACAATTTGCTAATATTTTCACAAAGCCATTGGTAGGTGAAAGTTTTGATTATCTCAGAAACTGCTTGGGAATTGCCAATGGCGGTAGTTGTGATTAAGGGGGAGTGTTGGAAATAATAATCCCAACCACCACAATAAACAACCTGACAGCAGCCATACCTGTCAGACGTACTTTTGTAGGTTGCGTCTTTGCTTGAAGATAGAAGGACTGAAGCCAGACGCAAACCATTCAAAAACTCAGCAAAGGCATTTAAAGAAGTTATGTACTTTGGTAAACAGACATGGGCAAGCATTCATTTAGCAACCTTTGCCCACACTTGATAAATGTTAGTAATTGATATGATCACAATTAAGATATTTAATCATGTGGTCACTATACAGTTGACAATGTATATAACTGATATATTATGATTAACCATATTTATATATATTTAAACATGTTTGTGTTTGGGCATGTTAACCATAATTACCCATAAATAAAAATGATTTACCACATTTTATAATTTACCATAATTGATTATAATTAAACATAGTTAATTAAAATTAACTATAATTAATTATAATCAACTATAATCAACCATAATTATAAAAAACCGCACTAATTAACTTTTACCTGTAAAAAACTACAAATTTAAAAATATATTTTCCACAATATAAAAAATGGCTCTCCCAAAATATAAGATTTTAATCTAATTAGGTCTAATACACAAGACTAGCTTTTAAATATAAATTTAGATGTAAAAAACTGTATATTTAAAGATGTATTTTACAAGATATAAGATAATGACTTTCCCAAAGTATAATACGGTTAGTATACCTTTCTTCCGTGCCAACGTGCAAGATTGAAACCTTATATCTCCACGACTCGGAAGTTTCTATCCACTCGCTATCCATTCCAACCACCTCAACCCGAGCAAAATGCATTTTAGCTTCTTGTGAGTACATTTTTTTGTTCTACCCCACATAACGTTTTATTCTGAAACAAATCTTCCAATTCTAAATTATGAACCAAAAAAAATAGTTATGATAGTTGACAATGTGTATTTTTAAGTTAGTATTTGTGTTCGGTAAGTTAACTAGAGAACTTCTGAAATTTATATGCAAATTTTTTTTAGGTATATTGATTTTGTGGATATTATTAAACGTGTAAATTTAATTAATTTATTAAAAAATGTAATTTATCTAATTTACTATGAATATCTTTTTTAAAATAAGGAAAAGTGTTATAAATAACTCATTTACAAGGAATATCATATTTATTACAAAAAAGAAAAGAAAGAGGGTGTTTAACAAATTTATTTATTGTAAATATTTGATTTAGTGCAAATACCTTCTTAGAAATAAGACCTTATAATGCAGTTTTGAAGTAAGTCAATGTTTTGTAATCAACCCATTTACTAAGAATAAAATTTTAAAAAGTTCTGTAACAGATCATTTACTAAGAATATAACCTTTCAATTAAAAAAAATATTACAATGGAATGGTTTATATTTTTTAATATTATTATAATATATTTTTTTAAATATAATTAAAAAAAATTAAGAATCAAAATTTATTTCTGGAATGAAATTTTTGTAATGATATAATTATTTATTTTATATTTAAAAGTAATAATCAATAATTAATATTTTTAATTTTATTTACAAATAATAATTAACAATAACTTCTCCAATGGGGTGAGGAACTGCACAAAGCACTACATGGCTTATGTTTGTAAACAAATGGGATAAGCGTGGAGGGTCATTTTCCCTCGTTAAAAAATTATATATTACAAAGCAATGGAACACATAAAATATTGCAAAAATATAAACACAGAAAACGCATAAAACAAGAGAGACACAGATATACGTGGTTCACCCAGTTTGGGCTACATCCACAGAGAAACAGTCAATCCTTTCTTTTATATTATCCAGCGAACTAAAGAGATACAACCTACAACAATTTTGTTGTAATTCCCTCTTCGCTCTCAATCTCCTCTCTCTTCCTCACTCAGAATACAGATCTACATAGACGCAATACAATTCCCTCATATATAGAGAGGGGTTGCCTTCTAGGGTAAAAAACCCTAAATTAAACATAACTTCTACCGTCAGATCTTCGCCTAATGAACGACCCAAATTGACTACGAAATTACAAAATTTTACAAGGAAATTTTACATCTATTCTTAGCTTCAGGGGCGCTGCCCCCGAACCCCCCCGCCAGGGGGGGTCCCATAAGATCGCAGCCCCCCCCCCCTCCCCCCCGCGGACCCCCTCTATAGTGTATATTTTATGGGCAGCGTTGCCGCCCCATTTCGAACTGGGGTCCAATGCAGTGATACCTTTGAATGCAGAAAATAATCAGGCTCCACACCCAATAATCTCCCACTTGGAGACTGATTATAGCAACTCCACTACTGCTTCATTTGCTGTACAATCACTTCACTTTGGACCTGGCCGTTTCTCATCTTCTTCATCATACTTGAAGACCAATTGAAACTGAGAAGATTCTCAGTTTCTCCCTGGTTACAACTTTTGTTAACATATTTGTAGGATTCTGGCTAGTGTGTATCTTTTTTAGCTTCAACTGTTCATCTTCCAACGCTGACTGTATGAAATGGTACTTCAGCTGTATGTGCTTAGTTTTGGGATGAAATGCAGATTTCTTTGCAAGATGTATGGCACTCTAGCTGTCACTGTATAACTTGCCCAACTTTTTCTTCCTACCCAATTCATCCAGAAACCTTTGTAACCAAATCATTTCTTTACTAGCCTCTGTAGCAGCAACATACTTTGCTTCTGTTGTTGAGAGTGCAACAACACTTTGCAGTTTTGAGACCCAACTGATAGTTGTTCCACCTGTAGTAAACACATACCCTGTTGTGTTCCTCTTGTTATCTCTATCACCCGCCATATCTACTTCAACATATCCCTGTAGAGAAATGTTTGAACCACCAAATCATAATGTTTGATTTGTGGTACCTTTCAAATACCTAAGAATCCACTTCACTGCAATCTAATGTTCTTTTCCTGGATTTTTCATGTACCTACTTACAACTCCCACTGCATGTGCAATATCAGGCCTTGCCTTGTGCAGACCATTGCATACATTAACCTTCAAACTGCTGATGCATATGGAACTTTATTCATATGAGCCATTTCTTCGTGAGTCTTAGGACACTCCTCCTTACTTAATTTGAAATGGCTAGCCAAAGGTATACTAACTCGTTTTGCATTCTCCATATTAAACCTTTTCAACACCTTTCCTATGTACTCACTTTGAGACAATGCTAATTTGTGATTCTTCCTGTCTATAGTTATTCTCATACCAAGGATTTGTTTTGCAGCACCCAAATCCTTCATTGCAAATGAGTTTGCCAATTTTCTTTTGACCACATTTATTTCCTGCATGTTAGAACCTGCAACAAGCATGTCATCTACATACAATAACAATATAATATAGATGCCATCATTTTGCCTTTTGAGATAAACACAATGATCAGAGTCACATCTAGTATAACCTTGTTTAGACATAAACCTATCAAATTTTAGATACCACTGTCTTGGAGCTTGTTTTAAGCCACACAGACTCTTATTCAACCTACACACTAGTTTCTCCTTCCCTTTTACCTCATATCCTTGTGGCTGCTGCATATATATCTCTTCCTCCAAATCCCCATGGAGAAAAGTTCTCTTTACATCTAACTATTCAACATGCAAAACTTCAGCTGCTACTAGACTTAAAATAGTTCTAATTGAAGTCATTTTAACAACAGGAGAAAATATTTCATCAAAGTCTATACCCTTTTTCTGTGCAAACCCATTCACCACAAGTCTAGTTTTATACCTTTTTCTACCTCCATCTTCTTCCTTCAACTTGTAAACCCATTTATTCTGCAATGTTGTTTTACCTGTAGGAAACCTGACTAAGTCCCAAGTCTGGTTATGTGCTAAGGAGTCCATCTCTTCTTTCATGGCTTCCTCCCACTTCTTCCTAGTTTCTACCTGCGTTGCTTCTTCATAACATTCTGGTTCACAAGGATCAGTCAACAATACATAATATAATGAAGGAGAGTATCATTTACGGGGTCTACTTATCCTGGTAGATCTTCTAACATCACTTTCAAGTGTTTGAGGTGCTTGTTTCTGTTGTGGTTGTTGTTCTGGCTGTTGATCATTATGATTTTCAGGCACCATCACTTTTTCTGTGATCTCATCAAGCACTGTGTATTCTCTATTTTCTTTTTCCTATTTCTTTTCCTGTAGTTGATCCTTATACAAAACCTTTTCATTGAATATGACATCTCCGCTCCTAATGATTTTGTGTTTTTCATAATCATAAAAGCGATAACCAAAATCATTAACACCATATCCAATAAAGGTACATTTCTTTGATTTTGCTTCAAGCTTTGTTCTATTTTCTTTATTAATGTGGACACAGGCTTCACAACCAAAAGTCTTTAAAAAATAGTGGTTTACCTTTTCACCTGTCCATGCCTCCTCTGGAATACCACCATCCAAGGAACTTGAAATCCCTCTGTTTACTAGAAAAACAACAGTATCTACAGCATCTACACTAAATTGTAAAGGCAATCCTGCATGCAATCTCATGCACCTTGCACACTCCATGATTGTCATGTTCATCCTTTCCAACACACCATTTTCTTGTGGTGTTCCTGGAACTATTTTCTCTCTACAAATTCCATTCTCTGAACAATACCTATCAAACTCTTTGTTGTAATATTCACCTCCATTGCCTGATTTGAGACACTTTAACCTTTTTCCTGTCTCATCTTCAACCAAAGCTTTCCATTTCTTGAAAGCATCAAATACATCAGATTTATTTTGAATACAACAAATCCAGGTTTTTCTGGTTGCATCATCAATAAAAGTAACATAATAACGAAAGCCACCAAGAGATGATACCTGAGCAGGTCCCCATACATCTGTATGCACAAGCTCTAATTTTTTGATCTTATTTTCTTTCCCAACTCTGAGGAATCTGACTCTCTTCTGTTTTCCATAAACACAATTCTCACAGAATTTTAAATCAGCATGCTTCAAACCTGACAACAAATTTCTTGAGTGAAGAATCTGCATCCCCTTCTCACTCATGTGCCCGAGCCTATGATGCCACAATGTTGCATCTTCTCCTGTAAAGGTTAAAGCATTAACAGAATTAGAAATACCATTGCATAAATACATTGTACCAACCTTTCCTCCTTTCGCTATTACCAGGGATCCTTTAGTGACCTTCCAGGTTTTATCTGTGAAAGTAGTTACGCAACCTTCACCTCTCAAATTCCTTGTTGAATCAGATTTTCCTTCAGATCTGGAACATGCCTTACCTCCTTCAATAGCCATTGGTTTCCATTTTGTTGTTTTATAAAAATTGTACCCATTCCAATGATTTTACAGGGTTTATCATCACCCAATCGAACATGTCCAAAATCTCCTTGAACATAATCATGAAAATGTTTCCTATCAAGTGTGGCATGGAATGAGGCCCCTAAATCTACCACCCAGGCATCAATAATATTTTCTAATGAAAGAATTAAAACATCTTGCAACACATCACCTGTTACATTTGCTTCATGATTATTTTTTTACTGCGCGTCTCCTTCTTTTCCCTTTCGAGACTTGTAGTCTTTCTTCAGGTGTCCTTTCTTCCCACATTTCCAGTACACTATCCCCGATCTGGACATGGATTTGCCTTTTCTTGACTTACTGCGATATCCAGGGCTCTTTCCTCTTTCCATTTTTCTTCCCCTAGTCTCTGTAGTCAAAGGATTACCTAATGTCTCACCGGAGCTTTTCTGTCACATTTCCTCGCTAAGGATTGCACTGACAAAATCATCAAACTTTAAATTACTAGATCCAGAGACAGAGTTACTAATGGCCATAACTAAACCATTCCAACTTTCTAGCAATGAGCACAGAAATAACAAAGCCTTAACTTCATCATCAAAAGTTACCCTTACAGAACTTAACTAACCAGTAACTGTATTAAACTCATTTAAATGATCAGCAATAGATCCACCTTCTGACATCTTCATATTAAATAAACGCTTCATAAGAAATACCTTATTTGAGGCCAAGGGTTTTTCATATATTTTAGCCAATGTCGACATTAAACCCTCTGTTGTCGTTTCCTTTGAAATATTAAACACTACGGACGCCACTAGGCATAGCCGTGCTGTTCCAAGTGCTTTTCTGTCGAGAATACCCCATTCTATCTTTGTCATACTCATCGACTTCTTTGTCTTTCCGCTCAATGGCTGGTACAAATCTCTCTGGTACAAATAATCTTCCATCTGAATCTTCCACAGCTAGTAGTTTTGGCTGTTAAATTTTTCGACCCTAAACCTACCATCTTCCGCCATTGCTCCCACTCGAACGAGGAATCCTTCTCTCCTACGAGTTTGTCAACCAAATAGACCTTCGGCTCTTGATCCGGATTTAAACAGGAACGCAACAAATTACAGAGATAACCATATACACAAAGATGCAACGGAAATAATACTTCATTTCATTAATGGAAAATACTGAAATATGCTTACAAATAGAAATGGCAATAAACTAGCTAGGGCGATAGTAGCTTATCTCTGAGAAGAGATGTGATGGCTACATGCCTCTGAACTGTGTTACAATGAGGCTCGAAGGCCTATTTATTGTTGAGAAACAATGGAAAAACCCTTAACATTCCAAAACCTAACCCTAGGAGATGAAACGCCAAACTGTGGGCCCCGTTTGGGGGTAAGTTGGTACATCAACTTCCCGGGGTCGTAACTTTGGCATATGATCTCCGTTTGACGCGTACAATAGCTCATTAGAAAGATCTATCCGAGCACTATCATTGTTGGAACGAGAAATGGACTCGTGTTGCCCCCGGATTCCCCAAAAAACGTCGTTTAGGGCCTCAAAACGGCTCCGGAAGTTCAGGACCCGAAAAACTGCTAAAAATAGTAAGTTGTGCTACAATTAAGGAAACTGAAAATGCTGAGAAAGACAATGGTGGGGGTCCAGGTGGACTTGGCAGGTGGCCACCAATATCCACCTGGATCATTCCTCCCCCCTTAGGAAGCAATGGTCCCCATTGCGTTGAGCTCCTCCATGAGATGAGGAAACTTCTGCTGAACTTGTTCCCTGGTGAGCCACTTGCCCTGCTGAAGGAGTTGGCCCGCTTTGACAACTCGATACAGTTGGATATTCTGTTGGCGAGTGTTCTTGATCTGTGTGTCCATGATCCGATCAGTTGCAGCTTGTTCCATGCAATCTGGATTTAATTTTGTGGGTTTGAGCTGTTCTGCAATGTCGGATGTGTCTAGCAATGGTGGAAAGTATGGCCGAAGGCGGTCCACATTAAATACTGGGTGCAGGCCAAGGAATGGGGGAATGCTGAGCTCAAATGCATTGTCTCCCATAGCCTTAGTAATGGTGTAAGGACCATATCGGAGTGGTCTCAATTTCCGATAGGCTCCAGTAAGGCGTTCCTTTTGCAAATGCAACCAGACTTTGTCGCCCACCTGAAACTTGTGTGGCACCCGATGTTGATCATGTCGCTGCTTGTACTTTTCATTTGATTTCTCAAGAATGTCATGGACCTGCTGGCGAATATGTTGGATGCGCTCAATGAAGCTGGTGGCCTTATCTGTTTCGAACTGGACATGAGTTGAATTCATGTGAGTAGCTGCAAGTGGCATGGCCACATTAATGGGGCATAGTGGCTGGAATCCCAAACCCACCTGAAAAGGGCTATGGCCAGTGGAGCTATGAAGAGCTCGGTTGTAGTTGTGCTGAACGTAGGGGAGGCTCTCGTCCCATGTGCGTGGATGCTTTGAGTTATACATGCGCAGAATGTGCACAATCATCCTATTGAAAACCTCTATCTGGCCATCAGTTTGAGGATGGAAGGATGTGGACTTCGTGAGTTTGGTGTCCAGCATTGACCAGAGACTGGACCAAAAGGTGCTGAGAAACCGACTGTCCCGATCTGAGATGATAGACTGTGGGATCCCAAAGTGCACCCACACTTGTTCAAAGAAGAGTTTAGCAGTGGCTTCTGCTGTGATATTCTTCTTGCAGGCCATCATAATGGCCATCTTTGAGAACCTGTCGACGACCACAAAAACACAGTCATTTCCATGCTTAGTGGAAGGAAGGCCTGACATGTAATCCATGGAGATGGATTCCCAAGGTCGACTAGGGGTGGGAAACGGGGTATAGAGGCCTTGCTTCTTAATGGTCGGTTTGGCAATGGCACAGGCAGTACATGATCGGATGTACTTCCCAACATCTTGTCGAAGATTCGGCCAATAGAAATAGTTTTGCAGTACTGCCACTGTTTTCTCGACCCCGAAATGCCCAGCAGCCCGACTGTAGTGTGCTTCCCAAATCATCTTGGCACGCTCGCTTGAAGGAACACAGAGGTGACCGAGGTGGCATAATAGGGCATCCTGGAGGTGAAAATCTGCAACCTGCCGACCCTCCAAGAGTGTCTGGTATGTTAGGCCGAATTCTGGGTCGCTTTTGTAGAGAAGTGGCCAATCAGAAGTCTCGTGCCCGCAAGAGTTGAGCACGGTGGTTAGCGCCATGATCGGTGGTCGACTGAGGCAATCTGCAACATTATTGGTGCTGCCCTTTTTATACTTGATATTCAAGTGAAACTGTTGCAGGTATGTAGACCTCTTCTGATGGTGATCATTCTGCAATTTCTCTTGGGTCTGTATGAACTGCATAGGTCTGTGGTCTGTGTGGATGACCGTTTCCTTCCCCAAAATGTAATGCTTCCATTTTCGGTAGGCCTGTACAATGGAATACATCTCTTTATCATAAGTGGGGTACTTCCGAACTGTGTCTGAAAGTGTTTCACTGTGATATGCCACTGGATGTCCATGTTGAGTAAGGACTGCCCCAATAGCATAGTCAGAGGCATCTGTCTCGACCTCAAATGGTTGTTGTAAATCTGGTAACGCGAGCACTGGTGCCGTGCAGAGGCGATCCTTCAACTCCCTGAATGCCTTCTGTTGAGATTCAGACCAAAAGAATTTTGCTTTCGCCCCGCCCTTGGTGACTTGACTCAAGGGCCAAGAAATATGAGAAAATCCCAACACAAACCTGCGGTAGAAGTTGGCAAGACCTAGAAAGCTGCGGAGCTCTGTTAGAGTGGTTGGAGAGGGCCAATCCCGAATGACTTGGACCTTGGCTGGATCGACATGCACCCCCTATTCATCAATGATGTATCCCAGATACTGAACCTCGGTCATGCCAAAAGTGCATTTCTCCAAATTGGCACATAGCTTGTGTTGCCGCAGTGTTTGGAGAACCTGTCGGATGTGGTGGAGGTGCTCTTCCCAACTCTGG
This sequence comes from Pinus tabuliformis, assembly GCA_031772625.1. NCBI lineage: Eukaryota > Viridiplantae > Streptophyta > Pinopsida > Pinales > Pinaceae > Pinus > Pinus tabuliformis. The sequence goes on along the minus strand of CM062806.1, from coordinate 396,372,454 downwards.
CTGAAGATCAGAATGTCATCCAAGTATACTACTACAAAGGAGTTGGTGAATGGCCGCAAGATGTCATCCATTAGCCTCATAAAGGTTGCAGGAGCATTCGTCAATCCGAAAGGCATGACGAACCATTCGAAGAGGCCCTCCTTGGATTTGAAGGCAGTCTTCCACACATCTGAGGGTTCAATTGGTACCTGGTGATATCCTGACTTCAGATCGATCTTGCTGAAATATTTCGCCCCCTTTAGTTGGTCTAGGAGGTCATCAATCCGCGGGATCGGGTACCTATTACGGACAGTGATCTTGTTCAGCGCCCAATAGTCAATACAGAGTCTCCACGTCCCATCCTTCTTCTGTACCAACACTATCGGGCTCCCACAGGGCGAAGAACTCGGACAGATGTGACCTTTCTGCAGGAGCTCCTGAATCTGCCTCTTGATTTCATTGTTCTCCAGAACGGAGCGCCGATAAATTGGTCCATTGGGTAACGGCGCACCTGGGGTCAGATCGATGGAGTGCTTGACTTGACAGTGCAGAGGAACCCCTGCCGGGGAGGTGAAGATGTCTTCGTACTCCTCCACAATCTTGTCCATCTGTAGCTGCCGTGCAGAGGGACCCCGTTTGGAGACTGCGACCACTGTCTTCTTCTTCCCTTGAGGGTGTATCATCAGGAAAACAAATTTCCTGGTTTTGGAAATGATCTTACTGCATTGTTTTGCAGTAATCAAAGAGATGGCGACAGGTGGTGCTACCTCTGGTATCCTGAAAAACTTATTTCCCAATGTAATAATAACAGCACGGGGCCTTGATTCATACACAGCATGTCGCTTCCACAAGTATGGTTGTCCCAGTAATACATCACAAACTTCAAGGGGAGCAATGTCACACAATACCTCATCCGTGAAGGGCTTGATGTTGTATGGAAGGCGACACTGCTGGCTCACGCGAAGATCTCGCCCTTGGTGAAGCCACCCAATGGTGTATGGTTGTGGATGTGCTGTGGTCGGTAAGCCCAACCGCTTCACGACCTCTGCTGAAATGAGGTTCTTTTGACTCCCGCTATCAACAATGAACTGTATCGGGGAGCCCTTTACCCACATCTGGGAGTGGAAGAGACGCTCCTCCTCCTCTGGATCTTCGGGTTCATTTTTCTGGATCTTTGCGGTAGCAACAGTGGCGCTGGGATCCGCATCAATGATCTACTTCCCTTTTTCATACCCCTTATCGGGTTCTGACTCAGAGTCGGAACATGCATCTGATTCTGAAACCTTTAGCTCAGCCACCAGTGACTGCTTGGCCCGAAACTCACTTGTGTTGTGAGTGGAGCTCTTATGGAACTCGCACCATTTTCCAGTGTCCTTTCTTGGCTTCGCGGCGTTGCTCTTTGCTTGCAGCTTCGGCTGGTTGTCTTGGGCTATCCCGCCTTGGCTTTGTCCTTTGTTCTGTGGTTTAGGGGCACCTTTCCCCTGCTTTGGATTCGCAGATCCAAAGTCTCGCTTCTTTTGTTTAAACTTCTGCTCGACCTTGACGGCATACCGGTATGCTGCGCCGAGCGAGGGGATGTTTAGGAACTGTATTTCTTCCTGGATGTACTTGTGCAGGAAGCCACGGTATTTGAGTATCAAATGTTGCTCCGAATCCTTGATACCCAACTTTGTGCGAAGGGTATTGAAAAGATTGGTGAACTCCGACACGTCTTGGTCCCTTCCCTGCCACAGCGTGGTCCACTTTATGTATTCATCCTCATAGCTTCCGATAGGGTAGTACTGCTCCTTGATGGCATCCCGGAAGAATCCCAGGTGGGTGCGGCTGAAAATAGTGAGCCAGTACTTTCATCCTTCTGCTCGCAGTAGGTTTCCCACCAGTCCTTGACGTGGGGGGCTGCTTTGAGAAGAGCAAAAACAATCTTTTCCCGACTCGAAAATTCATGAACAGAAAAATAACCCTCTAGCAGATTTAACCATTTATCTACGGCATCGGCGTCTATCTTACCCTCGAATATGGGGATTTCAAAATTAACTTGTACCTTAAAGGGTGTGGCGTTTCCAGAGGAGCTGCTGGAAGCCGATGCGCCGCTTCTGGGTAGCCGCTGAAGGATCTGCGCAAAGCTGTCCATCATCGCGTTCCGTTCTCGCTCGAGCGCTTCTTCGAGCAAGATTTTGATGGGATCTCCTGCCCCCTCGTCTTTCTTCTCGTCCGCCATGGGAGGCCGTCGGGATTTGCGAGGCTGGTCTTGCAAAGGTTCAACCAGTTCAAGCCCTAACTCCTTATATCCCGACCTTGTTGGGGACATGCAAAGAAAAATAGAGAAAAAGCAGACCGCTCTGATACCACTGATCCGGATTGAAACAGGAACGCAACAAATTACAGAGATAACCATATACACAAAGATGCAGCAGAAATAATACTTCATTTCATTAATGGAAAATACTGAAATATGCTTACAAACAGAAATGGCAATAAACTAGCTAGGGCGATGGTAGCTTATCTCTGAGAAGAGATGTGATGGCTACATGCCTCTGAACTGTGTTACAATGAGGCTCGAAGGCCTATTTATTGTTGAGAAACATTGGAAAAACCCTTAACATTCCAAAACCTAACCCTAGGAGATGAAACGCCAAACTGTGGGCCCCGTTTGGGGGTAAGTTGGTACATCAACTTCCCGGGGTCGTAACTTTGGCATATGATCTCCGTTTGACGCGTACAATAGCTCATTAGAAAGATCTATCCGAGCACTATCATTGTTGGAACGGGCAACACCAGTCCATTCCATGGACTCGTGTTGCCCCCGGATTCCCCAAAAAACGTCGTTTAGGGCCTCAAAACGACTCCGGAAGTTCAGGACCCGAAAAAACTGCTAAAAATAGTAAGTTGTGCTACAATTAAGGAAACTGAAAATGCTGAGAAAGACAATGGTGGGGGTCCAGGTGGACTTGGCAGGTGGCCACCAATATCCACCTGGATCAGCTCTGATACCAGTTGTTAGAAAATTATATATTATAGAGCAATGGGACACATAAAATATTGTAGAAATATAAACACAGAAAACGCATAAAACAAGAGAGACACAGATATACGTGGTTCACCCAGTTTGGGCTACGTAGCAAGGGTGTGACTGATGCAGAGATTCAAGGAATGTGTACAAGATGTTCCAACACTTCGAAGGGAGAGGAAGGTGAAGGTGAGTTCTATGTTGAAAGGGATCAGTCCCAACTCGGCTAGGAACACACCACATAAAGGACATGCACAACTTCCGGCGGAGCAGTCCACTCAGATGCAGAAGTCACAACATACAAGGTAAGGTAACCCGAACAACACTCACAGATCAGTCTGAGACGAGTGTGACGGTTGATATAGCAAGGTTCATGAGAAATGTTTGTCTGATGTCTGGCAGAGTAGTCGACATGGACGGTGACAACATTAACAACATATGCAACACATTAACAACAAGATTCATATAATTACATACAAATCAATTCATATACAAGTACGTAATTTAAACAACATATATCATTAAGGCAACCGGAACAATCCAACTACAATAACAACATATGCATGAAAATGTGTTGGCTCTTATTATTAAAGAAATGTAAGTCAAAATCATACAATACACCATGTAAACCTGCTAGCCCCAATAGTGGAACGTTACAGCCGCATCTACTTGCTCCTCTAAAGAGATGTACTAGCTTCGTGCAGTGGAGAAGCCAAGGCGCATTACAATATTTTCCAAGCCTTCTTCAAGATAGTCTTCGTAGAAGCTTGGCTGACAAAAATCCTATACAATGAGTTATGAGGGACTATTTATAACAATGGGTGGGGTGACCCTTGACATGCCCCTTTGTGACCATTCAACTACCCTCATGACTCTTCACCTACTCTATAATTGTTACATTCACTCTTGACACTTGAATTACACTTGACATCAATCTTAATAGGGATGATGGCTGGAAGATTAGCAGTTTCTGGGTCCCTGCCTTGTCTTCCTAACCTTTTTTCCCTTTTTTAGGTCGTAGGGTTTCTGTATTTCCCCCTCCTTTTTTCTCCTTTGGCAGGTTTGTCCTGTTATTATGGGGTGTTTGGGTCATTATTTTGCTTTGTTTGAGTTTCGGGCTTATTATTGTATTAACCTTACCTACTAGTGGGCATATTTGTTTTTTCCATATTTCTTTATTTTTTTTTTACTTTATATATTTCTTAGCCTTAGAATTAAAATTCCCCTTTAACTAATAACTAGAAAAGACCCGCTTTATTCCTCCCAATATTAATGGCATAGTTAACTGTAATAATTTTGGAATAAATATATATTGATTAAATAATTATTATTTGAATTTTGACCATTAGGTTTTAAGGATAGATTTTGATATATCAACCCTAGATTATGACATTCATCTTATAAGTAATAATATGTTTACCTATAGTCTTAGTTAACCTCAGTATTTTATTGGAATAATAAATATAGTTCTAATATTGATTATTTGACCATTAGGTTTAAATTATTAGTTATGATATTAATAGACCTAGCTTTAACGACCCTAGATTATGGATTTACCTAATATAACTAATTTCTAGAAATATTAATGGTTTAACAACTTGTTTGATAATATTAATTATTAGTAGATATAGATGATTTAATAAACATAGATTGTTTATAGTTATTTTTATATAACTTATCATTTTAATGACCAATTAATTTAAACAATATATATTATTTATTCTAAAGAACATGATCTATCTTACCATTAAACAATTATGACTCAATTACCTAGGATAAATAAAATTCTAAAAATATTAGTAATGGATTATCTTTACTTGTAATTTATATTGGAATAATAATGGATTATAGATTAATTATTATCTGATGATGATGATGATCGTTAACGTCCGCTGAGACCAAATAATGATCTATCGGACCTAAAAAGACAAATTATTTATTTTGATTTAAGATTTTATTCCTATGCTCAAAAAGCTTGGAGAGAAGCCTCCCGAGCTCACTATAATTTTGGCATTGTAAAAGGCTAGGAAGGTCAGTATTGTAACAAAGGTTGTGAAATTGAGATATAATGTGGTTGTATGCAGGGCACTCTAAGAGGAAGTGGTTTTCATCCTCGATGCTCCTATTCTCACAAATATGGCAGATCCTTTCTATCCATGGCGTTTTAGGAACTACCCAGCGGCCAGTTTCACTATGGAGCTCATTAGAATTCGTTCTAGCCTTTGCTATATTAATTTTCTTTTTTGAGCTAGTTAGAATAGAGAGATACTTTTGATCTTCAAGGGTGGGGTTGATGACCTTCTTATAATAACTTAATTTTCTTTTAGACGCTAAATCTTTCTCACACCACAATTTTTCTTTGAACTTAGAAGTAACAATATCTTTAATGTTATTTATGTTTTGCAAGGCATCATTCTCATTGATCTCCCAATAGTTTAACCAAGCCCTTGTGTCCTTATGCCATCCTCGGTTAAGCCTTAGGTGATTTTGGCTGGAATTTAAAGCTAGCTTAGGAAGTCTATGATTGTCTATGTTATTAAGCTTGTGCTTGTACATCAGAAACCTGAGCATAGCTAGGCTCTCAATAGAAGAAAGGCCTGCTTCTATAAGGAGAATAGGATAGGGTGTATTACTTTTAATTTTCAGGTTATAAGTTATAAAACGCTTCTGGATTTGCTCAATCTTCCTCCATGATTCTCTGGAGATGCTGCAGCCCCAAACTTCACAGCCATATAAGATAACAGGAGTGACTAAAGTTTCAAAGAGGAACTTCTTTTTATCCCACATTACGAGGTTTGCCGTTTTACAATTATTTTCAAGACCAAAATAAGCTTTCCATCCCCCATTGATCCTTTTCTCAATGTTATGGTTCCAATTGAGCTTGTGATGGATATCAATTCCTAGGTAATTGTAAGAATACACTTCCTCCAAGTTATTATTGTCATACGTAAAATTAGCGCAAGTGTCCTTCTTAGATTTGATAATCATAACTTTTGTTTTGTCTGTGTTAACAGTCATACCCATGGTAGAGCAGAAATCCTTAAGAAACTTGAGTTGCTTATCAAGATCAGAAGGGCACCTTGCTAGAAGAACAATATCATCAGCATAGAGAAGAAGGATAATGACTATCCCAGCTAAGATTGTGCCACCACATCCTGCTTCTTCTAAATAACCTTCGAGCTTATCGATGTAAATGCCAAATAGAGTAGGGGAGAGGGGGCAACCTTGTTTAACTCCGATGTTACACTTAATATCTTTTGACCACCCCTCATTGTTCTTTAGCTTGGCAATTACATTCTCGTATAGCCTTATAGCAGCAACTCTTAACTCAAGAGGAACCTTTAGCTCTTCTAACCTATTCCAAAGGTTGTATCTAGGAACCGTATCGAAAGCCTTTCTAAAGTCTACAAAGCAGCAGAATAAATTGGATTTACCATTACGACATTCCTCCGCAATGATCCTTAGCATAACAAGGTGGTCTGTTGTTGAGTGATGTCTTCTGAAACCTGCTTGGCCTTTAGCCCGCTTACCTTCACTATCAAGCCATATGCTTAACTTTTTTTCCAGAATACTACCATATAATTTGGCTAAGAGAGGGCTGATCATAATTGTTCGATAATTAGAGGGGTTATTTGTATCTCCACTTTTAAAAATAGGGATAATGAGGCTCTCAGTCCAAGGTTTAGGGAACCCTTGCTTAACAGCTTGATTGAAAAGCTTGTGGATGTGGGGGATGAGGACAGGGCCTCCAATTTTTAAGATTTTTGCCTGGTAACCTTCAATGTCCTTAGCTTTCCCATTCGCGAGGCGATTAACCCCAAACTTAATGTCTTCTAAAGAGAAGACTTCTTTCGTTGTGAGCAGGGTTTCCAAATTATCCGTGACATTAGGAGATTCATAAAGCTTTTTAAGATAAGAATTCCAATCGTGAAGAGCAATTTTATTATTATCCTTAGTCTTCCTAGTCAGAATCTGCCTCCAAAATTTCTTAGGAACTACCATTATTATTATAATATTAATTTCTCTTAATATTTGGGATAATATTAATAAAATTCTTATTTTTAAATTAACAATTGAATTTCCTTGATTTACCTAATTTTACTTTCTTCGAGAAATATTAACTAACTAATTTAGTGGTTTGACCTGGTCAAAATTAGCCGTTAGGATTTAGCTGTTGGAATCTCTGCACACTCTATTTATTCTCGCTAAGCCAGATCAGTTCTTCAACTTGTCCTGATGATGAACCACACTGGTTGGTTCGAAACGCATCGACAAAATATTGGTTATGTGATTTTGCCAAAGATATCTAAACAATGTTATGGATCACAGAAGTCTAAATTCCTTGATATCAATGTTATTTTAGAAGTGAAAATTTAAATAGAAAATGATGTTTTTTTAAAATTAATATCGATGATTATTTATGAGAAATAAAATAGTTAGTAATAAAGTGATTTATTAAGATAATTTTTTAGTTTTAAATATAAAAATTATAAGAATAATTTTTCTAGTTATAAATAACTTAAATGTATTCATTTTAAAAACTATATATATATATATATATATATATATATATATATATATATATATATATATATGTGTGTGTGTGTTCAAATTTAAAAAGATGAAGTTTAGGTTGCTCATAAATTTGCATGAAATTTTATACTTATTTTGATGTAATATGTGTGAAAATCCACATTTATTTTGATGGATAGGAGTTTTGATAACTAATATTATTTTTCATTTAAAATGATTGCCAAAATAATGATATTTTGAATTGATGTGACCGATTAGGTATCTCTAAAATATTTTATCTTTTTCATATATTATTAAATTATTATAATATATTCTAAAACAAAATTTATATATATATATATATATATATATATATATATATATATATATATATATATATATTATTCATAATATTTGAAAAGCGAAAAGCGTAAACAAACATATATATATATATATATATATATATATATAAGTTTTAAAAAATGTAAACATTTATTTTTATACAAAATTTAAAATTGTTTAAAAACTTGTTATTTTTTATGGTGGTAGTAAAATTATAATATTTTTTTGTAAACAATTGTTGATAAGTACATGGTTAATTGAGGTCATTTTGACAATATAAGCATATTTTGTATGATTGTATTAATATATTCCACATACAAAATATGCAATGTTGTATGTGCTATGTAACTTATATAACTATAATAGTATATAAATATTCTTAACTTATTTTTAAATTTGTTAAAACAAATATTATTAAACTCAGTGATCTATTAAAGTCAAATATTTTATTATTTAGTTAAAATTGTTTACATAGATATAATGGTGAAACATTGTGATTAAAAACAAAACAAAAAATGTCATTTTATCTAATACATTATTGTATGGGACTAAAACTAACTATAATGTCATTATAGCTAATTTTAACTAACTATAATTGTATGTCATTATAGTTAATTAAAACTAACTATAATTGACCATAATCAACCATAATGAGATGTTAGTAATTGATATGATCACAATTAGAATAATTAATCATGTGGTCACTATATAGTTGACAATGTATATAACTTATATATTGTGATTAACCATATTTATATATATTTAAACATGTTTGACTATGTTTAGCCATGTTAACCATAATTACCATAAATAATAATGATTTACTACATTTTATAATTTACCGTAATTGATTATAATTAAACATATTTTATTATAATTAATTAAAATTAACTATAATTAATCATAATCAATTATAATCAACCATAATTATAAAAATTCGCACTAATTAACTTTTACATGTAAAAAACTACAAATTTAAAAATATATATTCCAAAATATAAAATAATGGGTCTCCCAAAATATAAGATTTTAATCTAATTAAGTCTAATACACAAGAGTAACTTTTAAATATAAATTTAGATGTAAAAAATTGCATATTTAAAGATGTACTTTACAAGATATAAGATAATGACTTTCCCAAAGTATCATACGGTTAGTATACCTTTCTTCCGTGCCAACGTGCAAGATTGAAACCTTATATCTCCACGACTCGGAAGTTTCTATCCACTCGCTATCCATTCCAACCACCTCAACCCGAGCAAAATGCATTTTAGCTTCTTGTGAGTACATTTTTTTGTTCTACCCCACATAACGTTTTATTCTGAAACAAATCTTCCAATTCTAAATTATGAACCAAAAAAAATAGTTATGATAGTTGACAATGTGTATTTTTAAGTTAGTATTTGTGTTCGGTAAGTTAATTAGAGAACTTCTGAAATTTATATGCATTTTTTTTAGGTATATTGATTTTGTGAATATTATTAAACGTGTAAATTTAATTAATTTATCTAATTTACTTTGAATATCATTTTTAAAATAAGGAAAAATGTTATAAATAACTCATTTACGAGGAATGTCATATTTATAAAAAAAGAATTGCTTAACAAATTTATTTATTATAAATATTTGATTTACTAGAAATACTTTCTTAGAAATAATAAGACCTTATAATGCAGTTTTGAAGCAAGTCAAAGTTTTGTAATGGACCCATTTACTAAGAATATCATCCTCCAACTTAAAAATAAAAATTGTAACGGAACCTTTACTAAGAATATCATCTTTCAAATTAAAAAAAGTGTTATAATGGAGTGGTTTTACTAAGAATATCATTTTTCAAATTAAAAAAAGTGTTATAATGGAGTGGTTTATTGTAATTAATTTTTTTTAAATATAATTAAAAAAACTAAGAATTAGAATGAAATTTTTGGAATGAAATTTTTTTAACCATATAATTTGTTATTTTACATTTCAAAATAATAATAAATATATTCAAGTTTATTTACAAATAATAATTAACAATAATTTCCTCAATGAGGTGAGGAACCCGATCACAATCCAAAGCACGAAACACCACGTGGCTCATGTTTGTAAACAAATGGCATAAGGGTGGAGTGTCAGCTTCCCTGCCCTCTCAAATCACCTGGCGTAGGGGGAGACTTATGGCGTTCGTGTGAAATACCTCAGCGCCTTGACTAGCGCAGGAGGCAATGATTTAAGACACAAGATGGATTATGGCGAATTCCTTTGCATTGGAGTTTCAATACAATTTCACATTCCTTGTTGGTATTTTTCTCACCAACGAAGGAAGCGACACCGGTTTTCTGGGCATGGTGACAACCTCGGAGTTTCTTCCCAGACTCTTGGCTTTGTGGGTTAGTATCCTTCCTATTCCACGGGTGGTATCCCATGTCTTTCTAGACATGCACAGTGTGGCTTTCGGAGGTGCCGACTAGTTTGTCTTTTTGGTTCAATTGGAAACAGAAAGTTGTGGGTTATTGGTTTCTTGGAGGTTGGTGGAGGTGGTACAGTTGGTTGTGCTTCTGGGGGTGGTGGCGACTCTATGTGTGGCGCTCCTTCGTAGGATGTTGGGCCTATAATTGGATTTCTCTGCTCCTCAATGTATGGTGTTTTGTGTGTTCTAAGGCGAAGGGAGTCGAGTTCTTGAAGATCATCGTGGTTGTCTATTATTAGTGTGCTTAGGGAGGCGCTCCTCGGAGTGCTTAGGGCAAGTTCGGGTATTGCTCGACCCTTCTCCTTCTGAATTTTCAAAATTACAATTGCAGAAATTCTCACTATAGATCACCTGATAATGCAATATACTAAAGCAAAATACTTGATCTACTTCTACAAACAAACTTGTGGAAGCTTAATCGATTTTGAGCAAAGATCAAATAGAACACATATAAAAGATGAAGAAGAAACAATCACACATGAAACACAGAAGAATACTCTGGGGAAAGCATCAGCTAAAAACCCCGCTATCTATATTATCATACAAGTGGAAATATCTTAGGATTACACAAAGCTTTAGCTCTCAAGCTATCCAGCTCTCAGTACAATCCCTCACTGCTGCTCATAGATAGAATAGACAACACATATACCTTCCTTCAGTCCTCCAAGCCTCCTATTTCCTTGCGTAGTTTCTCCTGGGTCCTCCAGCTGCAACCTGTGTGATAATCACCTCACACACAACACTGACCTCTAAAATAATTGTGCAATCCTGAAGGAGTTGATTCCTTCTGCATGGATGATTTTCCTATATAGGAAAATTCCTCCAACTGATAGTACATTGTCCCTTCCTTTAATCTCAACTGGGTCTCTGTCTAAACTGACATGCATGAGTTATTTATGAGAGAATATTGAGTTATCTGGAGAACACTAGTGCGTGCATGCATGCATTAACTGTCTGAACTCACAATTAGTTCCTCAAACTGTTTGGAACTAATTTAACTAGACTTAACTCAGTTAACTAAGCTAACTAATTACAAATCAAATACAACTCATCCTTATCTCCTTAATTAAGGGATAACTTCCTCAATCAAAGGGATAACTATTGCATGTCTTCACAAAGACTTCATGATTGAATTTCTCCAACTAATTAACTCAAGATGATTTAATTAATTATTTTTCAAACGGCTAGTGAGACTAAATTCGAATTTTAATTCAAGGACTAATTAAAATTGGAATCTATCCTGAAATGCTATTTATAGCAATGCTATTTTTAGCATTTCTATTTTTTGCTATTTTCAATAGAGTTGGAGTATATCCTAAAATGCTATTTATAGCATTTCTGTTTTTAGATTTCTTGTTGCTATTTTCAACAACAGTGAGTTTATGTGTCGGAGCCTAGGGTAGCAAGATTGGTGGGGTGGCGAAAGTCTAGTAGGTGTGTGTCGCTGCTTCTGGGAGGGAAGTGCAAACAGGTTCGTTAGAACTGAGTGAGGGGAAGGAACAACCTTTACCAAACAGACAGGCATGGAGGGAGAGGTCATTTCTTGCTCGACTAACAGGATGCGTAAGCAGGCTCAACTGTTAAGGTCGCCATCACCTTTAGGTGCTCGACCATAAGGTCCGTCAGGGGCTCGACTGTTAAGGATGCGTAAGCAGACTCGACAAAAAGGGAGAGGACCCTCACCATATGAATAGTGAGTGACTCCGTCCCTTTAGGGGGCTCGACTGATAAGGACCCTTTAGGGGGCCTCTAAGCCCTACTTGGGTGGCTGGCGGTTTTAGTCTTGGGCGAGGTGGGCCTAGTGATTAGGGGTCGAGCATGTTTAGAAGGGTATTGGTGGTTCTTGCGTTCTTGACTCTGTATCGACAATGTCATTGTTGGTCTAGCCAGTATGCGCCCATTTCCGCGGCGAGGGAGGTCCTCCCTCCCAGCAAAGCCTGGCTCGGCTGGACGCGGGGATCTAGAAACACAAATACAATCTTTGGACACTAGAGTGGAGGCGTAAGGGGCTTGCTAGGGTGGTAAGACAACGGGGTGCTTCAGACGGAGGGTGGCTAGTGTGCGAGGTCGTCGTGGAGGTGGCGACTCAATGACACGACGTGGGGAGCGGTTGCAGCAACCACATCGGAGTAGTGGCATGTGACATGGTGGCATGGGAAAGCGCGGGTTTGTAGGGCGTTCGATACCTAGTGCGAGCGAAATTCAACAATTACTATATGGAGAATTGTTATGAGCTGATACAATCATTGATGGAGCAGTTAGAAACGATTGAACAAATCCGAAGAGAGGAGCATGTTGAAGTGGTAGCCACCTTGGACAAAATCCACTACTTCCAGTGGAAAGTTCAAGAACGAGTGGTGGTGGTATAACGTGGAGAAAACCTGCTATCATATAAGGTGGAGAAGCTGGAGTCTTAGAGGGATCACTTTGAATGACATGTCTAATGCTCCCATCCTCTGCCTCCTCGTGGGACAGCCCCGGACAACCCAACTTCCATCACGTCGGATGACTAGCATGACTACCGATGTTCTCTTTGTGTTAATTTTCTTCTGTTGTTTATGGCTTCTCGATTATGGATGATGTCCTTAGTATCCATTTTGTTTTTTTGTCATACGCTGCAAACGGTGGTCAACAAACGTGGTCGGGGTGAAACCCCCTATTTTTTGTTATTCCTGATGTACATTTTTTTACGAATGAATAGATTTTCAACTTACAAAAAGAAAATAACAATAACTATCTTCATTCCTAAACAACAAATAAATTATAATAAATTTTCTTATTATTTAAAAAATATTATTATAAATATTATAATCACTTTTATATAAATTAAATATCTAGTCTAATTAATAGATGAAATGGTCATTTTTAGTGTTTCAAAGGGATTTTCAGAATATTGAATCTATTTACATATTTAAAAATGTATTTTAAATAACAAAAAAATTACAATCTCACTAAAAGCATATCATAAGTCAATCCCTTGACCCTTGCGTGATCCATTAAGGTTATTCTTTGTATCGAATGTTTTTTTTTAATTGGAAAGTGGTTAGTGTTATAGAGTTGTTAAATGATTATGTTTAATGTTTGCTTCCTCACTTGAAAGTTGGTATAGGTTATTCTTATTATATGAAATGTTTTTAAAATCAGAAAGTGGTTAGTATTATAGAGTTGTTAAATGATTTTTGATAATGTTTTCTTCCTCACTTAAAAGTTGGTATTTAAAGTTAGTATCCTTAAAATGTTTATGGAGTTTTTAACTTATTTGTTATCTTTTATTTTTTATTTATGATTGTCATTTTTATTATTTTTAACACTTTATCGTTGTTATGGCTTAGAATTTATGAACTATTATATTTTTCCTAGGATTTATGAATTATTATCATTATTATTATTTAAAATAATTGTTACTTTAGTTATTATTATTGAATATTTTAGTTATTTTATTTAAAAAATATTTTTTTCTTTAATTTTTGTTTCATCATTAAAATAATAACAAGTTGTCTTTAGTGAGACTCTTTGGAAGCTTTTCCGATGTTTTTTCTAGTCTAATTTCTCTAAAATCCGGTAGGGATTTATTGAAATCACAAGCTTGATGGGTAACCCATGCACAATCGAAGTGCCCTAGGGGTTTTTCAAGGTGACAAATCCATATATATAGTCAAAAAACTAGTTTAAATAACACAAACCAAGATTTAACCTCAAATTTTTCCGTCACATTATGACATCAGAAAGTCCAAAAAGTCAGAGTAAAGACAGCTCCAAATAATAATAATAAGATCATTAAAATTAATGTAATTTAATATCAAAATTTAACATATTCTAAAACCTCCTGTGTCATAGAAAAAGACACTTTTAATTCACATAATTTTATTATTATTAATTATTAATATTTATTTATAGAGATTGGATCAATTATTTTATTGTTAGAAAATATTTTTTATTATTATTATTAGTTAGTAACTCTTGTTCTTATCAATCCCTTGAGTTTATCAATCTCTTGGGTGTATGAATCTAAAGATTTGTATTCTTAGGGTATAATATTAATCATAAGGTATATAATCCTAGGACTTAATATAAATCCCCTTGGTTTATAATCATGGTCAATCATGGTCCAACCTCACATTGTGACAAATATTGTCTCAATATGAACATCAACCTTATGTGAACAATCGTCAACCACGGTCAATGGTGGTCAACCATCATCAACCATTGTCAATCATGGTCCAATGTCACATTTTGACAAAGATTTTCTCAATATGAAAATCAACAATGGCCATCCATGTCAATAACAATGGTCATCCATGGTAAATAACCATGGTCAAATTGTGTGAGTCAACCATGTTAAATCGTGTTCAATCATGGTCCTCCATGGTCCAATGTCACATTGTGACAAAGAGTGTCTCAATCTTAAAATCAATCATGGTCAACCATGGTCTATCATGGTCAATATGAAAATCAACCATGGTCTATCATGGTCAATATGAAAATCAACCATGGCCAATCATGGTCAGTTATTGTCCAATGTCACATTGTGACAAACGTTGTCTCGATATGAACATCAACTCTATGTGAACCATGGTCAACCATTGTCAACCATGGCCGAACATCACAATTTGACAAAGAGTGTCTCAATATGAAAATCAACCATGGTTAATAACCATGGTCACATTGTGTCAAATATTGTCTCATGGTCCAACGTTACATTGTGACAACCATGGTCAACCTTGGTCCAACTTTGCATTTTGACAAAGATTGTCTCAATATGAAAATCAACCATTGTCAACCATCGTCAACCAGGGTCAAATAATAACAATAATTATATTAATAATAATAAATAAAATCAATAATTATATTAATAAAACAATATTTAATATTGTTTTATTATTTTATTATAATAATTAAATTATTATTATTATTATTATTATTATTTAAGGAGATATTTAAGGAGGCTTGCAAGATAAACCTGTAATAATCAGCCAACATGATAAGAATTTAGAAGTGCAGAGAAGGGAAGGAGGAAATTATTCCTAATGGTGTTGATGGCGTAGACTCCTATAAAAATGAGTCCATAGATTTCCAAATGAACGTCTGTGATCAATCAAGTGTAGGTACCAGTCCACGAGTGCATCCATGTTTGACAATCGAAGAGGATAAATAGCACATTGTCTCAACATGTGAAGAAGAAATCTACGGAGACTTGAGTGAGGATCCATTAATAGTGAATCGACATGATGAGCATAAGCATGAGGGGCAGCATGACAAACATAGTTTGAAGGATGAGGCATTTTCGGAAAGACAATCAAAGGCTCAAGTTGGGAATCTGGTGCAGACTAATACAAAGACACTTAGCAGGTCACCATAATTTCTAAGAGAGGACTTCCAGGAAAAGATTAAGCATTTCAAGATAGATCTTATAATGTTGAAGCAGAGAATATGGATAGTTCGAGGAATTTCCCTACAAGAGGATGGGAAAATTGAGGAGCTCATAGGAGTATGTACTAAGTGAGCGGCCAAGCTGTTTAGTGTTGAGGAACGGTTCAAATCCCTCATAAGTTAGTAAGAGGAATATACTTATGATTCATAAAGAAGCCCTCTTTAGGGATACGTTGATAAAGCTTGCAACTTTTAAGCACGCCTTTATGCATTGGAAGAAAAAGGGCAATTTTTTCTAGATGGACCCTATGGGAGCCCTCTATACGGTTTTATAGGTTGGCCAAGACCGTGCAATGATTTTCCAACTTAGGAGCATCCCAACTAGAATCAGAGTAACAAAGAATCAACATGGTGGGCTACTCCTCGTATGATTATGTACACATAAGGATTTATGAGCTAGTACCTGATTGATGAGGTGATTCTTGGGAGGACATTCTTAGGCAGTGACATAATACAGTTAGATCCAAGGTGCAGGGGCCAACAAGTTTGGTGGCATTGGGATCCAAGATGTTCTATTGTTGACGCATTAAGTCAACAATTGGATTGGTATCTAGGTGGCGGTTCACACGACAATGGATATATTGGTGAATAGTTGATTTAGTGGTTCATCTGGGATCTAGGAATTGAGAGATCTATCCTTGATTAGGTGATACAATGGCATCTTGTTATGGTTCATTCATTCATATGGGACCCTGGTATTGGTACTCTATTGTTGTGGACAACCAAATTAGGAGACACATGTGAATTTCTTGAGGGAAAGAAATCTTGGGGCAGAGGTTTTTGTAATATTTACTTTTTTTATATGTGATAAATATGGATGGTATTTACTTATGGTGTTTACCATGGTATTCGCCCATGTTCTTTTCCTTGGTATTTGTTTTCCTTTTAAAGAGAAAAATAATAAATTAAAGGCTTCTAGAGAGTCCATGAAGCCTATAAAATGGGTGAGTAGCAAGGCATTTGGATCAGCCAGAGTTTGTCTATCTTATTATGAATTTGTGAGAACTTGGTGTGGCCAGTTCCCGCTTGATCCTAGGATGAAAACCCTACCTTGATATTGATTTGGGTTTCTTCAGCTACCAGAATTATCCAAGATCTTTTACTTCTGTGATGTTGTTAGAATTGCATTTAAAAGAGCATAAAGAACCACATTTGCATGCTTAAACAAGAGGAAACATCACAATGATCAACACATCAAGAGCATGATACATTTGATAACGGAGTTCACTTAGTGTGGTTTACGTCTCTGGGCCCGGTGTCAAGAGTGTGGAGGTTGCTTCTTATAATGTTGGAAATGATAATGATGTACATGGATAATTCTTTGTCATAAAAAGGATGTATGCCCTCAACAAGAGTGGATTGTCTCTCCACGAGACATTCTCTCCCTACAGGAACTCTCACTCAAAATGGGCTTCCTTCAGCATGACAAACTAACAAGATATCACATAATGTGGCAATGATTATCCCCTTAACATAGTTACACAAGGATCTCAACAAAAATACATCATCTCAACAATGATGAAAGGAAACATAACATGATTGTTTCATGTACCTTCACTCTTGAATATGCCTGAAAAATGAAAGGATCAGTTGCTAAAATTGACTACACCACTGGATTTTTGGCTTCAAGTAGAGTAAAATCGACTATCCATTCGTCAAATTCTGACACCGTCAAAATATGGGCCTTCGGGAATCTTTTAGATTCCCCATGATTCTCCAAAGATTCTTCTCCATGCACTGACTGGAGATATTCTCCTCAAATGGAAAATCTGATCTCACCATTGTGATCCTTGCGGAATTCTAAGACTTTTGAGTATAAAGTTGGCTGCATTCTGACTCTGGCGAATTTTAGCCTCCAAGGGAATCTTTTAGATTCCTCAATATTCTTCAAAGATTTCATGCTGCGGGGTGCCTACAATTTTTTTTTTCAGATGGCGAATATGACTTCACCATCACGTTCCCTGCAAAATTTCATGAAATTTGACTATAAACTTGGCATCATTATGATAAAGTGAAATTTTACCTCACAAGGAATCTTTCAGGAATCTTCATCCTCTTGCATAAGGTTTTCGCACCCTCTCCTAGGCAAGGTTCAACCGAGAAAGGTTCTGCCTCATCCTTATTGTCAAGGTTCCACTGTTTTCTGTCCACTCTAAGTTCCACCAGTTCTCCGTTTGGTGGTCAAATAAGCAAGTACTGGTTTAATATATTATAATGGATGGACTTTATAAAGGTATCCATTGGCCTAACGGTAAATTTGGCAGAGAATTTGGGGAGTGGGTCGGGTTCAAAACTCGCCCTCTCCATTTTTAACATCAAACAATTTTTGATACTTTTTTTAACACGCGGCATAAACATCTTTAATTGGCGTCAATGGTTACATATAATGCCAACGTTACATTTTGGTCTGTATTTGTTGTAACGGACTCTGGGTTCGTGGTTAATACATCTCGGCAGTTAGTGTTAAATGGTGCCGCCCATTGGGGGCTAGCCCACGTGGGTTGGGTGGGTTCAACCTCTGTCGACTCCCCTCCACGTGGTGTCATGTTCTATGGTTGTAATATGGTAAATGGTATATGTGGATGGAGGGGTTTGACCGCCTACCACCACAAATAAATTATATAATAATTCGACCGATGGGGGTGGGCAGGTCCAGTGGGCCCGGCCTGCCCCTCCCCCATTTTTAATAATTTCTGTTTTTTTAACCAAATGGTCATTTTCGAATTTCTCGAAAATAAGGGTCATTGGGAAAATTAAGTATGCAACAATTTCACCCTCCCAGTGGCCATATTCCATGCCCCGAGTCTGTCAATTTGTAGGATCATTAAACATGGCCCACTTGTCAACTTTGACCACAAATTTTACCACCTTTTTCTCCTTCATACGAACTGGGATTTGAGTGTCATTTGCACCATTGGAATCAAGGCGACGAGCACTTCAATATGGTCCTAGTTCGAGAGAAATATGACCACTTTGAATTTTGAGCTATTATAAACCCTCTTTGACCTCTAAGGGTCTCCATTGAGGAGCTTTTGGGCTTCCAAAAGCATGAACATAATCTGCAATTGTCGTGTATATTGTTTGCACACAAGTGTCCTAACAAGTCACCCTTCTTTCTCCTTCGCCATTAGTGATGAGTCGACACCTGCATCCTATGCAAACCTATAGTACAATATTTTGTAAATTACATGCTTATTTACATGACCAACTATGACCCAACCATCCCATACTTGCCATGAGTTTATAACTCACACTTTGTGGTCAAGATTACATCAAAATGGAAACAATACCCCAACTATCAATATAAGGCCAAAATATCAGTGTTGCTTGAACAAGTGATGGAAAACACATCATTACTTTTACAATGTAAATTACAGCAAAATTTACAAAATATGGACATGACAAACTATCACATCTAGAAAAACCATATCTCACTTATCAAAGTGAATGGATCATCTCCCTATGGTGGATTCACTTGTCAAACAACTTTTTCAACTAGTTCATGCATGGGAACGTTTTCCTTAAGACGTTGCTCTAGATGGAGCCTCCAACATGTGTCTCTTTGATGACCACCTCTATTTCCATGACTACAAAAAGTCTTCTTCCTCCAAACCTGGTTAACATGCTTCATTCCCTGTTGTGGAGAAGGCCTTTCACGCCTCATCCTCTTTCATGTTTCCATTCTCTTCCAGCACTCAACAATCACATCGTTATGTAAACTTCAAAAAATACATGTTTTTTGATGCCATGATTTATGTTCATCATTAACAACGTGATTGTAATCAAAATGAACTTTAGAATACTGAGACTTATTATACCTTTCCTAGTTGTCTCTGGTGCAATTATGGCGATGAAAGTTTTCCTCAACTCTTTCTTTGCAATGTGCATTTTCATGGGATGGCGGTGATGTGCTCCAATCATTCTCTTTCCTCAATGGTTTCAACAACGTATTGGAAGCTTCTAACACCTTTGAGCATTCTCCTTCAGTGTATTCCAAACTTTTGAATTGAGGTCTTTGCACGACATCTAATGGATGAGTCATGCCTTGGCCATTAACACCAAGTCCTCCTCCTTTGTACCCCATCTTGGTAAGGAGTCTCATGGAAATTCATGTAATAGGTACTTCTACATTTCCAACAGAAATAACATCATGTGAAGATGAAACTGAAGAACAATCAACATTGTTTACCTCAACTATTGATTCTGAAACAGATGATGAGGGCTTCTTTAAGCCTTTTTTGAGCTTCAACTCCTCCAAGGCCTCTTTTATGGCTCGTCACTAGAGTTGCAGTCTTTGCTTCTCCTCTTTCTCTTCTTGAAAAATCCTCTTCAATTCAACATTCTCTGCTTGAAGGCTCTAGTTGATCTCCTCATTTGAATGATGAGAATACGATGAAGGCAATGAATGTTAACTAGAAGGGGTAGATGGAGCATCGTCCTCTACTCTTTCTTTCTCTCGTTCTTCTATTCTCTTCTCATTGGCTTCATACATTATTTCCACCATTTTGGACATCCTTAGGAAGGCCTCGTACATTTCTTTGTCATCTTCCATTGTTGCACGTTTAATTGTTCACACTCGCAATTCACATCAACAATAAGATGGCTTTGATACCTAACTTGATCCGGGTTTCTTCAGCTAGAGGAATTATCCAAGATCTTTTACTTCTGTGATGTTGTTAGAATTGCATTTAAAAGAGCATAAATAACCAGATGTGCATGTTTAAACAAGAGGAAATGTGACAATGATCAGCACATCAAGAACACGACACATTTAATAACGTAGTTCATCCAGTGTAGGTCACGTCTATGGGCCCGGTGTCAAGATGATATAGGTCGCTTCATATAATGTTGGAAATGATGATGATGTACATGGACTATTCTTTTTCATAAAAAGGACATATACCCTCAACAAGAGTGGCTTGTCTCTCCACGAGATGTTCTTCGTACATGAACTCTCACTCAAAATGGGCTTCCTTCAGCATGACAAAGTAAAAATATTCTACATAATGTGGCATTGAATATCCCCTCAACATAGTTAAACAAGGATCTCAACAATAATACATCATCTCAACAATAATGAAAGGAAACATAATATGACTACTTCATGTACCTTCACTCCTGAAGATCGTTGAAACATTAAAGGATCAGTGATTGAAACTAACTACACCACTGAATTTATGGCTTCGAATAGTGTAAAATAGACTACCCATTCGTCAAATTCTGACATCATCAACATCTAGGCCTTCGAGACTCGTTTATATTTCCCATGATTCTCCAAAGATTCTGCTCCATGGGTTGATTGGAGATATGCTTGTCAAATGGAAAATTTGTTCTCACTATTGAGATCCTTGTGGAATTCTGAGACTTTTAAGTATAAAGTTGGTTTCATTCTGAATCTGGCAAATTTCAGCGTCCAAGGGAATCTTTTAGATTCCTCGATATTCTTCAAAGATTCCACATCATACGGTGCCTACAAATTTGATGCGCATATGGTGAACCTAACTTCACCATTGCGTTCCTTGTGAACTTTCGTGAAATTTGACTATAAACTTGACATGATTCTGATAAAGTGAAATTCTACCTCCCAAGAAATATTTCATGGATCTTCATCCTCCTACGTCAAGGTTCCACACCCTCTCCTGGGCAAGGTTACGCCTCGGCCTTCATGTCAAGGTTTCATTGTTGTATGTCCTCTTTGAGTTCCATCGGTTCTTCGTTCGGTGGTCGAATGGGCAAGTACTAGCTTAATATATTTTTGTGGATGGACGTTACAAAGGCGTTTGTTGGCCTAACGGTAAATTTGGCGGAGTATGTGGGGAGTGTGTCAGGTTCAAAACTTGTCCATTCGATTTTTAACTTCAAAACAATTTTTAATATTTTTTTAACACGCGACATAAACATTTTAATTGGCGTCAGCGGTTACATATAACTCCAACGTTATGTTTTGTTCTGTATTTGTTGTAATGGACTCCGCGTTGGCGATTAATACATCTCAGGAGTTAGTGTTAAATGGGGTCGACCCACGTGGGCTAGGAGGGTTCAACCCCCATCGACTCCCCTCCACATGGTGCCGCACCCTATGGTTGTAATATTGTAAATGATATCCACGGTTGGCAGGTTTTCGCAATCTACCACCCCAAATACATTATATAATAATTTGACTGGTGGGGGTCGGTGGGTCCAGCGGGCCCCGCTTGCCCCCGGTCGCCCCCATTTTTAATAATTTTTATTTTTTTAAAATTAAATGGTCATTTTTGAATTTGTCGTAAATATGGGAAAATTAAGTAGGCAAAAATTTCACCCGCCTGGTGGCCGAATTCCATGCGACGGGTCTTGGTTAATTTGTAGGATCATTAAACATTGCCCACTTGTCAACTTTGACCCATTCTATCTTCTTCATAGGAACTCGGATTTGAGTGTCGTTTGCACCGTCAAAATTAGAGCGACGAGAACTTTCATCTGGTCCTAGTTTGAGAGTAATATGAACACTTTCAATTTTGAGCGATTATAAGCCCTCTTTGACCTCTAAGGGTCTCTAGAGCCACCTGGATCAAATATTTATCTGGTGGAGCCATCTAGGGTTCACAAGTGTGCTTCAGCATTTAGTTGAGTCATTTGATTAGAAGTTGTGCATGCCATTAGTAAGGGCTTCACTATTAATTATATTGGCATGTAATAATTTTCTAGTTATTTATAGAATAAGTGGCTGCATTTTTCAGATCCCTTTATGTTTCGTGCTTTTAGTTGTAGGAATTTTAATTAAAACACTGTAAAGTGTCGAAACTATTGAATTATTTGTCGTTTGGGATCCTACATCTTAGCAAGTATATTTTGTTTACTTCAAGGAAAATAATCAGTATTGATCCACCTTAACCATGGACCTGGTAAAACTTGAGAGGGATCATCTTGAGGTGCAAAACATTAGAAATTGCACCTCCAAAGATTACATCCCTCTAATGACTTGATAGATGATCATCTCTCTCTCTCTCTCTCTCTCTCTATATATATATATATATATATATGTATGTATGTATGTATGTATGTATGTATGTATTTTTTAATTCATTAATAGATTCATCCCCTTGAATACATGGAATAAAATAGCTTAAGCATACAATTCAAACAAATATTTGCTCCATTCGAAACCAAACCTTAATAAAATGGTCAAAATGTAAAATAATGATACTTGAAATGTTATAACATAAGAATTTAAATTTTCAATTACCTTATATTATATTTATTATCATTATTACTATTATTATTTTAAACCATATACAATATGTAAATTATTAACATTGAAATAGTTTAGTTAACATGAGCATTGAGATATTTTATTTGTGGATTAGATTGTCCACATTTAATTTTTTTCTATTAATATATATTTAAACCTTAATAAAATGGTCAAAATGTAAAATAATAATACTTGAAATGCTATAACAATAAGAAATTAAATTTTCAATTACCTTGTATTATATTTATTATCGTTATTATTATTATTATTATTTTAAACCATATACAATATGTAAATTATTAACATTGAAATAGTTTAGTTAACATGAGCATTGAGATATTTTATTTGTGGATCAGATTGTCCACATTAAATCAATTTTTTTCTATTAATATATATTTAAATATTTTCAGTATTACTTAATTTTATATATTGAAATATTTTATTTATGATGCACATTAAATTTTTTAATTGCTATTAATATTTTCTAAATGTCACATATTAATCTTATATTAAGAATTGAATTAATTGATGATGGTTAACACCCCAAAAGACTAATATGATCTATTGGACCTTAGGAAAGAAAGTGATTAACTAGGGTTTTTTAAATTTGATTATTGTGATGAAAAAGAAAGGACAGAAGCATTCCAAGATCATTGTAGTTTTGTTAACTTAACATGTCAACAAGATTGGTATTGTGGCAATTTTTGAAAAGGACAACAGATATTAGTAAGGGTCGAGCAATCCAAAAGAAAGTGTTCTTCATCTTCAACTCTTTTAGTATCGACTTAGAGGGGGTGAATTCTTTCATCCCTAGGTGTTTTGGGAATAGACCAACCCCTGATTTCACTCCAAATCCCATGAGAAACAGTTCTAATCTTTGCAATGTTCATTTTCTTCTTAGCACTTGTAAAGACAAAAATATAATTTTGGTTAGCAAGAGCGAGATTGATCACCTCTTTATAGTATCTTAGCTTTCTTTTTGCTTCTAACTCTTTGTCATCCTACAATTTATCCTTGAATTTGGAAATAATAGTGTTTTTAATGTTATTTTTATTCTCCGAGATGATCTCCTCCTTTATGCCCTCATGGTCGAGCCTGAATATCCTTATACCAACCTTGCCTCAACCAAAGGTGGGGGTTATGACTAGAGTTAGAAGCAATTTTGGGGACTCTATTGGCTTCCATGTACAAATTCTTCTTAATGTTACTTTCAACTACTTTTTCTCTTTGCACATTGAAATATTTTATTGTTCATATATATATATATATAGATAGATAGATAGATATATATATATATATATATATATATATATATGAAGTTGATATTAAAAGAAATTAGTAAAAGATAGATATTAAAATGGTTTATTTACATATCCAATTGAAATATGAAAATATAAGTAATATAAACTTCATTTTTTGTTTTGTTTTAATTACTTTAAAATATTTTTTATTTTTTTTTGTAAACAAGGTAGTACTTCCTATATTTACTTTTTTTCAAAATTTACAGTCCCAAGACATCGATTAACCAGCCACCTACCCGAAGGAAACCAGGTGGCCATCAATCAACATTGTATCCATTCCAAAACTTAAATAAGTTCATCATCAACAATTGTATCTCCCCAGTACCTCTCTCTAGTCTTTTAGACAAAAACATTCAAAAACTGTAAACAAAACTAAAAACCAACTACTCCTCATCTAAGGAGGCGATCTAGAAGGTTTCCTGCTCTTCCGGGGTCATCATCTGCTTGCCTTTGTTCTGCGGCTTTACCCCTGGGCCTGGGAGTTCTCGTCCCTGCTGAAACAGTTTCCATTTTAGCTCAGACAGAGTTTGCTCAATGCGGCCCAAAGCGAGGTTGTTCCTGTAAGTTTGGATCTGGATGGTTGCCAAATCCTTCATTATCTCCCAGTTGACCTGTTCTGGTTCTTTATTTCGCTCCTGTCAGTTCTCCACTTCTCCTTCCATGTGTTCTTGACAGAGGGTCATTGCGTGAGCAACTATGTGTTTCATGATCCAATATAGTTGCAGAGTTCTGGTATAGAGAGATTGTCTGCCATTTGTAGTGCCTGGATCATGTATCATTTCTTCCCACTCATGCAGGGGAAGGTTTCTACCTTGAAGATTTTGTCTTAATTCACGTTCCCAACTCCAAATCTGTTCCCGAATTTCTTGCACATTTGCTTTCATGTAGGCATCCACAAGTTCCTTTACCTATTCATCTGTAGATTTTCTACCTTTTTCTGGCCTATGCTGCTTATTTCGGCTTCCTACTTGACATTCCTTTTGCTTTTCCCGGGCGCCATGTTTCTGCTGGGCAGTTTCCTGGTGCCCTGGTCCTTCAAGTTTGCTTGTTGGGTTACAGTTGACCCTTCACTATGGTTTAGCCCTATCACAATATAAACACAATGGTCAGTTTTATCTATTGGGGAAAAATACTTGGAGGGGATAGCTCTACCACCCCTCTTCCTAGATTCTTCCGAGTTGTGTCTAACTCGTGAATACATATCCAAAGCCTCTCTAAAGCTCTCCTGGCCCAAGTTTTCTTTGATAAGGATTACTTTATTATGATTGGTGTAGTTTATCTAGGCCGCGCAGGCTGCCTTGTAATCCATACCCCTCCCATTTCTCCGAGGTTTTCCTAACCCCCTTCTTGTTTTGATTTCCACAGCTTCAGGGTCCCCCTCCCGATTTTTCCTCAATTCTTGAGAGTCTGTGGAAGGTATCTTCTTCCTCACACGGGTGTTCCAGGTTCGCCTTACCGAGGGCATAATCTCAGGGTTTGGCATTCCAGGGCCTTCCCATCTGTTGCAGGGGTCAAGGAATATTGGGGCCTTCTTTTCCTGTGAACCCTTTGCATTACTATTATAATTTTCCTTTCCAGCCATGGAGTCGCAGGGTTTTCTCCCGACCCAAGCTATCTTAACTTGATAACTGAGTCTGGGGAGATGCAGACTATTCCTATCTATCTGCATGCCTATGTTTTGCTTCATGCAAGAACTTTTATCCAAGTGAAGGGGAGAAGATTTCACATACCCGTCAGTCTGGAGCCGTTGTTCTCTCTTCTACAATTGTCTTTGGCCGTCGATGCGTTCTCTCTCGCCACCTTCCTTCTCCCGCGTCCACATGCAACATGCATGGACTCCCTCATACTTTATTCTTTTAACATTCTTCTGTCTTAACCTTACCTCCAGCTGTCTCCATTTCCGACGATCCGTGGCGCGCTTTCTGTCCCACTTTCCTTGGGATGCTGCCCAAATGTCTTGTCCTTCGTGCTTCATTTATGACTATCTTCTCCTGGTTGCTCTTGTCGTCCCTTTGCTGACTCTGCATTGCCATCTGGCTCTCCTCTATTGTCTCTTCTCAATCCTGTTGTCCTGTTCTCCCTGTGCCCACCTCCTTCCATTTCTGCTCCCACGCTTCTCGGGATTATCCTTTCTCTTTCCTCCTCCGTCATCCCTGTCCTTTCTGTCCTTTCCTCCGTTCTGTTCTGTTCCATGGATGATCTTTGTTGATCTACCTACGTATGCTTTCGTCTTTCTTCCCTCCTCTCGACGTCATTCGGGTTCTCTTGTTGCCTCTGATCTGCCTCGACGGCCTGTTTTATCTGGTTCATTTCCTCATTCTTGTTGAGCTCTACTTCTCCCACATCTAACTGGTGCTCTCTGTTTTGGCATCCCTAATTCGTAAGGAGATCCGTTGGGGCGTTTCCTTTCCTCTTCACATGGGACACAATAATGTATGCCAATCGTTGAAGTTTCTTTTCGACTTCTGAAATTACCCACGCCGTCCACCAGCTTTTGCTTAGTTTTTCTGCGTTTTCTCCTTGTTGTAGTTGTTTTATAGTGTCAATGACCAGCTTAGAATCCCCTTCTATCTGCAATCTTTGGTATCCTTCTCGTATCGCTATCTCCAGTCCTCTGTTTAATGCATGGTATTCTGCTTCATTGTTGGTAGCAATGCCACAGTCCATTGCATATACCCTTATGATCCTTCCTTCTTCGTCTCTGAATATCCCTCCTATCCCTACCTCCCCTGGGTTGCCTTTGGCTACCCCGTCAAAGTTTAGTTTTGTGAATCCTTGGGGGGGGTTCTTATAACTTTCTTCCGCTCTTACCTATTTTACATCTTGTATCTTCCTTATGCTACTTATATTTCTTACTTTAATTTCCATTCGGTCCATGATGCTAGTTTCCATGCCTTCTGTCTTCCAGTCTTCCTCTGTCCAATTTCCCAGAATTATTGTTTCCCTTATATTCCCCATAATTTGGTTCCAGATTTCCTCTGTGTCATTTTTATCTGTTCTGAATATTACCCTGTTTCGGGCTTTCTAGAGATTCCACAGGAAGAATCCAATTGACAAGTTCCAAGCATGGTTAAGGATTACATTTCGGTACGGTTTGCTACTCCATGTTTCAATTGTTGTTTTAATGATTTCTAGCTTTCTTTATGTAATCCCAAAGATTTATTGGTGCTTTTGCCACAAGATGTTACTTGCATCACAGGAGTTAGCAACATGTTCCCTAGTTTCCTCTTGTTGTTGGCACAACGCGCAGCGTGAGGGTCCATGCGTTCCTTTCCATCTTATCTGATTCCAAGTTAGGGCTCTCCCATGTAGCACTGTCCAGGTAAAAAATGTCACTTTTGGCCAAGTTTTTAATTGCCAGATTCTTTTCCATTTTTCCATGTTTGCATTGCCCACTTCTTTTGTTTTTAGGTGGTATCCTTCTGATATTGTAAACATGCCTTTAATTTGTTTGCCCCATCTTATTATGTCTGGTCCTTCTTTGATAGCTATTTTCCTGGTTTCCAGTTCTTTGTGATATGTATTCCATTGATCTGTTTCTCGGGCTTCAGGCCAATCACTTTTCCTCTTCCATTGTCTCGAGTAGTTGTTTTGGTCCCCTACCCAGTAGTTCCTTACTGCGTCTTCCACTATTTGCATTGTATATTGTTGTACTTCGTGTAGCTGAGGAACTTGACTCAGGATACCTCTCTATTGCCACCCTTCCTGCCAGAAGTTTGCTTTATTTCCTTCCCTAATTTCCCAGAAATCGTTGTCTCTTATCAGAGCTCTGTTCATATTAGCTAGGATCCAAATAGTTGAGCCTTTTTGTCTGTCAGTGTTCGGATTTTACCTTCCGGGGTCCATGCTATTTCATATTTTTGATCCCACAGTTGTTTTCAGAGGTCATTCCCTCCTTGAATCCATCTCCACCATAATTTCGCCCCCATGACTTGGTTCAAAATGTTTGGGTCTCTAAGTCCCAGACCTCCTTCTTGAACCGAATTGCTTAACCATGTCCATGAAAGAAACGCCCATTTTTTTGTTTTGTTTTCCCCATGCCATAGAAATTTTTTAAAATTTTGCACCATTTTCTGACATATGGTCTTCGAGATTGCTTGAATTTCCATTTGGTAGATTGGCATATCTTGGAGGACTGATTTTAGGAGTATGAGGCGGCTCGGTGTGTTGAGCGTTCTAAATGTCCAATTTTCCATCCTTTTTTGAATTTTCCTTATCACTCCTTGCCAATTCGCTACTCTGTTCTGCTAATCACTCAGTTGAATTCCTAAGTATTTTGTAGGGAATTTCCCAATTTGGAACCCCAAAGTTCTTGCCAGAAAGGCTTGACTCACTCTTGGTGTGTTGAAGAAGAAGATTTCAGTTTTCTCTTTATTCACCTCCGTTCCTGAAGCTTTCTTGAATTATGTTAGGATCACCCCGAGTTGTTTAGCTTCCTTAATGGTTTCTTGGTTGTACATCATCACATCATCCACAAATTGTTGGTGTGTGATAGTTAAGTCCTCTCCCCATAAGATGAGCCCTTTTAATTATCCTCTTCTTACTTTGTCGTTGATTAAGTGACCTAGGCCATCCGCTGCTAGGATGAACAAGAACTGAGATAGAGGGTCTCCCTGTCTTAGGCCACGAGTGGGCTTGAAAGTTTCCGTTGGGGTTCCATTTAGAAGGATTGACATACTAGGAGTGGATATCATGGACAAAATCCATGCAATCCATATTTCATCAAATCCATAGGCTTGCAGAACTTCTTGTAGATATTTCCAACTGAGTTTATCATATGCCTTTGCTAAGTCAAGTTTTAACATCATTCCTTTATTTCCAGTTTTCTTGAGGGAGTGGATCACCTCTTGCGCGACTACAATCCCATCCACTATCTGACGACCTTTCACAAACCCTGTTTGTTCTTTTGCTATCAATTCTGGGAGCAGAGGTTGTAATCTTTTTACCATTATGGTAGCCATGATTTTATAGATTACGTTACATAGAGCTATAGGTTTGAAGTTATGGGGTTATTCTGCTTGGTCTAATTTTGGAATTACGGCCAAGAAGGTAGCATTCCATGTTGGGTGAATTCGTTTGTGGCTTCTTGATTCTTCTACTGCATTAACAAGATCTTTTTTCATGAACCTCCATGTTGCTTGAAAAAAATCCACTGTGAAACCATCTGGCCCAAGGGCTTTGTTTTTCGCCGTTGTCTTGATTACTTCCTCAACTTCCTTTTCCAAAATCACTCGAAGCAGCACAAGGTTTTGGTCCCTACTTAGTTTTTTTGGAATGACTTGTTTTATCTTAGCTATCTCTTCATTTCGGTTGCTTTGCGACTCTGTCAATATGCCCTTGAAATGTTGGATTAGAAGGTTTTCCATTTCCTCTTTTTGGATAACTCTGTTACCTTGTTTGTTTTTTAGGGACAAGATTCTACTTTGCTGCCTGTGTTGCAGCATTGCTCAATGGAAAAATTTTGTGTTCCTTTCCCCCTCTTTTAACCACTGAACTCTTGACTTTTCGTGCCACAAGATTTCCTCATGTTTTCTCCTTTCCTCCAGTTTGAGTAGCACTTCCCCTTCTTCTTTTGCTCTCTCCTCAGTTCTTCCTTCTTCTATGATTTTTTGTTGTATCCTTTGCATTGTTATTTGGAGTTGTTCCTTGTCTTGATGGATGTTACCAAATTCCTCTTTATTCCATGTCTTAATCTCACTTTTCAGCTCCTTGAGTCGCAATTGGAGTGTGTGCATCTTGTTCTTGCCTTGTATTACTCCTTCGCTTTTCTTCCACCAGGTTTCCATCTTTTCAACAAGAGTTGGATCTCTTAGCCAGAAGGCTTCAAACCTGAAAGGTTTGTGTTGATTTTGTTTGTTCATGGAAATTTCCAGTTTTATTGGCTAGTGATCCAATCCTTGGCACGGTAGGATCGTTGCTTCATAAAATATATCTTTCCCTAGGAAGTGTTATGTGGCTAAGAATCTGTCCAGTCTGGATGCTATCTGCCTACTACCTCCTCGTCTGTTGTTCTAGGTATATTTGCCATTAATAGTATTGATGTTAATCAATTGGAGGGTTGTCTGGGTTTCCTTGAATCTCTCCATATCTGCATCTTCCCGTTGCAATCCTCCTTTCTTTTCTGCTATGGTTGTTATCATATTGAAATCTCCTGCTATCACCCAGAGTTTTTCTGTGTGTAGGTCGCCCATTCGACACAGCTGTGTTAGAAAAGTCTCTCTTTCAAGCGGTATGTGGGGTCCATAAACCGCTGATACCAAGAACCACTCTTTGTGTCCTACCATTCTGAACCTCCCTGATAGAATCCTTCACATTCCTATCCAAAGGTCTACCATTACTTCTACTGGGTTCCATAATATTGCTATTCCCCCTGCACTCCCTTTTGCATCTATTGTCATACTTTCATAATAAGGCTTAATTTTCTGTAGGATTTCCTCCATCTTTGCTCCCGTTATTTTTGTTTCTTGCAGCAACATTATCTGAGGTTTTTCTTTTTTAATCCTCTCAGCCAGGTATCTTTGCTTACCCTTGCTGTTAAGCCCTCTTATATTCCAGGATGTAATAATCATTGAGACTGTTGGGTTGTTTGGTGGAAGACCGTTGAAAGCGGTACAACTCTTCCTGTGTTAACTAGCATTTCACCCATTATTTGAATGGATTCTTGTAGGTTCTTCCTTCCTCTTTTTTCCCCCCTTTCCCTTTTTGTGGATACTCCTGGTTATTATCCTGTATTCCTAGCTGTTCATTTATCCCTGTTTTCCCACTTTCTTGCTTTTCTTTGTATTTTTGGAATATATCTTTGTATAGTTTTTTATCTTCCTCTGGTATAAACCTTTCATCCAAATTCTTCCACTTATCTAGTAGATTTTTTAGGATTTCCTCTTCTGATGTTGCGTCCTCCCCTTTATTTATATCTACTTCCATCACTTCATACTCCTGGTGTGGTTCCTTTTCTTGGGTCCCCTGTTCTTCTGGTTCCTTTTGGTTTTTCTGCTTATTTTCCTTTGTTTCCGTTTTTTCCCCTCCTCCTTCCTGATCTGTCCCTTCTTGGTAATCCATCTTTCTGGTCTCCTCCTCCCCTTCTTCTATTTGTAATGCTTCATACCTATTCGTCTTTTGACTTGTATTTGGCTGATCTTTCCTACCTTTCTGTTGGGTTTCTTTGGTAGGTCGCTTCTTGTGTTTTACTTCTTGAAACCCCTCCTCATCTTCATTTGTTTTCCTCTATTGTTTAGTCTTTCTTTCTTCTTCCTCTGCATTTAGAGGGCATTCCTTGAATAGGTGCCCATATTCATGGCATTTTCTGCATCTAAATGGTATGTGTTCATAGTCCAGAGCCTGCTGCCAGATCTCCTCATGATACTCGAGTTCGACAGTACCTGGTATAGGGTTTGCTATGTTCATGTATACACATATTCTTGCATACGAGGTGTATCTCCCTCTTTTTGTTGATTCTGCTATCTTTACGAAACTTCCTATGGTGTTTCCTATTCCTTCAAGAATCTCTGGGTCCCAAAAATCCATAGGTAGTCCAAACAGTCTGACCCATACCGGTGCTGCTAGGAATTTTTCCTGGTCTGGGTTATAGCATTCCTCCCAATACCTCATAAATAACCCTGCATTATTATGGAAATATGGACCGTTTTCAAACACTTTCTCTTTATCTTGCAGGTTTGAGAAGATTACCGTGAAAAAGCCGCGTGCTCCCAGCTTCAGTTCGATGTGGCCTCGTGGCTGCCATTTCTGCTGAATCCATCTTGTCAGTTCTTTTTCTGAGGGCCAGACTCCGATGAACTTGCAAATCAGTGCATGATCTTTCATGTAGCTTCTATACCTCTCCAATTTGTTCATTGGAATGACAAACCTCGGTTTCTTCGTTGCACAGGGCAAACATCTTCCTTTGCTTCTTGCTTGCCAACGTGCACCCAGAACAGGTCCTAGTGGCCTTTGAGCAGCTTTCTCTTTGTTGTTACTAGTTCCTTCTCCCGCTGTCGCATCCCTATAGGAGGGGATCTCACCCCTCCCAGTCTCCTCTGCCATTTCTATAACGTCTGTCCACTTCTGATTGTCTGTTCGCTGGTTTTTTCGAGGTGTTCCGCGCTGCCTACCTCATGGCCGCATGGTCATTAGGGTTGCAGAGCTCCAAGAATCCCTCATCGTTGTAAACCATTTTAAAAAAATGCTCCAGTTCTGTTACTTTAAAAGAATTTTTAAAGTTGATATAAAATCATGATATGACATATGGATATAGAAATATTTTATTTATAAGGAAAAGTGAAAGTGAAATATTTTTACCATATACCCTTTGTATTGGGTTGTAACATTGACAACCAATAAAACAAGTGCAGTGAAAGTAAAACCATATTTTATAATACTTTTAAGTAAAACAAATTAAATATATATATTTATTTTTTATACTTTTAAATAAAACAAATTAAATATATATATTTATTTTTTTTTTAATTATAATCCATCTTATTATTTAAATAATTTTAAATATACTTGTGTCAACTCACACTAATACAATAACACATCCCTTCTATTAAGCTAGAGAATGAAACTTTCAACTCAATTAACAAAAAAAATACATCCCTTCTATTAATCTAGAGAATGAAACTTTCAACTCAATGAACAAAAAAAATACATAAATATTTTGACCCGCCGAGTTCACTTTTGAAAAAAAAATCCCAAAAACCAGAACCTTTGACCTTTGACTCAATGGGTATTGCTAAACATAGTAACGTCATATCGAATATCAAGTCTTGTAAAGACTTCATCAAAATCATTTGTTTTGTAAACTCAATGGTTCAATTTAAACTTGAGTCATATTAACGTATCTCCACCTTAACTTCATCCTTTAAAGGGTTAAAAACAACATGCCCCCTTATACAATTAACATTTTCACATTTTCTTTTGTAGTATTTTTGTGGTATCGTGGGAGAGAATTCTTGTTTAAGAGAAATATTCTAGATAAATTTTGATTTTCAATATAATTTTTTATATATTTTAAAATATATTTAATGTGCATATTTTTATTTTTATTTGAATTTTTTAAAAAGATTAAATATATTAAAAATTAAAAATGGTTATAGTAGATGTTTATAATTTTCATTTGGGTTTATAATAAATTGATATTTTAAGAATTATTTTAAAGATTTATTTTGAAATGAAAGTTATAATTTTATAAGTCTTTAGGGGTTTGGTCTCGTGGCCAGCAAAGAGTCTGCTAAGTCGTTCGTGTTGTTGTGCAGGTCACGGGTTCAAGTCTCGTCTTATCTCGAGGGGTCGTTCTTATGGGCTAAGCGGTTCCTCCTAGCGATTATAGTGGCAGTCATCGGGATTCGACACTGTGTGTAACGCCCTGTGGCTCCGCGGTGGCACGTGCGCGCCCACCAACTCGACGAGTTGAACGAAACAAAGGAAAGGCGACCACACAGGCGAGACATGTTATGTGGGCGAAGTTCGATTGCATGTTTATACGCGGGTAGGCTAAACGAGTCACCCGCGGAGAACCATGCGAAGTTGTGAAACAGGCGAGTGATGGTGGGGTGGTCCCGTGTGATGGGCTGGTTGACCAACATATGGAACAAGTTTTACAAACCGAAGGCGAGTCGGCCGAGCTAGGTGAACGAATCGGCCGGGTGGCACGACTCGCCCACCCGCCATACAAATACATGGTGCGATTGGGGAGGTTTGGTATTCGATCACATTCGATCAATCATCCAACGCTCATCGAGCAGCTCGTGGAGGTGCGAAGTAAGTCGCAGTGAAGGCGCTGATAACCGCAGGTTATGCGCCCGCTCATCAAGCAAGCGGACACGGGATATCGCACGAGTTTTGGTGAACGGGTATACAGGTGGAGGGCTGCACGAAGGTGCCCGCCCGTCGATTGGAGGTGCAAGTGGAGGGCTGCACGAAGGCGTCTGCCCGCCGATTGGTGAACTCAGGTGGAGGGTGCACGAAAGCGCCTGCCCGACGGTGAACTCGGGTGGAGGGCTGCACGAAGGCGCCCGCCCTACAGTGTGACAAACTTGGGTGAAGGAGTTCAGGTGGAGGGCCGCACGAAGGCGCGCCCGCTCGACTCGTGCAAGGAGTTTGGATGAAGTGTGGATTGTGTGGGGAGCGACCACCGTGCAAGGCGTGTACGAGGTGGGCGCCCATTGGCAAATGACACGGGTAAAACGCCGGTGGAGCATTTGCTCCCGATCACTTGTAATTTTCACAAAATCATAATAAAACATTATTATTGCATATGATGGGGTCCTCTCTACTGTGTTGATGTTTATGGTTATATGTTTATATTGTTAATGAATTCCGCACATTAATATTGTTAATGAAATATGATGAATGTTAGGCGTAGTTCGCAAAGTAACTTAACAATGAAACATGTTAGCTACTTAGGCGGTGCCGCACCCTTGCCAATTAACGAAAAAAGAATAGAGGGCGTGACACCGTGTAACGCAAGTATGATACCACCACCATTACCGATTCCGCTAAAAAAAAGAAAGTTATAATTTTATAAAAATTGAAAAAAATAATTTTATATTTTAGATATTTGTAAAAATCTAAATTAAAAAATAAATAAATAATTATGTATAGTATAAATGATCCGGATTTAAACAGGAACGCAATAGATTACAGAGATAACCATAAATACAGAGATGCAATAACCATAAACACATAGGTGCAGCGGAAATAATGCTTCATTTCATTAATGGAGAATACTGAAATATGCTTACAACCAGAAATGGAAATAAACCAGCTAGGGCGATGGTAGCTTATCTCTGAGAAGAGATGTGCGGCTACATGCCTCTGAACTGTTCCGAACTGTGTTACAATGAGGCTCGAAGGCCTATTTATTGTTGAGAAACAATGGAAAACCCTTCACATCCCGAAACCTAACCCTAGAAGATGAAACGCCAAATTGTGGGCCCCGTTTGGGTAAATTGGTACATCAATTTCCCGGGGTCGTAACTTTGGCATACGATCTCCGTTTGACGCGTACGATAGCTCGTTAGAAAGATCTATCCGAGAACTACCACTTTGGGAAGGGCAAAAAAACGTCGTTTAGGGCCTCAAAACGG
The DNA here is from genome assembly GCA_031772625.1 of Pinus tabuliformis. NCBI lineage: Eukaryota > Viridiplantae > Streptophyta > Pinopsida > Pinales > Pinaceae > Pinus > Pinus tabuliformis. Next base: position 396,337,116 of record CM062806.1, on the reverse strand, counting down.
CTCCGGAAGTTCAGGACCCGAAAAACTGCTAAAAATAGTAAGTTGTGCTACAATTAAGGAAACTGAAAAGACTGAAAGAGACAGTTGTGGGGGTCCAAATGGGTTGGTGGGTGGCCACCAACATCCACCTGGATCAATAAATTTTGAAACATATAAATGATGTATATGAAAAATCAAAATCTGTTTGAAGTAGCTTCTTTAAAATAATTACTAGATAGTTGCCTTTATTAAAGATATTATTGTACAAAGAAATTATGAAAAATGCATGAGAAAGACTATATAGTTGCCTTTATTAAAGATATTATTGTACAAAGAAATTATGAAAAATGCATGAGAAAATCCTTTATAGGAAATACGTAGAAGTTGGAAAATCCAAATTTATACTTCTAACCAATTAATTTTAGTAAAACTTGTCAAAGTCGTTAGAATAACAAAATCTTTGATGGTATAGATTGATAGAGTGCAATTGGAGAGTAGTTTGGAGATTCTAAGACATGAATTTTGTAGAGTATGTTATGAAATTCAACTATATATGCTTTGACTCCATTTCATTGCACATTTCACTATGGAGCTTATTTCATTGCACATACATTTCACTATGGAGTTGGTTTGTAATGTTAAGAATTCACTTTTATTTTTTATATATATTTGGATTATAAATATTTTGATTCAAACTTTTTTAATGAAAAAAAAGTCTTTGTTTCATACATATAATTAAATATTCCATTGAAAATAAAAATAACGGGTTCCTATATAACAAACCAAATAAAAGTAAGGGATTCCCATATAACAAACCAAATAAAAGTAATGGATTCCCATATAACAAACCAACTTCCATTCCATCTGATTTAAATATCTTCAAACTAAGAGAAATGGGTATTTGGTCCAGCCAAATTCCATTCCATCCGATTTAAATATCTTGAAACTAAGAGAAATGGGTATTTGATCCTTTCATTAAAAATAGCGGGTTCGTATGTATTATTATTAGAATTATTTTTATTAATTTTAAATTTTAAATTAATTTTATGCGAAATATAAAAATCTAAAATAATTTTCTTGTAAAATGTATTTTAAATGTTTTTAAAATTGATTTTTTTGGTAATAAGAAAGGAAACCCATATCTTTGGCTTAAAATTAAGTAAGAATTATTTTTAATGAATAAAATTGTACATTTTGATAATTAACATTATATTTCAATAATCTACCATTCCAAATAATATTAAAAACAACCATTTTTAACATGATTAAATAGCTAAAAAGTAACTAATTAATTAAAAGATTTAATTAGTTCAATTTAATAAATATATATATTAAATTGAATCAATTTAAATAATTGTTTAATTATTTATATTATTAAAAATTTACTTTTAAATAATTTATAAATACAGACTTTTTACCTTAATGCTTTCTTATCTTTAAACAAAAAAAAAATTATAAAATTCTTAAACATTCAGAGAGATCCAATTTATTTATATTTATATAAATAAATAACTTACTATTCTGATAAATATGAGAATGGTGATGACTTTAACTAGTGATTTACCAACTTTTTAATCCATCAGCCAAAAGAAACACAAACTTTAGTTCAAACTAACTATTTAAATGCAAAACTTGGCCGAGAAAACAACCAAAAGATCACTATATCTATATCATTATGTCAAGAAAAGACTGTAGTGCTTAAATTATCCTTTTCATAGAACCAGGCCTTCTTTCAATTGTTGGTGAAGTTGCTCCAATGCTCCCTCACCCCAATGCAATTTGGGGCACTCACTGATGTTAAGCTCCTGTAATGCTCTACAATATTCCACACCTTCAAGCTCTTCTAACACTTCGCAATCAGAAACCTCTACTGTGCGAAGCTTTGTCAACTGTGCATTAAACCCCCATATCCTCTTTAACTTCCGACATGAAAAAACAACCAATTTCTCCAAAGACAACAGTGTTTCAAAACCTAACAACTCTTCCAGCCCGTGGCATACAGAAATCTTTAGTTTTTGAAGTTTTGCAAGACCACACAACCCTTCTACTTGCCTCAAATTATCACAGCCTGTCAATTCCACTTTTATCAGTGCATTAGGTAATGCTCCAACCTCCACCAGAGCATCACACCAGAGGACTTTGAGATGCCCCAAGTTGGGGCAAACACTTTTATCAAAAGATAATTCCGATATCTCTGGTAATTCCCACAATTGCAAGTAGTGGAGCAGAGGCATGCACTCATCAATGGAAGAATCAACCCTGCTTTCTTTTTCTCCATCTCTCTTAAATGGCAGTTCGCTTAGTGCACATTGATTTATTCTCAACACAATCAACTGACTCAACAGTCCAACAGAGGACGGCAAACATTTTAATTCCCAGCACTCTGAGAGCAATAATTCCTTCAAGTTACTTAAATAACCCAGCGAAGGCGGCAGCGCACACAACGAAAGGCTTCCTAAATGTAGAGCCTCCAAATCTCTTAGATTTCCAATTGCACTTGGCAATTCTTTTAAACCTGTACCCGTCATATATAATTGTTCAAGGGACCTCTGATGTGCCACTTGCAGGGGTAACACTTCAATTTTCCCACAATAGTGGAGATTTATGTACTCCAACGTGATTATATTTCCAAGCGATTCGCTTGAGATGGTTAAATTGCTGCATCTGTGCAAATCCAGAAACTTGAGCTTAATTAAATTCCCGAAGGAATTTGGAAGTCGCTCCAAATCCATACACCTTGACATTTCGATGTGTTGAAGACTGGTTAAATTCCCGAAGGAATTTGGAATAATCTTCAAATTGAAGCAGTATGAGATATTGATGTGTTGGAGATTGGTCAAGTTACCAAAGGAATCTGGCAGCCTCTCCAGATCGTGGAACCGATACAGTTCGATGTGTTGGAGGTTGCTTAAATTACCAAAGCACTCCGGTAGTGACTTTATTCCATGAAACTCCCTTAGAACCAAGGCCTTCAACGATCGCAGCTGACAAAATTCTTCTGGCAATTCTTTAAGATTCTCATTTCCACGGTAATCGAGAAAAATCTGTTCAAGGTGCTTAAGCCTTCCTATGGACTTCGGAAAGTTGCAGAGGGGAGCATCAATCTCCAACTCTCGCAACTGGAAAGGTGTCTGCAAAATGTTCATGTGCGTCAATTATAAGATATAAATATCTGTATAGGGTTAGAAATATGAGAAAGAGTAATTACAAAAAATACAACAAAAAAAAATACATTGTTTATTGATCACAATAATTATATATATATATATATACAGACATAAATTTCTGACTTCCCAGATTTAAAAATCATAACTACAATTTATATATAAAAGACAACTTCAACTTAGAAACTCTCAATAATAACCCACTGAAACACTACTTTAACTTCCATTTCAATTGGATCACAAAATCTCATAAATCGTTCGTTTTGAACCACAGAATTCGTTCATTTGCAGTATTGATGGTGAATAAATTCAGATAATAGTTCTAATTTACCTGCGATTCCCCTTCCCACAATGTTTCCAAAACTCTCCCTCGCATTTGTAAAACCCTTAAATTTTGCAATGGAATCCAGGAAGGCAGGGAAGTGCAGGGGCAGTCGTCCCACCGAAGCCATATGATCTCTGGTGACCGCGCCCTCATCATAATGTTTTCCAAGAGACCATAATCAGTGTTACGTAATTGCAACATACGACGCTGCAAACCCAAGTATTCATCATCAACTCTATCAGGTAGAACCATCTTAACCATATTGATTCCCCGAAGTCTCCGCAGTTCGGTTATTTCCTGTTCGGATTTGAACAGAGATGAAGAATTACAAAAATGTACACAGATTTCTATTTAATATATTAAAAAGTTTTGAATGATTGGGCACTTACAGAGGATTGCTGCAACTGCGTCTGCCAGATATGCATTCCCAAATCTCGAAGATGATCATGCATATATATATAATTTGTGAAAACTTCTACCAGACATCTATTCTGTAGATTTTGAAGCCCCAGCCTACCCTTCCAGCCCGATCCATCCCAGATTCTGATGGCCGTATCCCTGTTTCTTCCTACCACGAAACAGGCAATGTCTAGAAATATCTGCTTTTCCTCTGTATCAAGGGCGTCATAACTAATTTTCAGTGTTTTCTGTATCTCATTGGGAAGTATGCTTTGAAGTTTATCCAATTGGTCTTCCCAGTATGTTTTGTTAGTTTTCCCATGAAGAAGTGCCCCAAACACTTTCAGAGACAAGGGCAATCCATCGCATACTATTAAAAACTTAAGAACTAAAGATTCAAATCCTGGGACTGGATAGTCCTGGTTGAAGGCATGGGAGCAGAAAAGCTCCAAGGACCGGACTATATCAAGGCCAGTTAACTTGTAAATTGATGATTCTTGGACTCCTGAGCTCATGAGAACATCTTTATTTCGAGATGTAATCAAAATTAAACTATCTGACGGGACAACAGTAAGATCTGGCAAAAGTGCATCCACTTGATTCACATGATCAACGTCGTCTAAAATTATTAAGGCTTGACAAAATGAGAGACACTCCTTCAGCCTCTCTATGCCTTCATCCACACTGTCTATTGACTGATCTGATCCAGTTAAACTCTTAAGAAGTTTACTTTGCAATTTCTCTAACATCAGAGAGCTCTGTGCATTTTCTCTAACATCAGAGAGAAAGCATGATTTGTTGTATTGTGAACTTTTCCTATTGAAAAGTTCTTTGGCTAGGGTTGTCTTCCCTATTCCACCCAGCCCAACAATACCATAGACTGGAGGTTTTCCAGGTTGCTGTTCCTGCATTAAAATTCCATTTTCAAAATCTTCCATCTTTTCACCCAAACCCGTAGGATATTTGGCTACATGAAGGGGTCTTTTTTTCACTTTTTCCAACACCTGTTCAACTACCCGATCTAGCAACTCCCCTTCGTCGCTGTTGATATACAGGAAAAATAAATAGAACTAGTAAGAAACAAACTTCTATGTACATTTATACAACATAAAGTAATACAATACCCAGAGAAGAGGTTGGCTTCTAAGATCTTACCCGTTACATGCCTCCTGGAGATCGAAGCCGCTTATGTCTGCAACACTAGAAAGTGCACTTCTCCATTTTTCAATTGTGGCGGGATCATATCGCGACTTTTTTTTACGAGTTTCAGGGTCATATGTCTTCTTCTTTTCCAGTTTCTGTATGTCTTGAGCGTACTTTCCATCTTTGCCCCTTGTCCACCGAAGTTCTGCAGGTTTTACATGGTAGAACACGGGAATAATGGTTGCCCCGGATTCCAACATGAGGAGCAGTTCATCGAGACACCACCTCGACTCTGCATATCCAGGGGAAAATATCGCCACATGGACGGAGGCATTTCTAATAGCACCCACTATTTGATCTGTTAAACTGTTCCCCTGTTGCAGCTCCTGCTGATCCAGAAAGACCCTCAGTCCATGTGAAATAAGCCGACGGTAGAGATAACTGGCGAAGGTTTTCTTGACATCAGGACCGCGGTGATTTAGAAAGACATGGTAATAGTAGTTGTTGTTGGGATTAGCAGAGGTGGAGGATGATGCAGACATTGCCAAAAGAAGATTGAAATATATATAGATGGAGCTGAACGAAGGATTACAGATGCTATGCACGCAAATTGCTAATAAGAAGTCTATTTAAGAGATCGAAGAAAATTTGTGAGTGAACTACTCTGAAAACTTGAGCGGATTTGCAGAGATAAATATATAGACATTCAACAAAACCCTCGTTTATGTTCGCTGACACGCCCTCGTTCTCGTTCTGCCTCCTCTGTCTATAATTCCCGCCGCCCTTCTTCTTTTCTTTACTGAAAGTATAGGGGCCGTAAACCGCGTCTGAGGTATCTCTGTGCATCGGGCCCATGGGGTCAATACACAATCATGATGCCCTGCTTTACCGTTCACAACTCGGAATAATCGACTTTTTTCCGACAAAATCCTGCTGAAAAGCAAAATGGATCGATGTGCCCGTCTACGATGGAATTATTTGCCCGTCATGGGTGATTTGCCCGTCAAATACAGGGAAGAAAATTTCAAAACAGTGGAGTTTTTTTGGTTTGAAATTGTGAATATTGATGAGAGGTGCGAAAACTCTCAAATTTAATCATTATCTCTATTTTGAAATTCTAACTTACGACTTTTTTAACTCTCTTATTTTAATTTTTAATTACATTTTTTTCTCTTCGTTTTTCGTTTTTTCTTTTAGTTAAAAATGTAGAAAAACATAAATCGGAATTACAACCATTCTTCTTCTGCAGTAAATGGAATTTTTAATTTACAATTAATGTGTTACGGAAGGGATGGCAATTACGATGTCACCGAGGTTTTGTTGCAACCGCTGAACTTATGTGAATTGCAGAATTGAGCATCCGATTGGTATAAAGTGAATGAGTAACTTTACTCCATGGTTATTGAATGTCTGGAATTTGTAATCCATTAACTTTACTTTATGCCCATTAAATGTTTGGAATCAAGATGAAATACACGTTTTAACCAATCAATGAAAAAACCCATTGATTTGATATAAAATTATAAAAAAAATATAAATATAAAATTATTGATATTTTAAAATTAAAATAATAAATAGGCTAAAATGTTAGAAAGAAAAAAAACACAAATTATTTTAGAATAAAAATGTATCGAGTTAAAAAGCCAAACATTTTACACTCACGTCGGTGATGTTATTTTCGAAAAACACAGCAGTTTGGAAATTTCTTATGTAAATTATAATTATAATTAATTTGTTTTGTGTTCCACGTATATTGTCTGTGAATGGTCACACTTCTTGAACACCCCACCTGGCTTTGCTTTTTCTCGGAAAATTCTTCTATAAATTATAATTAATATTAATTTGTTTTGTGTTCCATGTATATTTTCTGTGAATGGTCACACTTCTGAAACACCCCCACATGCTTTGCCTTTTTCCTTTCAATTTCTCGATCTGCGAAGACGATGAAACACCTGCTGTTGATTGGACAACACTGGAGGGACGTGTTGCTTTAGTTATTATGCACCAGTTGTAAAGTGCACTATATGCTTGGGTAAATTTGATTCGAACAGACCTAGATACTTTTCTGAAGTGTGGACAATTTTTTTCCAATTTAATTTTAATATTTATTGATCCTTTTTAGAAATTTATAACACACATATTAAGGGTTTTGAGATTGGTAGATAGGTTGCACATCTAAATTGTATTTTCTACAATTTTAGATTTATTTTCTCCCATATATATTAATTAGTAAAATTATAATTTTATATATATATATATATAATTAGTGTTAATTTTTTATTTTTATATGTTAATTGGGTTTATTGGTATATATCAATGATTTGTATTAAAATTTTTGTGATATTTTCGTTTTGTGTAGATGGAAGGATTAGTTTACTAAAGTTGATTACGGTAAATATGTTTAGTGTAGGAATTTACAGGTAAGTTCCTCAGACAGAACACCAAAGGACACCACTCACAAACAGATCACAGATCAATACACCAGTACTTTTGACGTGGTTAAAACCCTTAAAGAGCAAAACAGTCCATGGCTTGAGGACGTGGTTAAAACCCTCAAAGAGGGAAACAGTCCACGGCCTGAGCCAACACTGCTACTTCAGGCAATTTATTAATAAAATAATGAAAATTTACATAAGCTTCTCTCATGAAAGGTTAAACTAAAAATGACCCTCCATGCTCTTTAAATAGAGATCATGGACCAATCGGGTGTTAAGCCACGTATCAAGTGTGGGTAATACCTAGGAGAGAATGAACCGTCGGATCACTACATATCGTGACCGTCGGATTGTAAGTTACAAATGTACATAGTAAAGAAACACACTTTACCTAACTCTATACTAAACCAAGTTATACTTAACTATTTCCTATGTGTCGGAATATCCTAACATCCCCCCTTAAGAATAAGTATAACTTGGTCTAGTATAGTGTAACTAGGTTGCGATGGTCAACATATAGTTGACAATGGATGATATATATATATATATATATATATATATATATAGATATATATATATATATATATATATTTGTTATTTTCTATTTTTTATATGTTAATTGGGTTTATTATTTAGATCAATTATTTGTGTTAATATTTTTGTGATATTTTCATTTTTTGTAGATGGGTAGGATTAGTCTACGAAAGTTGATTATGGCTAAATATGCTTGTAGCTTACCATGGTCAACATATAGTTGATAGTGGATGACCTTGATTTTTCACCATTATTTATAATTGACTATGATATATTAAGATTAACTATGGGTAAAACTGATTTGACCAATATAATCATAGTTGACCATAAATTTTCATAATTGGTTATTAATGATGGTAAACCATTATTAATTATAATTAACCATAATAATTATAATTAAATATAATTCGTTATAATTAACTAAAATTAACCATAATTAACTATAATTAATTTGATGATGATGATGATGATGGTTAATGTCCATTAAGACCAAACTTTGGTCTATCGGACCTAAAGAAACTAATTATTTAGTTTGATTTAAGATTTTATTCCTATGCTCAAAAAACTTGGAGAGAAGCCTCCCGGGCTCACTATAATTTTGACATTGTAAAAGGCCAGGAAGGTCAGTATTGCAACAAATATTATGAAACTGATATCTAATGTGGTTGTACGCGGGGCACTCTAAGAGGAAGTGATTTTCATCCTCGATGTTCATATTCTCACAAAGATGGTAGATCCTTTCCATCCATGGTGTTTTAGGAACTGTCCAATGACCTGTTTCACTATGGAGCTCATGAGAGTTTGTTCTAATCTTGGCTATATTAATTTTCTTCTTTGAGCTAGTTAAAACAGAGAGATACTTTTGATCTTCTAGGGTGGGGTTGATGACCTCCTTATAATATCTTAATTTTCTTTTAACTGATAAATCTTTCTCACACTGCATTTTTTCTTTGAACTTAGAAGTAACAGTACTTTTAATGTTATTAATGTTTTGCAATGCAAAATTCTCGTCGATCTCAGTGGTTTAACCAGGCCTTGGTGTCTTTATACCAACCTCATTTGAGCCTTAGGTGGTTTTTATAATCAACTATAAAAGCCAAAATCAACTATCACTAATTTTAATACATAATACTATATTTTAAATATAAATTTACATATAGAAAAGCTACAGATCTAAGGATGTATTTTCCAAAAATATACAAGTGGCACACCCAAAATATACTTTGGCGTTGTAATTCTTAATATACAAGATGGATTCTCCTTTAATTTCTTTTCAAGATTACTTGATCTCACCACCTTTATCAGATTCTCCTTAACTAGATGGGCAATGTACGGTAATTTCACTTGCAATACTTACAACGGAGCAAGTGTAGTAAATTATTAATTTTCTCGCATGGTTTGTGTGAGAAAATGGAAGAAGTTTTGATTAGAGATTAAAATTAGATCACAAGACAATTTATTTAAGTTTCTCCTGAACTAGAAAAAAACAATTAGAGTAAAAAATTCAGCATGTCCAACAAAATCTCCAACAAGGACAAATTATTTTGACTTCAGAAAATTGTAATACCTTCAAAATGATGCTAGAGAGGCTCTTCGAGAAGGAGAAAATCACAATTCAAGGCCTTCATAGTCATGAATTAACTCATTTAATTCAATGCGCACTTACAGAGTGCAAAAGAGCAAAATTAAGAAGTCTAAAACAAATTTCTTTTCGACTAATGCTTGGTTTGACAAGGAATGAAAAAAGGTAAGGAGAATGTGGAAAGACTCAAATAAGGATAACATAAATCTCAAAGCTTACAAGCAGTTATTAAGCAAGAAAAAGGTTGATTTCCCGGTTTCAAGGAGGGAAGAACTAATCTTCCTTGGGAAAAATAATCCCAAATTATTTTGGAAGGAGGTCCAACTAAGAAAGATATGAACTGGAAATAGTATTACAACTTCTAAATTGTTTGACTATGCAAGACAACTCTATGAGCAGGATCCCAAGGTTGACCCTTCCCCTTGGTCAACACTGATACTGAACTCTTCACGATGCAAGAGGTAGAGATGGGTATCAAGAAGTTGGGTGTTGGAAAAGAAAAAGACTTAGTTGAACTTCAAGAAGAATATCTAAAGTGGAGCTCAAAGATCCTTGCACCTCACATTACAAAAACTTTCAACGACATCATACGACAGGTGCTCCCCACAGATTGTACAACTAGTCTGGCAATACCTCTTTTCAAGAGCGGTGACGTCAATAATCCCTCCAATTATAGGTACATCATGATAAACCCTTTATTTGCAAAGCTCTTTGGAAGCATGCTAGAAAATAAAATTAACAAGTATGCAGAAGAAAGAGATAAGCCTACCAAAGGGAAAGCAGGTTTTTGACCTAAACATTCCACAGTTGATCATTGTATAACTTTAAGGCACATCATTGAAAAAGTTTGGGAGAAAATGAAGAAGTCTTTTGTTGCTTTGTTGATTTCATAAAAGCATTTGACAAGGTTCCTAGGGATAATCTTTGGCACATAATGGAGGAACTTAGGGTTCCTAAACATTTGATAGCAGTTGTGCATAGGCTGTATGAAGAGGTGAAAGTCAAAATTAGAACTTCAGTAGGAATTTCTGAAAGTTTTAGAAGTGATATCAGGGTCAAGCAAGGTTGCCCACTGTCTACTACCCTTTTTGGTTTATATATCGATAAGCTTGAGGAGTGGTTAAATTTGCAAGGGGGTGATGGTATCTATTTGTGTAAGTTTGTTATAAGGCTGCTTTTGTATGTAGATGATCTTATTTTGATTGCTAAATTGGCTCTTGGTTTGCAAGAGAACTTACTATCCCTTGAGCATTTTTGTAGAAGTGTGGGGATGAAGTCAATATCAACAAAACGAAAGTAGTGGTTTTCTCTAAAAAAAGAAAACATAACCAACATAAGTTCTACAAACAAAAATCTAAGTTGGGATGGTTGTAGAAAGAAAAGAACTTTGGGGGGTTGGAAATCATTTTATGCTTTCCAAAATAGGTGTACAGAGACAGAGTTATGGGACTGAAAATTTACCACTCAAACTCTTTCAACTTCTTGCGAATTTGGTGATTCTCTATGGTTGTGAACTATGGGCCAACAGTACATCCGACATGTAGTGGAGACAAATTGAGAAAATTCAGAAGCATTTGATTACAAACAAATTCAAGATTAAAAGTGTTGTTCCTTATGCTGCCTTGTCAAGTGGAACAAGGGTTTTTCCTATTGAAGCAATTTCTATGGTGCAAGTCATAAAGTATTTAAAAAAAAAAATGAGCAAATGGAAGAGAATAGATGGCCTAAGGCTATCTTTAATGATAGATTCTGCAAAAAAAAAAAAATGGATGCAACAAAATAACAAATGGTTTAGTAAATGGGGTATTTGTTTGAGCATGTGTCCCATAAACAACAAAGAGATAAAATCTTTTGTTATGGATAAGTTTCACACTCTTGGAATAAGGAGCTAGGAAGAAAGAAAAATTATTATATTGAAGTGTTTAATCCCACTCATAGTCATCAACCAAATGCACACATAGAGGCAAATATCTCTTGGAGAGCCAAAATTCTTATTGCTCATTTAAGGACTAATTCTCAAAAACTCCGTTGTGAAATAGGGTGCTGGAAAGACCAAAAGAAGTGTGGGAGGAAAGAGTATGCATTTTTTGTTCTTCTGGAAAAGTGGAAACAGAAAAGCATTTCATTTTAGAATGTGAGTGTAACATACCCCGGTAACCTCACATGTAAAAGCAGGGAGTTAGAATTTGTTTATACAAATTACCGGAAGTAATTATCCAAATCACAACTCCACATTCCTTATTAACCATTAGATATAATTTTCATTAGTACATAAAGTGAATTGCAATAGAGGGCAGTAAGTTGCATACCATTAACAACCACTACTGTAGTAATAACATAAACTGTCTCATGAACCTTGCATCTATTCATGATTTCCTTAACCATATTAATTAATCACTTTCTTGGACATTATGATTATCACATCAAATAAAGAATCATCATCATCAAGGATTCAACATCATCCAACTGAAACAATAAGCAATCACATCATTGAACATTGAAATACCCTGGAAAACCTGTAGGTGAAAACCAGAAAATGTTTAATCTTCTTATTAAACGCTCGTGAGGGTTTTCACCCCTCACTCAATGGCTTATAAGGAATTCCATCCCTTAACCATTGCTATAAAATTATTACAATGAATTATCATTAGGTTGTCACAAAACTAGCTAAAAGCTAATACATTTTCCATGAAACCCTTTACTTACATATCGCCACATGCAACATTCCTTGTGGCATGATTGTTCCAGCAATGTACGATCCTGCAACTCACACTCATCTGCATGGACCATTAATCCTTTTCCTGCCACAACGTTAAATATAATCTATGCCTTGCGCAAGTAATCCAACTTTACCTGCCCATGTTGTCATTATCAACATTGACATCATGATTACATTTATAAATAATCATCTAACTAGCATTTCCCTTCGCATAAGCACATATTCTTAGAGGTAAAAACACTAAGGCATTCCTTTGAAGGGACTAACTAAAACATCAATTATAATCTTCTTACACGAAAATTTACATAAACTTTATCAAAAGATCTAGTCCTTTAGCTTTTACTCTTGATGCATGCAAATATATAAAGCAATCTCACACAACCTGTAGTCTTTTCCTGCATGCGAATATATATCCTTTCTATTGAAAGCTAACACAAATCTCGTGTGCATACACATCTCATTCAACAAGAAACTAAAATAATAGTTATGTTAGCATGAAAGTAATCACATATCATTTTCCTAAAGAAAATGACTCAATAGTTTTTCAATCCATACAAAGAATATATCTCTATAACACATTGACTATACTTTGTGCATCCAATAGCTTATCATAATAGCCCTTCTATTCCCTTCTCTGGAATTCTACCATCATTTCATGCAACAGCTACATACTTCTTTATTAAAGGAGGTCATTATAACCCCATTTCTCTATCTTCCTATGAGTAAGTTTCTCATGCTTCCCTTTCAAGAAAATATTATAGATACCCATCTTTATGCTTAAAAATCAAGAAACAATAACAAGGTTAACTTACCCTTTTATGCACCAGAATCAAGAAAACAACCCAACTCATCTAGCAAGACAATCTTTTCAAGAGATTAATATTTTCAAGAAAGTTAACATCGATTATTATTTCCAAGAAAGTCAACATAATACTTTCTCTACGTACACCCAAAACCATATTTTCAACGTCACAATAGCTACCCTTATGCAAAATGTGTTTTTCCTAACACAATTACTTTTACTTCATTGCACATAATCTTTTTATGAAACAAGTATGGGTTCTAGTCCTTTTATGAACACTATTCATATGTGTCTTTTAAGGAAATAATATCTATTTTTGTTTTCAAGAGATCTACCATAAAGTCATTATTTTCATGCATGAAGAATGCACTCTTTTTCTAAAAAGTAACTATATTTATGTGTATATAAAACATATGTTTTCTTCAAGAAAGTTAGTATGATTATCTATGTGCCTAGAAGCACATCATTAGCAGTTTATATCATGCATGCAATGCATAACTATTTCACAAGAACTTCGAAATTAGCTAGCATCCCATTGTAATAAGGCATGTATCCCTTTTCAATAAAATCCAACTCAACTACTATTTCTTTTATATGCATTCTCTTTTCCCTAAATGCAATAACTATTATTTTAATATGGGTTAACCTTACCCAAAATAGCTATTTCTATGTCAAAATAAACATACATTCATTTCAAATACTAACACAAACTCCTATATTTTCCAAGATTTGGCATAGATACGTATCTCTTCAGTGGCTCACTCCATGCTTCCACTGCATGCTTCCATCAAAATAATAAAACAATGTGCGGCAAACGTGCTCATCGTCTGGATATCTGACAACTACAACGGGGCAAATGCAGTGGTGTACATAGTAATCGCTGACGCTACCAAAGCGGCCCTTGTAGGTCTGCTTGGAGGCCCCCAAAACCCCAACTTCCCATGATAACGGCACTGAGGCCAAGCCTCTCTTTCACATTGGGGTCTTTCACGATGTGGATCTTAAAGGGTATGTGAGCATCGACCAGAGGCTGGGCAAGGGCGGAGGCCTTAGTCGATGTGAAGGCATCAAAATCTTCCTCAAGCTTCCGCTAGGACTCCTCATCATTGTTGTCCTCGACAGATATATTGATAGAACCCTAATCGGCCCCGTACAGAATGCTGGTCAGCCTAACATGGAGAAGGATCACGTTATTGCCCGAGCGGAGGTAATTAACCACGGCCCATTTCACTGCAAAGGCACTCTCGTCACTCAGATTCACTGCTATTGCGATCTTTCGATGAGCGCCCTGCTCATGATGTTCAAACCCAGAATCTGTCACTTATTTTACTCGACGGTGGTCACTTTCACATCATAGCGGTTTTGATTCCACCGCTCCACAATAATATATGGCTCCCTATCATAATCAATGGCGGCTATTAAGATGTAACCACCACTCCTTGCAACTCGTTGTTCATATGACGGTTCCCTCCTTTCTTGATCTCGTCCTTATCAAGAATTAGTTGTAACTGATTCGTAAGTTTTCAAATTACTATATCTCAACTAATTAATTTTACACTCAGTTATTTTAGGGATGTTACATACTCCCCCACTTAACAAGAACACCGTCCTTTGTGTTCATCTCTCGTTGGAACCTTAGATTTTACTCATGATATAACCATCTAAACCACACAAAATGTGATCCTTCCTCTTTTAAAATCAAATATTTCATTCCAAGAAATGACAAAAAACAAAATAATAATGATATAATCATAAGAAAGATCAATAGTCATAAGCATTCATAACTGCAAAAATATGCAAGTTCTAATTGCCACCACTTGGCCCTTATTCAAATTCAAAAACCAAACTCTATATCAACTTACCATTACTTACCATCTACTCTTGAAAATCATGAGCACTTTCACGTAAGCATTTTAATAGTGGTTGGACAACCCATCAACCCTCCATGGTAAGTAATCCTGTAATGTTTGACAAACAAATTCAATCGCATTAGTCACAATATTCTGAGTCAAATGAAATACTTTTAACTATCCATCAATCGTGCAATGTTAGATGATATTTAATTCACAGTACTTTTACAAGTACTTAAGAGCTCATCACTGCTCCACATGCACACTGAATTAATTCTCACTAAAGACATCCACAGAGTACTTCTAAAAGTACCAAAAGAGCACCTAGCTCTCTAATCATCAAAACAGTCAATCACTGCATCAAGTAAAAATTGTCTTAGCCCCTACTAAGATGTTCACAAGATTAATAATACGATAAAGGAATTAAATTTCCAATAACTCCTTATTGAGCACTAAGCTCATTTCCTGTTAAATGTGCATAACATATTTTACACAACTATATATAGAATTTTTAACATAACATATAGCTGATCAGTTAATTTCTTTAGCTATGAGAACCACAATAGGCTAAATAATTCCCAACACATGGGAACTGGGTTCCACAACCAAATCAAGTCATTTTCACATCCAAACAGTTTCTTTGATAGAGACTTTACCAGGTCCAACATGGAATTCCACTGGCCAACCAGCTCAAGAATTCCAATGACCACATAGGGTCCAATATAGGATTCCTCTTAGCAGCGTCCTGCCTATTCCTCTGACAGCATCCCATCTATGAGGAATTTTGGGCCTCCTCCAACAGGCTCCAAATCAATAGAGTTGCCTCAGTATTTTTACCCTCTTCACCATCTTGGCCAACTCTTTTCCCTTATTGAGATAATTTATCTCTAGGGAGAGAAAATTTGGGTAGACAAGTACCATCAACCCCTTCGAGTAGGTAACTGCCATCAACCCAAGGCATTCTAGCCTTTCACAACTATCTACAACTGTCTAGCATGTTAACTTTCTCTTTTATCACTCTTCCTCAAGCAATTTACATAATGATCCATATGAACATTATCATTAACAAAACAAACATGCATGTACACCATGCATCTACACTTAACCCTCATCATGGGTCCACAACATCTAGATTGATGGGAAACATATCTATCATACATGTTGTATGCATTTAGATTTTCCAAATAACACAATTCATTCATATCATATAACATTATTCTTTCTCATTTATGATTGCAATTCTCATTGCAACATTTTACGTGACGAGTTTTTCTTGTTGCTATTAAGCTACCACTACTTAATCCCATCAACAACGTTAGTTATACATATGTATCATTTAACAAGTATTCACTTCCCAAATCTTTTTAGTTTGCGGCACAATACTATCATGCATAAAAGTATATGCAAATATTTATTACTGTGTAAATGCCAATGATAGTTGAGGTAACAATCTAAACATTTCCAATTTCCCACAATGTATTGCCATCAACAAACTGATACAAGAAGTAACTACCATAATCACTTGTTTGCGAATTGTGATAAGCTTAAATCAAATTCAATTCACGCACATAAGTGCTATTAGTTAGTCATACAACACTAACCAATCACAACTACCAATCATCTTAATGGAACCATGGCAAAACTTAATCAAAAATTAGTTATTACAATCAAGTCTCACTACTTGACTCATTGCATATTTTCAATATCTAAAGGGGTTCTTCTAATGTCCTTTTAAAAAAATTTGTCATCCTATTCAAGGATGTTCCCCATAATTTATATTCATGCATTGACTTATTAAATTTCGTTCATTGTAACTTCAATCTTGTTCAATAAATGCAGCATTGTTATTTCCATATTTGCAAATCAAAAGTTGGTAGTTGATTGTCACTTTCCTCAATGAGTGTTCAATATTGTTCTTAAGTGCGACAAAAGTTTTATTGTCTTTTATCCTTATCAGGAATCCAATGTCTTGAACATAGTTATGCAACAAACTTTATTACTTACTACTCAAAGTAGTTATAAGCAAAAATCACACTTATCATGTCAAAAGTAGTGTACTACATAAATCAATATGTAGATTTTTAAACTCATACCTGAGTTAATGCCTACTGGTAGTATACCTCAATTCTTTTCCGCTTACCAATTCCCAAAGGCGCCAGTGTTGCAACCTTTAGCTCTGATACCACTTGTAACATACCTCGGTAACCTCACATGTAAAAGCAGGGAGTTAGAATTTTTTTATACAAATTACCACAAGTAATTATCCAAATCACAACTCCACATTCCTTATTAACCATTAGATATAATGTTCATTAGTACATAAAGTGAATTGCAATAGAGGGCAGTAAGTTGCATACCATTAACAACCACTATTGTAGTGTAATAACATAAACTGTCTCATGAACCTTGCATCCATTCATGATTTCCTTAACCATATTATTTAACCACTTTCTTTGACATTATGATTATCACATCAAATAAAGAATCATCATCATCAAGGATTCAACATCATACAACTAACACAATAAGCAATCATATCATTGAACATTGATATACCCTGGAAACCCCGTAGGGTAAAAACCAACAAACATTTAATCTTATTATTAAACGCTCGTGAGGGTTTTCACCCCTCACTCAATGGCTTATAAGGGATTCCATCCCTTAACCATTGTTATAAAATTATTACAATGAATTATCATTAAGTTGTCACATAACTAGCTAAAAGCTAATACATTTTCCATGAAACCCTTTACTTACATACCGCCACATGCAACATTCCTTGTGGCATGATTGTTCTAGCAATGTACGATCCCGCAACTCGTACTCATCTGCATGGACCATTAATCCTTTTCCTGCCACAACGTTAAATATAATCTATGCCTTGCGCAAGTAATCCAACTTTACCTGCCCATGTTATCATTATCAACATTGACATCATGATTACATTTATAAATAATCATATTAACTAGCATTTCCCTTCGCATAAGCACATATTCTTAGAGGACAAAACACTAAGGCATTCCTTTGAAGGGACTAACTAAAACATCAGTTATAATCTTCTTACATGAAAATTTACATAAACTTTATCAAAAGATCTAGTCCTTTAGCTATTACTTTTGATGCATGCAAATATATAAAGCAATCTCACACAACCTGTAGTCTTTTCCCGCATGCGAATATATATCCTTTCTAATGAAAGCTAACACAAATCTCGTGTGCATACACATCTCATTCAACAAGAAACTAAGATAATAGTTATGTTAGCATAAAAGTAATCACATATCATTTTCCTAAAGAAAATGACTCAATAGTTCTTCAATCCATACAAAGAATATATCTCTATAACACATTGACTATACTTTGTGCATCCAATAGCTTATCATAATAGCCCTTCTATTCCCTTCTCTGGAATTCTACCATCATTTCATGTAAACAGTTACATACTTATTTATTAAAGGAGGTCATTATAACCCCATTTCTCTATCTTCCTATAAGTAAGTTTCTCATGCTTTCCCTTTCAAGAAAATATTATAGATACCCATCTTTATGCATAAAAATCAAGAAACAATAACAAGGTTAACTTACCCTTTTATGCACCAGAATCAAGAAATCGACCCAACTCATCTAGCAAGACAATCTTTTCAAGAGATTAATATTTTCAAGAAAGTTAACATCGATTATTATTTCCAAGAAAGTCAACATAATACTTTCTCTACGTACACCCAAAACCATATTTTCAATGTCACAATAGCTACCCTTATGCAACATGTGTTTTTCCTAACACAATTACTTTTACTTCATTGCACATAATCTTTTCATGAAACAAGTATGGGTTATGGTTCTTTTATGAACACTATTCATATGTGTCTTTTAAGGAAATAATCTCTATTTTTGTTTTCAAGAGATCTCCAATAAAGTCATTATTTTCATGCATGAAGAATGCACTCTTTTTCTAAAAAGAAACTATATTTATGTGTATATAAAACATACGTTTTCTTCAAGAAAGTTAGTATGATTATCTATGTGCCTAGAAGCACATCATTAGCAATTTCTATCATGCATGCAATGCATAACTATTTCACAAGAACTTCGAAATTAGCTAGCATCCCATTGCAATAAAGCATGTATCCCTTTTCAATAAAATCCAACTTAACTACTATTTCTTTTATATGCATTCTCTTTTCCATAAATGCAATAACTATTATTTGAATATGGGTTATCCTTACCCAAAATAGCTATTTCTATGTCAAAATAAACATACATTCATTTCAAATACTAACACAAACTCCTATATTTTCCAAGATTTGGCATAGATACGTATCTCTTCAGTGGCTCACTGCATGCTTCCATCAAAATAATAAAAGAATGCGCGACCAGTGTGCTCATCGTCCGGATATCTGACAACTACAATGGGGCAGACGCAATGGTGTACATAGTAATCGCTGACATTGCCAAGGCGACCCTTGTAGGTCCGCCTGGAGGCCCCCAAAACCCCGACTTCCCATGATAACGGCACTGAGGCCGAGCCTCTCGACCTCTAGGCAGAGCCTCTCTTTCACATTGGGGTCTTTCATGATGTGGATCTTGAAGGGTATGTGAGCATCGACCAGAGGCTGGGCAAGGTTGGAGGCCTTAGTCGATGTGAAGGCATCAAAATCATCCTCAAGCTTCTGCTAGGACTCCTCGTCGTTGTTGTCCTTGACAGATAAATCGATAGAACCCTAATCGGCCCCGTACAAAACGTTGGTCAGCCTAACATGGAGAAGGATCACATTATCGCCCGGGCAAAGGTAATTAACCATGGCCCATTTCACTGCAAAGGCACTCTCGTCGCTCAGATTCACTGCTATCGCGATCTTTCGATGAGCGCCCTGCTCCTGATGTTCAAACCCAGAATTTGTCACTTATTTTACTCGATGGTGGTCACTTTCACATCATAGTGGTTCTGATTCCACCGCTCCACAATAATATATGGCTCCCTCTCATAATCAATGGCGACTATTAAGATGTAACCACCGCTCCTTGCAACCTGTTGTTCATATGACGGTTCCCTCCTTCTTGATCTCATCCTTATCAAGAATTAGTTGTAACTGAATTGTAAGTTTTCGAATTACTATATCTCAACTAATTAATTTTACACTCAGTTATTTTAGGGATGTTACAGTGAGACCTTCAAAGACAACAGGGAAAGTTATGCAGATATGTTGGCATCTAGCTCTTGGGATAATCTATTTAGCAAGGGGTTTGTCGAGAAGTTGGGAACATTTATTGTGAACCTTCATAGAAAAAGGGTCAAATACATCAAGCAGATGAAGAAGCAATTTGTCCCATAGGCTATCTTTAGCCTCGTGGACGTTAAAATAATCTCTTTCTTTCTTTCTTTATTCTTTCTCCAATTCTCGTTTCATTTCCCTTTCAAGATTTCGAGCGACGTAGTGAGAATGGACAAACACTACATGATGAGAAACGAGCTTGTTAAAACAATATGGATTCTACATCACTTAATAATCTCTTATCTGAGTTGAGATGTTTTTGCCGATGATTAAAGCCACCCATATCCATGCTGATCTTGGGTGTAATTGTTTTTAACATTTTTAATAATTTTAATTTTTTGGATTTGGGTATGTTTTGTTCCAGAATTTTTGTAGTTATGTAAATGGTGCAGCCAAGGAAATATTAATAGATATCAATTTATAATATATTTTAAATTATTAAAGTTAAAAAAAGAAAAAGAAAATTAACTAAATTGCAACTTAATTTTAAATTAATATTAATAATATTATTCTCATTATTAATAATAAAGGTAATTAATATATAAGTTAACACATTTAAAAAATATTGAACAAGTTTTCTATCTATTAATATTTATCCCCACTTTACCATGGTGATGTTTAATTTGGAAATAGACATTATTACAATACCATGGGTCAATATCATGACCTATTAATACAACATGACCAAAAAACCATAAGTCATTTCATGTGATACTTCTTTATATGGAATTTATTTTTAGTTAATCATTTTAATTAAAAGAACAAAAAAGGAATAACTACTTTGAAAATAAATATCTATCTTTGATTTAGGTACACTATTCAAAATATTCTAAAATATTCCATCGAAATTAAGTTTTTTTTTTTTTTTTGTAAGCTGAGGTGGAACTCTTTCTATTACTGGATAGAAAATAAAACATTACATAGTATCAAAAATATTGAAGACCCGCCCACTTGGGGAAACCGGGTACTTAATCCATCTATAGTTTTTGATGGCCGCCCAAAAGTAAAAGGCCCAAAGTCTGTTAATCTTAGCTAAATAGACAAGGCAGTCTTGAGATTTTCTAATACTACTAGTCTGCAAGAAGTATATATCTCTATCTATATCATGCAAAAAACTGTAACTAGAAAGACTATGAGTTTTCCTGAACATATCTCATGTCAAATATTGTCCATTGCTGGTTGCTGACTTGCTCCTCTCTCTGCATCTTGTTGGTCTCCCTTCAGTAGCTAATGAATTGCGTCCATCTTCTCCTCTTGCCTCTCCATGGCTATGCAGATGAAACTTAACTCTCTGCGCATATCAGGGTCTCCCTGGGCAAGCTCGACCATCTCCTTAGCAACTTGCTCTAGGGCGTTTGCCAGCAGCCTCTTCATAACCCAGTATATGTGCAAAGATTCTTTAAATAAGGACATTCTTCCCCTGGTATGTCCTGGATCATGAAGCAGGAACTCCCAATCCTCCATTTCATCTTCAGATTGGTCCTGGAGAGACTCTTCCTCCAGGTACTGCATAATTCTTCTAACTGTTGGGTTAGTGTTTCGCTGATAGGCCCTTTCTGCCCGCCGGACTCTGTGATTCACCGTCCTTCTTGTCTTATTAACAGGTTTCGTGTCCTGCCTGGAGTTCTCTCCTTCCTCATGCGTCCTCTTACTCTGTCCCCGGCCCCTTTTCCTGCTCGAGTCCGCACCTCTGCCGGGGCCCCTCTCTCGTTTTCTCATGCCATAACGACGAACCTTCACCTCCTGCGGAGCAGGGTGGTCATTTTCCATCTGGTGACACTCCTCACCTGCTAACCTGTCCTGAGTAAAAGACCGCACGTTCCCCTCGCCTCGGGGCAGCTCCTCCTCAGACTCGTCCTCGATCTCCCTGATTTCAGTTGGTTGATCTTCATTCATAATTCCCTTTCCTTTTCGGCTCTTATTCTCAACAGTTGAATTATGCTGCTCATCTGCCTCCCTAGTTCTCTGCCTTGTTTCCATGTTACACACAGATCTGTCGCAGAGAAATCTCTGGTGCCTGGAAACCTTTATCTTAAAATGTTGTCTCTCCGCAGAAATGTCCGCACCTCTCCAAATTAGGAAATAGCTAAATGACTGATCTTCCTTCCCCGTTTGGGTATATATCAGATTTCTGTCCTCATCGTACACCTTTGGATCGAATTTCGTTTGCCGTCGGTTGCTTACCGGGGTGACGTTTCCTTTGGCCATCATTCCTTGATTAATATCCGCTGTCAAGAGGTCTGACAGACCGCTCCACCCTCCTCTAAGATCTCGATCATTTATTGCTTCACCTTGGATGTGATCCTGGGCCGTTCTCCACGCACGCCGCCACTGTACTGCCCTGTATCCTATGATCATATCTCTTCTCTGCCCCGACTGATCTAGGTTCATTACTCGGGACCTCCACGTCCTCTCATTGCTCCAGCTCATTGATCCTCGTGTTTCCGCTTGTAGCTTGATCATGGTCTGCATTAATTATTTCTGCCAGGGCCTTCCACTCCCTGTTCCTGCATACCGCTCTCCATTGATTATCCACCATGCTGCCACGACCTCTACATCCCCAGTTCGCCAAGAAATCGGCCGCCTGATTCCCCTTCCTTCTAACGTGATTTATTATTTTGTATTCGATTCTTTTCAATAGGTCTGCGATTTCCTGGACAATTCCAGCCGTACGCCAGCTGTTTGTGACCTTCTCCCAGTCTCGTCCATTACTGAGCTTCTTCAGCATTTCAACCGCAATCTGAGAGTCTCCAGCAATTTCTAAAATGGTGTAACCATTTCTTACAGAGATTCGCAATCCCTGGTGAAGAGCCCAAAACTCTGCCTCGTTATTTGTCATTTCTCCACCCCAGTCTGCGAAAATCCACCTTACCTGCTTGTTACTATCTCGGAAAATGCCTCCAAAACCAGCTTTGCCCGGGTTCCCCTTCGAAGCCCCGTCGAAGTTTAATTTGATGAAGTTTTCTCTGGGATAGCTGAATTTATCGGGGCTTTGAGTCCGCATATCATGTCGGGAGTTCTGCTTGTGATGGACCATCTCAAACTTTAGATTTAAATTGTTCAGGATTCCCTCCTCAACCTGGTTTGCCTTCCAATCCTCCCCATCCCACTTTTCAACCAGGATTGTTTCCCGCATTAACTTGACTGCTCGTCCCCAAATTACTTCCGGATCCTTTGATATATTCTGGAATACTCTGCGATTCCTCTCCTTCCATATCATCCAAAGCACAAACCCTGAGATGAGATTCCACGCTCTTCTGATCACTTTACATTGAAAAACTTCCTTATTCCATTGAAAAACCATTTCATTGAATTCACTGGGGGCTATCTCGGATTTGCCAAATATTCGTTTAGTGTTCATCCACAGATTCTTTGCGAACGGACAGTTAATCAGAAGGTGATTTCTGGTCTCCACATCAGTGTTACATAGACAACACCTTGATGGGCCATTGAAGCCTTTTTTTTGGATTCGATCCCAGGTTAAAATCTTATTCTTAGTTGCCAGCCATATGAATATGGAGACTTTCGGCCACCAATTACTTTCCCATATAATTTTCTAGTCTAAATTCTCTTCACCTCTGGTTTGGGTATCAGTTAGGTAGTAAGCCTCTTTGGTGGTGAAAGAGCCTTTCATAGAATTCCCCCACCTGAGGATATCCTTTCCAGTGCGTGCTCTAATTTTCCTGGATTCTACCTCTTTCCTGTAGGCTTCTTGATGGTATTGGCTAAGCTCCCTGTCCCACTTAGTCGGATCAGTCCATATTCTCCAGCTTCCTTCCGGGTCATTAGCTTTCCAATAGTCTCTGACGCATGTTCGATCTCCTTCTATTCTATCCCGAATCTGTTGAAGCCTCTGAATTCTACTCATTCTTTCTTTCTGTTGCCACTTATCCTCCCAGAAATTGGCTTCTTCTCCACCTCGAATCTCCCAGAAAGTATGCTTTTCAACCAAATCTCTGTTCTGATGAGCTAGGTCCCAAATTGTTGACCCTTTGGGGGTTTCTCTCAGTCTTAAGATCTCAACTGTGGAGTCAGGCATATTGTATTTTGTTTTCCATATGGCTTTCCAAAGATCATTGCCCTCCCTAAGCCAGCGCCACCAGAGCTTTGCTCCCAATACTCTGTTGAGAATTTCAGGGTCCCTCAGCCCCAAACCTCCTTTTTCTTTTCTCTCTGTTAACTGATTCCAAGAAACTAAGGCCCATTTTTTCTTCTGGTTAGTCCCTCCCCATATAAAATTTCTAATGATCTCTCTAATCTTTGCACATACTCCTAAAGGGGCAGCCATTATCGACAAGGGGTAAATGGGGATAGCTTGAAGGACTGATTTTGCCAGAACTATCCTTCCTGCTATGTTTAAAACTCTAAAGGCCCAGTTTGCTATTTTGTTTCTCAGCCTATCCAGTACTCCTTGCCAATTTTTCATTTTTTTGGAAGTAAAGTCCAATAAATTACCCAAGTATTTCGTAGGCAGTTCTCCTCTCTTAAAGCCCAATAATCTTATAAGGTGGGTTTTGACCTGATCCACTGTAATAAATATGAATATACAGGATTTATCTCTATTGATTTCCAGACCAGAAGCCTCAACAAATAAATCCAAAATTCTTTTAAGATGTCTTACTTCTTTGACAGTTGGTTCCCCGAATAACATGATATCATCAACGAATTGCTGATGAGTTAAGGGCAGATTATTTCCCCAGAGCTTAAGACCTTTGATTCTGTTCGCTTCTCTTTCTTTTTTAATAAAGCGACCCAGACCTTCGGCTGGTAGAATGAAAAGAAACGGAGATAATGGATCTCCCTATCTAATTCCTCTAGAAGCATTAAATGTTTTCGAGGGAGTTCCATTAACAAGAATGGAAAAATTTGGAGAAGAAATCAAGCTATGAATCCACTTGATCCACCTCCTATTAAAACCAAAACTTTTCCATCGAAATTAAATTCTTACCATCTACTTATAATAAAATTAAAATTTTGCAAGTCTTATTTTAAATAAAATTTTATTTTTGATAGTCCATGATGCATTGGATAGACAAAACATTCTATGGAAATAAATCCTTACCATCAACTTAATACCGATTGATAATAAAATTAAAATTTTGAAAGCCTTATTTTAAATAAAATTTTATTTTTGATAGCCCACGGGATCTTGGATATATGGTGGTCGGTGATCAGATGCTCTGTTAAAGTACTCCTTGATATGAAGTCACTTGTTCAATTCCAAGGTGCTTTGTTAAGTTACTCCTTGATATGAGTCAAAGGTTCAATTCCTTACCCTAATCGGAATGATATTAGTCCCAACAAACTTATAAAAAACAATAAATATAAATTATCACATTTTTTATCTTAAAATTTATTTAATATATAACATTTTATTTTAATGGAGTTTAAAAGTTATAACATTATAAAATGAAAAAAATTGTTTTAAATTTTTTTATTATTTTTTAAAATCCAAATTAAAAAAATAAAATAAAATTGTATAACAAACCAACTTCCAATCCATCTAAATTAAATATGCTAAAACTAAGAGAAAGGGGTATTTGGTCCTCTTGACTTGGAACCGTAGAGACGTCATTAGCCACGATGATAGACGCTTGTGAGGGTGAAGTGTATGCGGAAAACTTGGGTTGAAATGAGACGAGTTTCGGACATTCCTAAATCCTCTATGTTTAGGATAAGTATTGCAAAATTGTGGTTGTGATTTTTTTCCTATTTGAATTTTAATGGTAGTTGTTATATGGGTATTTTTCTATTATGTAACTTAGGATTGCAAGCCATAGGCTTGAGATCAAGTGGTATTAGAGACCCTTAGGCATAGGAGAATTTTAATGAAAAGAGAGGTGGGTAGAATTGTACCCATGTGAAGAAGGGAAATTTTGTAAAACACTAACGGTAATGAAATTGTATAAATGTACACTACTCGAACAAGTGAGTTATGGTGGGTATTTCTATATAAATTAGTGAGTGAAGTAGTCTTTCCTTATAAGATTGAGTACACAATTACAATATCAAAGTACAATTGGTAGATGTCATGGAAAGTAAGTTGGTGAAGATATATAAGAAGAGTTTGAAAAAATGCCATAGTGGATGTTGTAAGAGAAGGCAAAATTATAGATGAAAAAAATAAATTGATGGTGATGATTAGAGAGAGACGTTAGGATATATTGGAAATTATAGTAAGGTATGAAGAAGAACTTTTATAGTGAGGTAAAACTAAAAGAGAGAATGTTAGTTCAAAGGTAATGGAAGATATTTCCAAGATTTTGCAATAAATGATGAGGAAGATGGATGCATGTAAATTTTCAAATAGAGGGGAAGGATCATAACCAAACTGATCCAAAAGAGTAGTAATTATGATGAGGAGGATGTCCAACAACAAAAAAATGGGGACGTAAGTTTTATGGAATTTTTGAAAAATAGTAATTGGAGAAATAGATTGATGAATTGGAATAATCACTTGAGTGTAGCGAGATCAATGAATCCGAAAGAGTGAAGATTATTGATAGAATATTAAGGAACCATTTATATGATTAGTTTTAGTATTGGAAAGGGGATTAAAACTAGGGAGGAAAAGATAAGATCCATAATTTAGAGAAGATAATCATGAAATTGATAGGTGAGTTTGTGATTTTTATTATACTTTAAAAATGAAGAGAACACAAAAATTGAAGTGGAAGAACATATGTGGAGAAGAAGAATTTGAATAATTTTGTAGCATGGCCATGACAATGAGTTTTGTATGAGATATTGAGCAGATTATCATGTATTGTTGTGTATGCTTAAGATCTATCTATTGAAAAGAAGAAAAATGAAGAGAATATACAACTGTCAAAAGAGGATTATTATTTGTCTTTGAGGATTGAGGAGAAAATGAAGCGAAAGCATGAGGGAAGGAAACAAGTTGAAAAAAGGGTAGAAATTTGTTTGGTTGTGGTTATGAATAACGTTGACTGTGATAGTGGGATTCATGTTGTTGGGTACACTAACGAGGAAAGTGTAACTAAAATGAATGATAGCATGCTAAAATATAGTGAAGATGGATTTTTAGTAGACGATTGCATGGAGAAATTTTAGGTAAAAGAGTTTGTGTAAACAAACCGATAAGTAATGACAAAGTTGTCAGTAAGAGATGTTTCAATAGTGAGTGATGTTGCAATAGAAGGTGGTATTGTAGAAGAAAGTGGTATTACAATAATGGATTTCTATGGAGATGATGTTTCCAAAGATATAACAATAGAAGACATGTAGATGGGAATGCTTGATTTCCATAATTTTTTGTATGACGATTTTGTTCCAAGTCAAGTGGAATGTGCAAAAAAAGAAAATAAAGTGGAGAAAACCAAAGGAAAGATCTCATAGTCAAAGAAAAGAGTTTTAATGGAAAAGAATAGAGACGATGTCGTAATGAACAAAGTTTTTTTATAGATATCAAATAGTCCAAGAGATTTGGAATACAGTAAAATAATCCATTTTAGGAATAAATGTATGAATGAAGAATATGGTTAGTTACAAGTGAGGGTCATGTTTATATAATAGGAAAGGTGCGCCTTCATGAATATTCATGTCCTTTGGGACATGTATCTTCAATAACTTATTATTAATTAATCATTATTATTATTATTTATAATTTTTTTATATGTTATATTCATAACATTTCCTTCCCCTTCATGCACACATTCCTTCCCATTCTGGATGAGGTTATGGGTTTAAAGCATAGCTTTGACCAGATTTTTGTATGTCACATCTCTAGGGAAAGGAACTCCATTGTCCACTATCTCTCTTAGGTGGGTGCAGAGCAGAACTTGGGCACATGGAAGATTATCAAACAGGATGGAGACACTTACTATGAGTACATCGACAATCCTTTTATACAAGGCCTACAATTGGACCTATGATTATTTTAGAGTTTTTTTTTTTTTTTTTTTCATATGAGAACTTTTTGGAGGGAAATTCTGCTTATTTTTAACTTATGTATTTAAATACTAGCTATGTTTATAAATAGTGCTATGACTAGTCTGCTATTTTTGGTGGATGGATATTTACAAAACAATTTTTTTGAGTGCAAACCAATGCATATACAAAAAAGGAATTTTCAGCTCACTTAATGAAAATTATGGTTTTTTTTTCGAGAAAAAACAAAAGAATAAAACATTGGCTTGCCCTTTAGGAGAACTTTATCCTCAAAGCTTATTGTTGAAAAGGTGTGTCATCCATTTCTTTGTCTTGTATCCTATTCACATCTTTTGGAACTCTTCGAGTTTTCATCTTTGATGATACAATATGATAGGATCCTCCAAGTGATAAACATAATTTTCAAATTGGAAGGGATCTAACCATCCTAAATCAATCTTCTACTTTAGATGAATTTTTATTATATGGCTAAATTATGCTAACATCAGTAGTATTCAAAACATAATTCCATTGTTTCCTTCATGTATGATGCTGAGACCTTAAATAATTAAATTTTATGTTTTTATGATGAGGATGTTGATAAATATTTCATGTGACTGATTTTCCCTCATCATGCTTTTGGAAATTTATTGATTTGTTTGAAGTACATATGTCGCTGAGTTGATTACGAGATATCCTCTTGGACTTTCTGTCATTTGAACTACAACATCCAAGTATGTCTTCACTTCAATTAGATTTGGAATTTTATTATCTGTGAGATTAATGGGATCTACGTTTATTCCCTTTTGTTCAATTTGGACTACTACATACGAATATTTTGATGTTTCTTTTGCGATAACTTTTTTGAATTTGTTATTCAATAATTTATTATCATTTTAAAGTTTCCTAATCTGAGTAAGCATATTTTAGTTATGATTTTTTAACCATGAAATGATCCAAACTTAAACAGGAACACAACAAATTATAGATATAATCATAAACACAAAGATGCAGTAGAAAAACACTTCATTTCATTAATAGAAAAATACTGAACTATGCTTACAAACAGAATGGAAATAAGATAGCTCGGGCGATGGTATCTTATCTCTGAGAAGAGATGTGGCAACTACAGGGCTCTGAATAGTGTTACAGTGAGGCTGAAGGGCCTATTTATTATTGGAAAACATGAGAAAACCCTAAACAACCAAAAACCTAACCCCAAGAGATGTAACACCAAGAGTTCGTGGGCCTCATTGGGGTTAGTTGGGCAGCCAACTTCCCGGGGTCGTAAATTAGTCATATTATCTCCGTGTGGCGCTTATGATACCTTGTTGGAAAGGTCTCACCGAGTACTATAGGTTTCACCGCAAGCCCCTTCCAATGGTTATGTGACTGCCATGGGCCCCTTCCAACAGTTATGTACCTGCCGCGAGCCCCAAAAAAATGTCGTTTAGGGGGTCAAAACTGCTCCGGAAATCCAGGACCTGAAAAACTGCTAAAAATAGTAAATGTTGAAATGAATAAAGAAACAGATGAAACTGACTGGGGGGTCTAGGTGGAATAGGAGGGTGGCCACCAATATCCTCCTGGATCATTCCTCCCCCCTTAGGAATCAATCGTCCCCATTGCATGCAGAGCCTCCATGAGGTGAGGAAATTTCTGTTGAACCTAGTCCCTAGTGAACCACTTGCCTTAGTGAAGGAGTTGGCCTTCTTTGACAACTCGATATAACTATATCTTCTGTTGGTGAGTGTTCTTGATATGTATGTCCATGATATGATCAGTTGTGGCTTGGTCCATGCAGTCTGGGTTGAGCTTTGTTGGTGTGAGTTGTTCTGCAATGTCAGATGTGTCCAACAATGGTGGAAAGTATGGCCGAAGGCGATCTACATTGAACACTAGGTGCAGACCAAGGAACGATGGGATGCTGAGCTCGAAGGCATTGTCACCGACGACCTTGGTGATGGTGTATGACCCATATCAGAGTGGGTGAATCTTGCGTTGGGGTCCAGCAAGGTGCTCCTACAAATGTAGCAAAACTTTGTCACCCAACTAGAACTTGTGCGACACTCGATGTTGATCATGGTACTGCTTTTAATTAGCATTGGCTTTGTCCAATATATCATGGAACTATTGGCGAATGTGTTGAATGTGCTCATTGAAGCTGTTAGGCCTTTCATCTTTGGACTGAACATAAGTTGAATCTACCTGAGTGGCTGCAAATGGTATGGCTACATCAATGGGGCATAATTGCTAAAATCCCAGCCCTACCTGAAAGGGGTTGTGTCATGTTGAGTTTTGGAGAGCTCTATTGTCGCTGTGTTGGACATAGGGGAGACTTTCATCCCACGTTTTTGGATGCTTTTAGTTTTGCATGCGCATAATGTGTACGATCATCTAGTTGAGAACCTTGGGGATGGAAATTCGTGGACTTAGTAAGTTTTGTATCTAGCATCAACCAAAGACTTGACCAAAATGCACTCAGGAATTTGTTGTCCCGATCTGAGAAAATGGACCGTGGGATCCCAAAGTGTACCCACACTCGCTCAAAGAAGAGCTTAGCAGTAGAATTTGTTGTGATACTCTTCTTACAAGTCGCCATGATGGAAATCCTAAAGAATCTGTCGACCACCATGAAAACGCAATCATTGTCTGCTTAGTAGAAGGAAGACCCGACATGTAATCCATGGAGACAGATTCACAAGGCAGGCTAGAAGTAGGTAGAGGAGTATATAGGCCTTGATTCTTGATGGTTGGTTTAGCAATGGTGTAGGTGGTGCAAGATCTGATGTACTTCCCAACATCCTCATGAAGTTTCGGCTAATAAAAATACTTTTGCAATATCGCCGTTGTTTTCTCTACTTTAAAATGTCCAGCGACCCGACTATAGTGTGTCTCCCAAATCATGTTGGGACACCCAATTGAAGAAACACAGATGTGTCCCAGTTGGCATAACAATGCATCCTGAAGGTGAAAATTTGGAACTTGCTTCCCTTCTAGGAGTGTCTGGTATATGTTGCCGAATTCTAGATCACTCTTGTAATGATGCGACCACGCTGATGTCTCGTGCCCACAGGAGTCAAGCACAGTGATTAGCGCCATGATCGGTGGTCGACTGAGGCAATCAACGACATTATTGGTGATTCCCTTCTTATACTTAATGTTCAAATGGAATTGTTCCAAATAGGTGGACCATTTCTGATGGTGATCGTTTTGCAACTTCCCTTGTGTCTGTATGAATTGTAGAGGTTGGTGGTCTGTGTGGATGACCGTTTCCTTCCCCAGAATGTAATGCTTCCATTGATGGTAGGCCTTCACAATGGAATACATTTCTTTGTCGTAGGTGGGGTACTTTAGAACTGTGTCTGAAAGTGTCTCATTGTGGTAAGCCACTGGATGCCCATGATGAGTAAGAACTGAACCAATAGCATAGTCGGAGGCATATGTCTCAATCTCAAATGGTTGTTGTAGGTCTGGTAATGTGTGCATTGGTGCAGAACAAAGGTGATTCTTCAACTCGGAGAACGCTTTTTGTTGGGTTTTCGACCAAAAAAACTTTTCTTTCGCTCCACCCTTGGTGACTTGACTTAAAGACCAAGTGATATGAGAGAATCCCAACACGAACCTACGGTAGAAATTGGCAAGACCCAAAAAGT